>JAHQRK010000003.1:3600000-4030798 GCA_019828595.1 Aphanomyces cochlioides | reverse complement strand
GCGCGGCATCGTCGGCTGGTTGCAGATGCCCACGGGTGCACACACGAAGACCATCGATGTTTCAGCTGCCATGGCATCGATCCTTTTCTACAACGAAGCCTCTCGCTCCGACACTGCGATTGCTGACATTGTGAGATGCGAAGAGGACATCCCGAACCGCATGCTCAAGTGGGGTGTTGCCTCTCACGAAGCGATAACAATGACTAAGTGGCGAAGGCATCGCGTTTAAGATTCAGTCGCTTCAGATGGCTCGTCCCAACACTTCACGATGAACGTTCCGCACGTCCTCGGCGGATTTCATGGACATCCTCAAGGCCTTCAGATCAAGACGAAGAGCGCCTCACCTTCGACGTCATGACCAAGTTGGAGCCACGCTTCCTGTGGGGCTCCTAACCGACGTCTTTCCTCTTCAAGCGGTATGGCGAGCTCTCGGTACCGCCTTTACTTTGAAGGAACCTCCGTACCAGCTCAACGATACAGCGCGCGGACGGCCGTCTCGTCGAAGAAATTCTTTTCAAGGGCCGTTGTCTCCGCGTGTACGGTCAAGGGTGGTATTTTCGTGACAAGAACTTAAACTGCGCAAGCCAACCCTCCGCAGTGGACTGGCGTCAAGGCGTCGAGAGGCAAGCGCAAGAAGACGCAACAGCAAGTGGATTCCCCCGAGCATGGCCGCTCTTGGATTTCGCCCAACATGTTTGAAGCCCTCGACGAACGTGTGTGTGTCAACCCCGAGGAACACGTTGCTCAGTTTGGCGATTACAAGATCTCAACGATTGTACCCAAGCTGGACGTCTCGGATGACCCTCCCCACCTCCCTACGTCCGGTCAATTTGTCGGCGGCACCAAGATCCAAGATGGCGTTCCCAAGCGCATAGAAATGTCTCTTGACGAAATTCTCGCCGAACTACAAGACCTCGACACCAAGACAGCCAAAGTTCCATTGCATCTCTCAACCCAAGTCGAAGATGCAGTGACCAACAGCTCGTTCAACCTTGCCCAACTCATCAACGACGGCCGCGTCGACATGCTGTGTAGCCATCTCGAGCGTTCCCCGATTGAATTTGGCTTGCAACTGCACCGACTTTTTGATGAAGACCGTGCATGCTTTGAGTACTTTGTGAGACAACGCCTCCTCCATCGGTGGCTTCGAGCGACTTGGGTGGAGACAAACCGTTCTCCCAGCTGTACTCATTGACGTGGGGTGTGCGTATGACCCGCGAGCACGTTCAAGCCATCTTCAGCAACATCGAGCTATTCAAGAACATCGACTTCATCGATACTACCATTGACGGCGACGAGATTTCCCTCCACCGCGGCGACCTGGAAGAAGTGTTGGCTGTGGCAGAAGTTCTCTTGGCCATTCATGCTCCAACGTACTACAACAGTGATGCTGCGATCGTGGCCTCTACCAAGTACCCGGTCACTGCACTGGCTTCTCATTTGGGCTCCCGCTGTTTGTCGGGCGTATCGCTATCTGCCATATTGCTTGACACGAGCTTCGGCCTCTTGATTTGGAATATCATGGAAACGTTGTATGCCGGCGAAGACGAGAAGTCGCGATACGTCTTGACCACGATCCTGGAATTCCATGAGGCTGGCTCCCTGGACCCCACCTTCGACAACCAAGTGATGTTCCAACCCGACACTCAGACACTCATGCTGGGAGATGTTGCGAACGCAACGTCTGTCGCGTTCCGTGGCTAAGGTGGTCGCGGCCGGTCTCTTCACCAAGTTCCCCATACTCGAACTGACCACTGCCAACCTCAATGGGCTGAAAGACAACGGACATCTTGTGGCGCGGCGACTCCAATTCCGACCCAAGCCGTTTTCTTTCAAGAAACCAAAATCAATAACATCAAACATCTCGAAACCTTCCAACTCCACCTCAACAACGAAGTAGGCGTTGGCAAATACAAGCTCTTCACCAACGATCTCCGCACTGATCGCGTCGACTCACTCAACAATCGGCGCTGCGGTGTGGCATCGTATTTCCATGGATCCATGCCTGGATTCCTCGACCTGCAACACTTGACCACCCATGACCGACCTGGAAGATACATGGTTGTTCGAACTCAGTGGGACGGCGTTCCTGTGTACTTTCACAACGTCTATGCCCCGGTTATCGCTCACTCTCGAGCACCGTTTTTCGACGATCTGCCTCGCGACTTTGAAGACGACAGCATTCACTTTGTCGGAGGCGATTTCAACTTACCCCTGGAGGAGCATCTGGACGCGACTCGACCTCGCCAAGACCACAACGCTGGTAAGGCGGAATGCATTGCCTGGCTTTCAGCACTTGGTGTTATCGATGCGTGGAGGATGCACCACCCCAACGAGCGCGTTTACAGCGGCCCTGGTCGAAGCAACCGCCTCGACTACCTGTTTGTGGACCAAGATATCGTCGCTCAAACGTACGCACGTTCAAGCTATTCCCCAAGCAGCTTTGCAGGCGACCACATGGAACACAAAGTGGTCCTCTCCTGCGAGCAGCGAGCTCCCGACCGAAGTTACTGGCGCCTCCCCCGTGAGCTCTTAAAGAACCCTCAAGTAGTCGCAGCGATCAAGGCCGAAGCCAATCAACTTTTGGACGAGATGCGCGCAGACGACACTCAAAACTTTGGCGCAAAGTGGTACGGCTGGTTGAAGAGAATGAAGAAGCGTCTCCAAGTCAGTCATCGCCAGTACATTGACTCGATGAAGTACACACTCAACAGCCTCAAGATGAAGTGGCTTACTTCCCGCCGAGCATTCGACATGGGACTCGTTGAGACATCCATTGTTAATACCGCCCGTCAAGCCCTTGACACTGCCCGCAGCGAGTACCGACAGTTCAACCTGGATCAGCAATTCGACTTTCACGCCAACGTCAACGAGCGAGGTACCAGTCACTTTTTTCGTCGACCCAAGGGGATCAAAGTGCCGCTCTCGTCCGTGACAATCAACGGTGTAACGTCGACTGACCCGTCTGAAGTCAAGGCTGGTTTTACGTCTCATTGGAAAAACATCATGGTCACTCCAAGAGACCAACCACCGTTGAATCGGGCCCGTCGCCGAGCTATCATTCGAGCCATTACTCGACGTCTCACTCAAGAACAGCGCGACGCTCTGGAAAGTCCTCTCACGGCGGAAGACCTGTGCGGCGCGCTCAAGTCTATGAACCCGAACAAGTCTCCTGGTTCAGACGGCTGGCCTGCAGCTTTCTTTCAAGTCTCCCCGGACGTATTCGCCCAAATCCTGCTCAAGGTGTTCAACTACCAACTCACCCATCACGGTCACCTCCTGCTCCAACAACGCCGAAGTGCAGTGGCGCTCTTGTTCAAGGCTGGAGACAGAGGCGACCCTGGCAACTATCGGCCGATTACTCTCATGTCGGTTGAAGTCAAGATTCTATCGCGGGCGCTGGCCTACCGTCTTGCACAAGTTGCCCCATACCTCGCTCACCCAAGCCAAGCTGGTTTTGTCCCTGGCCGTCGCTTGCACGACCACGTGATGCTGGTACAAGCATTGCAGACTTTCTGTACCAATGAAGACCACGACTACTACGCGACGTTTCTCGACTTTTCCAAGGCATACGATATGGTTGACCAAGGCTTTCTCTCCGACGTACTCAAGGAGATGAACATCGGTCCCACATTTGTGTCTTGGGTTCAGTTGCTTTACAATACGCCTCTGGTCCAGATCATTTTCAACGACGGTCTTGGCCCTACCATACGGCCTACCCGCGGAGTCAAGCAAGGTTGCCCCCTATCGTGCATGCTCTTCGTACTTTACCTCGAGCCACTCGGCGAAATGCTACGCGGATCTCCTGATTTTGGTATTCCCCTTCCAAATGGAGACTCACTGACGAGCATCTACTTTGCCGACGACACGACTCTACTCTCGTCATCCCTCCAAGCGGCGGTCGAGCAAATGGCAATTGTCGAAGACTTTTGCTCTGTGTCTGGAGCTCGTCTCAACGTTGCCAAGTGCATGACTTTGGCGCTCAACAACAATCTCGATATCGAAGACATCGACGATGGTGGCCTCTTGAACGTCTTGCCGAGCGAGAAGCCAGTGAAATACCTTGGTATTCTCTTTGGCCACCGACTGCCGCGCGATTTTCAAGTCCAGCAACTGAACGACAAGTTTCTGGCTGCGTTTCAAACGTGGGGAAGTCGTGCGCGAACCATCCAAGGCCGCAAACTCATCGTATCGACCATGTTGTTGTCGTTGTTATGGCATGTCACGGCTGCAGTGTATGTGCCTCCAACGATGGTTGCCGTTTGGCAAAGAATGGTCAACAAGTACATCCTTGGTCGGAAGACGCAAATCACCGACCATCATCGCTCAACTATTTGCCGCAAGTGGCAGTTCGATCAAAAACTCGGCCTCGGTATTCCGCATGTGGCTTCGAAGCTTCGGACTCAGCGACTGCTGCGGCTCCAACTCTTGATGCAGCCCAATTCACCCAACACATTTGCCCCATGGAAGTTGCTTGTCAAGAGACAATTTTCCCGTGTCATGAACAAGCTGTATCGCGACACCCACCCGTTCGACTTTCTCACGTACTTCCCCAACCACAGCTCCAAGTGGTTGTTTTTGTGGGAGCTGCATCCTCTTTGGCACGACATTTGGCATCAATGGGCCGCCACACCTATGGCCAAGCGAACCGCTTCGCCACCAAGCCTCGAAGAACTTTTGAACCTCCCCGTGTGGCTGACATCCTACCCCGCTCTGCAAGTTGGTCCTGCGGGTGCTACATCAAATGTCGTGAAGACTGCTCTGTGTCGTCGATGGTGTAGACATGCGTCTCAAAACGGTTTCCACTGCCTCAAAGACTTCTTGACACGGCAAGGGACATGGCCTACAAGAGCTGCGTTTATTGATCGACTGTCATCCAACAACCGTGCGGCACAAGTGACGTTACAAGCGAACGGCGCGATGGGATTTGCAGCACCCGAACGTGCTGGTCAAGTTTATAGCCACCTCACCAAGATATTCGACCAAGTCCTCCGCACGTCTGGCGTTCGAACTGGAACTGCTTTGACCGATATCGATACAACAAGTCACCCTTTCAAGGCACTTTTCAAAGATCAATTGCTATCCTTCGAGCGTTGGCCCAAGCGACTCGTATCACGTTTGGCGCATCACGCCCCTTCGGATGGAAAACCGCACCCAGTGGCGACATCGTCCCGCGTCGAGCAACAAGATATTGCGACCTACGTGCGACTCATCCGCAAAACATGCCGTTGGCCGCCTCCCCTCCATGGCGACGTTTGGTTTCGACTGTTGTTCAACATGCTGCCTGTCAACTCGCGCTTGTTCTACTTGCAACCTCAGCAGCCAGACGTAATTTGCTGTGTCTATACCAATTGCGACGCACCGGAGAACCAACACCACGCCTTCCACACCTGCTCTCGCGTGTATCCCCTTTGGCGTTTTCACGCGACCGCTTGGCGATGCTTCGGTGTCAATTTCGATTGGACTGCCATCACCAACATCGACCGCTTTCAAGTCAACGAACGCGGTAGCCAGCTTCAAGACATACTGTTTGTGCTCTGGGCTCTTCTGTGTGCTTCCAACCTTCACTATATTTGGACAACGCACAACGCCGCCAAGTTCGAATCGAAGAAGCCGCCTCCGCCAGAAATTTGGCAAGAAGTCAGCTTCATCCGATGGCATGCATCGATCCGCAGATGGCTTCGCCTCCAAGAAGTTGACAGCCCTCAACGAGTGGAAGCAATTTCAGCAATCAATACTTTGCATAGACAACCTGTCTATCGCCCACTGGTAGCCAAGTACCCGACTTTGCTCGCGCTCCAACCTTCAGCCCCAAATTAACAAGCCCCAAGTATTTATTCAACAAGTCAAAAATCGCTGTACTCCAAAGCCCAAAGTAGAAAATCTGCTGAAGCATTTGGAAGTGGGATGAGCCGTTAGTAGGCAATATTAGTATTAGTAGATATTGAAAGTCTATTAATATACCTCCCCATTGCAGTGAGCTATAGAGGATTCCATACTATACTTCCCTCACCGTTTCAAACATACACTCATACAATACCTACAATGACAATCCATATCACACCCGTGCATCATGTCACCGTCGTAGTCACCACTCGCTTCTCCGAATATCGACACATTTATACAGAGAAACTACGTCACCAGGCACACCGACGCTTCTCTCAGATAAAACATTGTTGATAAACTCGAGACCTTCACTTCGACAATCTACACCAGCACATGGAACAAGAATTATACACTTTCATGACTGTCAAAAACATCCTATTCAGAAAGCCTCGAAAACACTACCACCATTTCTGTAGAATGTGAAACAAAATCAAGTCCAATCAAGATGATATGAACTGTTTGAAACAAGTTGAGCGATGTTGCTTGATGGATTGAGTACGATAAACAGTTGGTGTAGCTTTGCTGTTGTTTAGTGAAAAGAATTTAATGTTGTGCCGAATGGAAATATGATTGATATTCTGATTGAACATGTGTTTACCAGGTATATTTTTGTTTCATGGAAACCTATGAATTTGTTCTGCGGAGTATTGAGGATATACCCTCCCATTCCTTGCGCGAGCAGGAGACTGATATGCTCTCAATAAGTCGATGTACCGCACGAAACTTTGTTTCGGACAAGATTTCGATCCGAAGAAGAGTCAAAATCGGAACTGCTCGCGTATTTTAGACGGGTATCATGTCCATGTGAAATTTTGATGTCCATTGGTCGAATCGTGTTTTTGTGGAGAGATTGGAGTGTAAAGTGTTTGTTTTGATTGACGTGTGTTTGGTTACGATGTGCATAATGTCTGTGTCCGTGGTGGTTGTTTGCAGTGGAAAGGATTGTATGAGTGTATGTGTGGCACGGTGGGTATACGATAGTATGGAATCCTCTATAGCTCAGTTGGTAGAGCGTACGGCTGTTAACCGTAAGGTCGCAGGTTCGAACCCTGCTGGAGGAGTTCTTTTCTCTCTTTTGCATATCCATAACTGATCACCAATACAAATACTGACGTGTAGATTCTCGGCATGTCTTCTTCGAGTCAACATATGCGTAAATAAGAAGACTATGTCACGCCAATCCAATACCAGTCCTTTATCTCCAATATGATGTGGAATGGCCTCAAAATTGCTGCTCATCAACTAGTGCGCAAGTCATTGCAGAATACATAAGAGAAACTCCAATGAGCGATTCTCTGACAGCAACAGATGTGCGCCACGCTAACTTGGCTTGTATTGGACTTGAGGAGAGATCACTCATATGGTGTCTTTTAGACTTTGTCAACTGATATCTTAGACAACGGATCACGGTCGTCAAGAGCGACCTAGAGACAAGTATTCCATTGACTTGGTTTGAAATATCATAGCACATGGATGTACTCACTCCATTACCTTGTTCTTTGCATAGAATGTGATCGTCTCCAATGTGGACTGTGTCAAATTTCGGTGGTATACATGGACATATTTTCACGACGTTAACATCGATCGAAATCAATCCATATACCGCATCTCAAGACCACAATCGTAACATTCCTACCTTTTTATGCAGCTTGCTGCCAAACATATTCTGGAGAAAGTTCTGTCGCATATGTGTGTGATATTGCTGTTATGCATCTGTGTGAATCGTTTCTTGGCTTGTCGACTGACAGCGCCAACAAAGCAGAAATGACACAGACTTGAAATAGTTGTGAAGATAGTCTCAATTACAGTATTGAGATATTTACAAACACGACAAATGATATCATTAAAAGGTGCACAGCAGAATAAAACGTGTCCATTCTTTCCTCGCGTCTTAATCAAAGATGTCAGAAGCTACTCATTCTATAGACTTGATGTGAAAGCTATTGCGAGTTGGATGTGTTTGTTGCGATCACGTCGATAAGTTGGAAGGGATATGCAAAAGAGAGAAAAGAACTCCTCCAGCAGGGTTCGAACCTGCGACCTTACGGTTAACAGCCGTACGCTCTACCAACTGAGCTATAGAGGATTCCATACTATACTTCCCTCACCGTTTCAAACATACACTCATACAATACCTACAATGACAATCCATATCACACCCGTGCATCATGTCACCGTCGTAGTCACCACTCGCTTCTCCGAATATCGACACATTTATACAGAGAAACTACGTCACCAGGCACACCGACGCTTCTCTCAGATAAAACATTGTTGATAAACTCGAGACCTTCACTTCGACAATCTACACCAGCACATGGAACAAGAATTATACACTTTCATGACTGTCAAAAACATCCTATTCAGAAAGCCTCGAAAACACTACCACCATTTCTGTAGAATGTGAAACAAAATCAAGTCCAATCAAGATGATATGAACTGTTTGAAACAAGTTGAGCGATGTTGCTTGATGGATTGAGTACGATAAACAGTTGGTGTAGCTTTGCTGTTGTTTAGTGAAAAGAATTTAATGTTGTGCCGAATGGAAATATGATTGATATTCTGATTGAACATGTGTTTACCAGGTATATTTTTGTTTCATGGAAACCTATGAATTTGTTCTGCGGAGTATTGAGGATATACCCTCCCATTCCTTGCGCGAGCAGGAGACTGATATGCTCTCAATAAGTCGATGTACCGCACGAAACTTTGTTTCGGACAAGATTTCGATCCGAAGAAGAGTCAAAATCGGAACTGCTCGCGTATTTTAGACGGGTATCATGTCCATGTGAAATTTTGATGTCCATTGGTCGAATCGTGTTTTTGTGGAGAGATTGGAGTGTAAAGTGTTTGTTTTGATTGACGTGTGTTTGGTTACGATGTGCATAATGTCTGTGTCCGTGGTGGTTGTTTGCAGTGGAAAGGATTGTATGAGTGTATGTGTGGCACGGTGGGTATACGATAGTATGGAATCCTCTATAGCTCAATGTCAATGGGGAGTCTATTTGTAGTTAATGTAAACTACAAACTAATATTGCCCGAAGGCTCATCCCATTTCCAACTGCTAGGCTGAATTGGAAATCAATTTGGCTTGTCGTTTTCTTGATTCGCTTCGACGTTGGGACTTCGATTTCTTCGGTGTTTGTAAGCTAACACGGCGAATATGTCGGATAAAACTGACTCTTGGCATCTGACCCAGGGGGTATACATTTTCATTGTCTTGGATCATACATAGACTTCGGTCTATGCAGCGCTTGTATCGCTTGGCGAGGACCCAGCAATGGGATGTTGAATCAGTGACAGAAACAACCAAGAATTCTCCGTCAGGCTCATCCAATATCGCTCTACAGATATCACGAATTGGATCACCCACCGATTGCTTGAGCAGTTGACGGGAGAATATGGCGTCGTTGTAGTGGAATCCATGTGTGTATGCCAGCTTGAGAAAATCATGCATCTTGGAAGGGGGAATGCCCGCGTCTTGAGGAACTCCATGGGCCTCTTTGAAACCCGAAATGACTTCTTCGCTGAGCTCAAAATTGGAGACATTCAAATTGGTAGCAACGATTCGGATTGCAGCCGCAAGACAAGATTTGTCACTGTTGTTGCCAATTTCTAGCCATAGAGGATCCATCGCTCGAAATTCAGCAAGCGTTGGGGCGAGACCAGTGTTCGTGAGGAAGTGGGCTCCAGCTTGTCGCCATCGTTGGTACATCGCCACGGCTTCTTGACACCCGCTGAGGTCTTTTTCGTCGAACCAGTCTTTGTCGAGTCCATCCGGGCGTTGAAACTTCCAGTTGACTTGGTATTGAATAGTTGAAATTCGATTTCGCATTGATGCCACTTCGCGGTGGTCATCGATAAACAACACTTCATCGATGTCATCATCGTCGGTTGGAATTCGCAGAGTGCGTGGGCGGTTGGTTGGGGCATCAGCCGTTGTCGCATTCGTTTGTGGCCTGGCTGGAACAGAAACATCGTCCAATAGATCCATGAGGGATGGTAGCGGAGATCCATTGTCATTGCCCAAGGGGTCAAATTCGCGGGTGCTCGAGTTCAAAATGGACATATCAGGAGTAAATTGGTGTTCTTCAGTTGTAACTGGACTTGAAGGACGAGTGTCGGATGATTGCGTCATAGGTACAGAAATCTCAACTCCATCCACTCCCTCAAGAGTAATCCCTGGAGACATCGAGCTCCCCACACCTCGTGTAGTTATGGGTCTCGACGTCTGCGCGGGGAGTACGCTATCGGCAGTGAAAATCGTTGAAGCTTCCATTGTTGTTGTCTTGGGTAAAATCAAAAGTGAGTCTTGGAGAATTGTTTTGAGATTCTCACTGAACTTATTCTCAGTTGCGACACTTGAGTCAGGCACGATTTGATTGGGCAGTGAAATGTTTTGCGCGGATCGTGAGTGATGGTCGCCAGGATTCCCAATCAAAAATTCAGCTGGGATACCAAGTCAAGAATACAGCTGGGGCTTGTAATCAAATTACTGGTGTTCAACTCGAAAAGACATGGGATATTTTTCGAATAGCTCGTTGTATCCAGCTTGAGAGAAAAGGACTGAGACCGCTTCGATGATGTTTCGATAGTCGAAGTCGTCAGGCGAGAGCAAACGAATTGTTCGCCTGATGGAAGCTGTCCAACTGACAAATATAATCTCGTTCCATAGTAAAATCGGTAGAGGCTTTTTGCCATCGAACTTGGTTGCATTTCTTTGAGTCCATAAGGAGTACGTGATGGAAGCACAAAGGAGGGACCATAATTTGAATAATGCGTCATGCAGGTGTTTTCCTCGCGTATTGGTCTTGAAGCGACTGATATTCGTGGTGGTTGCCCAATCAAACTTAACACCATAAGCTCTCCATGCTCGCTCTTGGAACATCCAAACTTGATGTACATGATGACATGTATGGAAGGCATGATGAAAAGTCTCAACATCCGAGCAATCTTCATAGACACAACAAATAGCGTCAGGGTTTTGGATCTGCATATAGGAAAACCTCGAGTTGACGGGTAACATCTTCATGTGCAATCGAAACCATACATCGCCTTGAACAGGTGGAGGTAGATTACACACAGTACGAATGAGACGGATATACTTTGCTATGTCTTTGTCAGTTCTTGTCGTAGTCTTCATAGGATGTATAGCTTCAGTCTGGGGGGCGTGGTAAGCTAAATGCACCACGTTTTTCTTGGGCCACGACTCGAAAGGTAAATCAGCATCCTTGATTCTGGCTGTAAACGGATGTTGACAAGTCGGGACATTAGGCAGTGGCGACCCTTGCCGAATGTCAAACGATCGAACAACTTTGTCGAAGATTCGTGTGAGTTGATTGTAAATGTCGGTTGTGCGGGGCAATGTGGCAAAGTCCATGACTCCGTCCTGGTTTAGACAAACTTGGGCAGCTGGATTGTTCGACGACATTCGGTTCACGAACATGGTCTCTGTTGGCCAAGCGCCATGTGGGGTCAGGAAATCCTTCAGGCATCTGAGACCATTTTTGGCCCCGTGGCGGCACCAGAGACGCATGTCTTCATCTTTCACGACATTTGCTAACATCTTAGCAGAGCCGAAGTGCATTGCGTCGTAGGCTGTGAGCCATACCGGGAGGTTCAGTACCGTGTCGAGATTTGGAGGCACGCCGATTCGCTTACTCATGTCTGTGGCTGACCAATGTTTCCAAGTATCAAGCCACAGTGGATGGAGCTCGCGAAGCAAAAGCCACTTGGAGCTTGCATTTGGGTAGTATGAAAGAAAATCGAATGGGTGACTGTCTCGGAATAACTGATGTATTGTGCGGCTAAATTGTCGCTGTACAAGTTTCTTCCACACCAGGATTTCACCAGGAGAATCGGCAGACATAAAGAGCTGTAAACGAAGAAGGCGTCGTGTTCGCAGCCTCGATGCAATGTGGGGGATTCCCAAGCCTAAAGGCCTGTCGTACTGTCACCTTCTATGGATTGAGGGACGGTAACTCTCATCGAGCTGGGTCTTGCGGCAAAGTATGAACTTGTTTAACATTTGTTGCCACGTAACGACCATAGCAGGAGGCACAGGTACAACGGCTGTTACATGCCACAACATAGATAGCAACATCGTGGAGGCAATAAGCTTTCGGCCCTGCAATGTCCTTGCTCGTTTACCCCATAGTTGAAAGGACGAGATGAATTTGTCGTTGAGTTTTTGAAGTTGGGAGTCAGCCGAAAGTCGATGGCCAAAGAGAATACCAAGATATTTCGTACACTGACCAGTTGGTACGATATTGAGCAAACCATCTGCTTCGATGTCTTCTTGATCGAGATGGTCGTTGAGAACCAAGGTCATGCACTTGGAACGATTCAGACGGGCCCCTGAAGCCGTGCAAAACTCTTCCACAATTGCCATTTGCTCCACAGCAGATTGCAGCGAGTTTGATAACAACGTCGAGTCGTCGGCAAAGAATATACTCGTAATAACTGAGTCGTGGGGAGAGCGATTCCAAGATGTGGGGACGCTCGGAGCATCTCACCAAGAGGTTCTAGGTATAGGACGAACAGTAGGCATGATAAAGGACAGCCTTGTTTGACGCCTCGGGTAGGTCGGATCTTAGGGCCAAGCTCGCCATTGAAGATGATCTGGACCAAAGGTGAGTCGTACAAAAGAGCTACCCACGCAATGAAACCATCACCAGTGTTGACTTCTCTCAGCACATCAAGCATGAATTCTCGATCCACCATGTCGTACGCTTTCGAAAAGTCAAGGAATGTTGCATAGTAGTCGTGATCTTCGTTGGTGCAAAACGTTTGCAAAGTTTGCACAAGCAGGACGTGGTCATGCAGCCGTCGTCCTGGGACAAAGCCAGCTTGACTTGGGTGAATGAGATGAGGAGCTACTGTAGCCAGGCGATAAGCGAGGGCACGGGATAGTATCTTCACCTCCACTGACATGAGTGCAATAGGTCGGTAGTTTCCAGGATCGCCTCGATCACCAGCTTTGAAGAGCAGAGCCACAGCACTACGCCTTTGTTGAAGGAGTAGTTTACCGTGGTGGTGAAGTTGGTAGTTGAAGACCCTGACCAGGATTTCGGAGAAAGCCTCGGGTGCTACTTGGAAGAAGGCCGCTGGCCATCCATCAGGACCAGGAGACTTGTTTGGACTCATTGTCTTGAGAGCACTACACAGCTCGGCTGCTGTGATAGGTCTGTCTAGCTCCTCGCGTTGCTCATCATTGAGTTTGCGGGAGATAAACCGTATGACAGCCCTCCGCCTCGCCCGGTTTAGCCGAGGTTGTTCGCCACGAGTGGTAGTCATTATTGCCTTCCAATGGGCAGTGAATCTCTCTTTGATAGTGGTAGGATCAGACACGGGAATGCCATCGACGTTGACCGTCGTGATAGGAACCTTGAGTCCTTGTGGCCTTCGAAAGAAGTGGCTCGTACCGCGTTCGTTGACATTTGCATGAAAATCGAATTGCTGATCCATGCGGTATTGGCGATATTCGATTCTTGCGTTTTCCAGCGCCAACCGAGTAGCATCAACGGCAGCCTCGTCGAGCAAGCCAGCTTCGTATGATCGTTGTGCAGATATATGTCTCAGTTTTAGGCTTTTGAGCTCGTGTTGCATGGATTGGAGGTGGTGGCGATGACATTGTTGTAAACGTCGTTTGATTCGCTTAAGCCACCCATACCAGACGGCTCCCATGTTTGTCGATTCGTCCGCACGCATCTCAGAGAGGAGGTGTGATGCCTCTTCTCGTATGGCTTTGATGACGAGCGGGTCTTTGAGTAGCTCTCTCGGCAGCCTCCAGTAGCCACGGGTCGTGGGTGTATGACTTGTAGAGAGAACGACAGTGTGCTCCAAGTGATCTCCGGCAAAGCTGTTAGTGGCATATTTTGAGCTTTGGTAGGATTGGGCAACTAAATCTTGGTCAATGAACCAGTAGTCCAGACGATTGCTTCGTCCTGGACCGCTTGCCAGTCTTTCGTGAGGGTGGTGTAGGCGCCACGCGTCGATGACTCCTAGTTGTGACAGCCAGGCAAGACATTCGACTTTTCCAAAGGTGTGATCTTGCCGTGGTTTGGAAGCATCGAGGTGTTCGTTGACAGGAAGGTTAAAATCTCCCCCAACCAGGTGTACACTGTTAGCTTCAAAAGCGCGAGGGAGACTGTCAAAGAAACTAGCCCGATGTTGAGGGGTAACTGGCGCGTAGATGTTGTGGATGTAGACTGGGGTTTCATCCCAGTACGTTTTGATCACAATATAACGGCCAGGGATATCGTGTTGTGATAAGTGCACCAGGCTTGAGAATCCAGGCATCGATTCGTGAAAGTATGATGCAACGCCACATCGACGGTTGTTCAAATTGTCCGTGCGGGTTGTTCGTAAGTCGTTGGTAAAAAGTTTGTACTTGCTAACACCCACTTCGTTGTCGAGGTGAGTGTGGAAAGTGTCAAGATGTTTTGCGTTGTTGAGTTTCGTTTCTTGAAAGAGAACAGCTTGTGTCGGTTTCCGAAGACGCCGTGCAACAAGATGTCCGTTTTCTTTCAGCCCATTGAGGTTGCTCGTCGTCAGTTCAAGTATGGGGAGCTTGACAAAATGACCAGCCGCGACCACTTTAGCCACGGGAAGCGATCGTTGTGAGATCCGCTAGGTCGCCGTGAATTAAAGTAGGTTCGCTTGGGTGAAACATGACTTGATTGTGGAGAGTGATATCCAAATCGTTGCTTTCGTGTAGTTGAAGGATTTTTGTCATGATGTGACACATCGATTCTCCGTCGCCAGTGTACATGAATTCCATTCTGTTCCATATGTGGAGGCCAAGGTCGGTGTACATCAGGAGTGACATGAGCGTTTCGGAGGATAGACTGCGTTTACCAAGGCGAGAGGGTAACGCTGTCACTGGACTTTTTGTTGAGGCCAAAATTGCCGCATCGCTATTGAAATATAGTGGAGCATGAACTGCCATCAATACTTCTGCAATGGCCAGCACTTCTTCGACTTCAACTCTGTTGAGGACGATGTCATCATCGGTGATGATTGCCTCGATGAGTGGGAGGTTGTTGACCATCTTCTGGTCACTGAACACCGAGATCACGTGGTCGTGAGTGATTGGAGTGCCGAATGTTGCCTCGTAGAGCTGACCAAAAGATTTTGTGCCACCACCAGACGCTCTTAGCCAACGATTAAGCAGTCGAAGACGAACAAAGTATTCGAAGCTGTCACGATTGGAGACAAAAATTTGGTGCAGTTGCAGTCCAAATTCGATTGGCGCACGTTCTAGATGGATGCAGATCGTGTCAACACGCCCGTCCGTAATCAATTTCAATAAGTTGAAGGAATCGTGCGCTAACGCTTCCTTAACTTGGGCCGGGATATGTTGTGGTGCGTTTTGAGCCTTGGTGTCAAGGTCGTTGAGCTCGGCAAGTATGGCATCGAGAGACTTCTCAAACCTTTGGATTGAGCCCTCGTGGGGTTTGATCCCGCTAATGAACTCTTCAGCGGCAACGTGCACCTTGTCACCAGATTTGAGTGTCAGCTTTGGAACAATTACTTTGACAGTGGTGTTGCCAACTGTCGTTTCGTGTTCCTCGGGCTCAACATTAGCGCGTTCGTCCAGAGCCGCAAACATGTTCGGGGAGATCCAAGGACGATCAGGAGCTGGGATTGAGCCAGCGGAGATTGGGGTTTTCTTTCTTTTGCCTGTAGTTTGAACTTCAGTCCATTCCTTGTTGCTGTCTCGGGTCGTTTTCTGCCGTTTGGCAGTGGATGTCGAGACAGCGGCGTCTCCCCGTGGGCGGTGAGGGGTTGCGTGAAGTCCATGTTGGGTGGCGATTACATCGAGGTCAAGGCGCGCGAGCTTCTTGTCACGGTAAAACCATCCTTGACCAAACACGCGGAGGCACCGACCCTTGAAAATGAATTCTTCAATTGATCGACCGTCATTGTGCATAGATTCGGGTATAGCTGTCCCTTCAAAATACAAGCGATAACGAGAGCTAGCCAAGCCAGTCGTCGAGGAAACTGTGGAGTATGAGCCCCACAAAAAGCGCGGCTCAAGCTTTGACATGATGCTGAACATGAGACGTTCTTCATCCTGTCCTTGGAGACCAGATGGGATATCGATGAAATATCCATCAAGTATATGGGGCTCAGTCATGACAAATCTCTGAGAGCTGCCATCCTTTGCCACTTGGATCTTGAGAGATACCCCACGCAGCTTTTTAAGAGCATCTTCAGAGGCTATGCCCCACTTGAGAAGACGATTGGAGACATCTTTCTCGCACTTGATGACATCGACAAATGCATCGTCCAAATCAAGCGCTTGGTTGTCAAACAATAGAGATGTCATTGCCTTGGAGATGTCGATGTATTTGGTGTATTGGCCAGTGGACATTTGTAGCCAGCCAACAACATCTCTGGGGGAATGTTTTTGGATGGGCAAAGTGTCGTCAAACGTGAGAGATCCTGTCGCGCGTTTTTGCAACAAGGACGCCAGCTCGGCCATAGTTGGTCGATAATGGCCGACGTCACTGTTCCGCTGAGCCTTGGCAGATTTAGCTCTCTGCTTGGCTTGGAATTCCCACACGCATTCGTTTGGCTTTTTGGTCGAGGTGTTCGACTCGGGTGGTATTGGCACGGAGCGTGTTGTAGCAGGAGGCGAGGCATCGATTTGAGCTTCAGGCTCCATTTCCACATCAACATTGGTGTCGCGAATCGATTGGTCTTCAGAGCGCGGCTCCAGCTCAGTGGCTTGAGTAATCGGTGGGGTATGTGGTTGGTTGTTGTTGGAGATATCCTCTATGTCTTCATCAGGCATCGGAGAAACATTATCCTTGTTGACAGTTTTGTCGCTGGTACGAGCGCTTGGTAATGGCACGCGACCACCGAGTGTAGCAAGACGTATGGGCGGTTGAGCAGCAGGCGGAGTTTTGTCGATGATTGAGTCAGGTTCATCGTCATCATCATCGTCAACAATCACCTCCATGATACTAGAAGCGTCCGAGGTATTGCGAAAGGGAGAGGCAGAAAAAGCTGAGGGCTTGTGTGCATGAGCACGGCTGGAAGAGCGGGTAGTCGCCATGTTGTCAGTTTTGGACAGTGGTACTGCGGGGTAGCTGGCAAATTGGAAACTTCATCCTCTATAGCTCAGTTGGTAGAGCGTACGGCTGTTAACCGTAAGGTCGCAGGTTCGAACCCTGCTGGAGGAGTTCTTTTTCTCTCTTTTGCATATCCATAACTGATCACCAATACAAATACTGACGTGTAGATTCTCGGCATGTCTTCTTCGAGTCAACATATGCGTAAATAAGAAGACTATGTCACGCCAATCCAATACCAGTCCTTTATCTCCAATATGATGTGGAATGGCCTCAAAATTGCTGCTCATCAACTAGTGCGCAAGTCATTGCAGAATACATAAGAGAAACTCCAATGAGCGATTCTCTGACAGCAACAGATGTGCGCCACGCTAACTTGGCTTGTATTGGACTTGAGGAGAGATCACTCATATGGTGTCTTTTAGACTTTGTCAACTGATATCTTAGACAACGGATCACGGTCGTCAAGAGCGACCTAGAGACAAGTATTCCATTGACTTGGTTTGAAATATCAGCACATGGATGTACTCACTCCATTACCTTGTTCTTTGCATAGAATGTGATCGTCTCCAATGTGGACTGTGTCAAATTTCGGTGGTATACATGGACATATTTTCACGACGTTAACATCGATCGAAATCAATCCATATACCGCATCTCAAGACCACAATCGTAACATTCCTACCATTTTATGCAGCTTGCTGCCAAACATATTCTGGAGAAAGTTCTGTCGCATATGTGTGTGATATTGCTGTTATGCATCTGTGTGAATCGTTTCTTGGCTTGTCGACTGACAGCGCCAACAAAGCAGAAATGACACAGACTTGAAATAGTTGTGAAGATAGTCTCAATTACAGTATTGAGATATTTACAAACACGACAAATGATATCATTAAAAGGTGCACAGCAGAATAAAACGTGTCCATTCTTTCCTCGCGTCTTAATCAAAGATGTCAGAAGCTACTCATTCTATAGACTTGATGTGAAAGCTATTGCGAGTTGGATGTGTTTGTTGCGATCACGTCGATAAGTTGGAAGGGATATGCAAAAGAGAGAAAAGAACTCCTCCAGCAGGGTTCGAACCTGCGACCTTACGGTTAACAGCCGTACGCTCTACCAACTGAGCTATAGAGGATCCGCTTGGCAATGCTTCGGTGTCAATTTCGATTGGACTGCCATCACCAACATCGACCGCTTTCAAGTCAACGAACGCGGTAGCCAGCTTCAAGACATACTGTTTGTGCTCTGGGCTCTTCTGTGTGCTTCCAACCTTCACTATATTTGGACAACGCACAACGCCGCCAAGTTCGAATCGAAGGAGCCGCCTCCGCCAGAAATTTGGCAAGAAGTCAGCTTCATCCGATGGCATGCATCGATCCGCAGATGGCTTCGCCTCCAAGAAGTTGACAGCCCTCAACGAGTGGAAGCAATTTCAGCAATCAATACTTTGCATAGACAACCTGTCTATCGCCCACTGGTAGCCAAGTACCCGACTTTGCTCGCGCTCCAACCTTCAGCCCCAAATTAACAAGCCCCAAGTATTTATTCAACAAGTCAAAAATCGCTGTACTCCAAAGCCCAAAGTAGAAAATCTGCTGAAGCATTTGGAAGTGGGATGAGCCGTTAGTAGGCAATATTAGTATTAGTAGATATTGAAAGTCTATTAATATACCTCCCCATTGCAGTGAGCTATAGAGGATATAGTTTCCAATTTGCCAGCTACCCCGCAGTACCACTCTACGCTATCTGACAATATGGTTGCTACCCGCTCGACCAACCCTCGTGCCCCATCTTGCTCCTCCGCGTTCTCTCCCTCGGCGTCCAGCCCCAGCGATATGGACGTCATCGTCGTTGCTGACCCATCCCCAAGCGATACCGACATGGCGTCGTCGTTGGAAGAGGACGTCGACGATGCTTCCAACGCTTCGCATCATGACGCGTCTACGAATCCGCTCCCTACTCCAACGCGCGTTCCGTTTCCACGTCAACGTGCAACCCCTTCGAAACCGCGCCGTTTTGAACCCTTGCCTGTGACTCGCTCGACGAAGGCTTGCGATCCCGCGAATGATCCAACGACCTCTGACACTTGCGACGAAGCCTGGCAAGACGGCGTTCCAACCTCGGAAGATGTGCTCATGACGTCAACGACCTTGCCCGAAGAATCTCCATCAACCACGTCCATCGTGAGTGATGGTGGCTTGCCTGGCAAGACTCCGTTGGGTTCTGTTCCTTTCGAGAATGTTCTCTCGACGAGTGATAGTGGCTTCTCGAAGACTCGCTCAAGCACCGACGTCAACATGACGACAGGTCAAGGAAGATTCGAGAACAGTCCATCCCTGAGTGAAGGTCCCTTCTCGAAGAATCCCCCGAGCGACAAGTCCACTCTGGCGACAGGTCAAGATCCCATCGAGACTAGTCGCTCCATGAGTGATGGTCTCTTCTCGAAGAATCATCGGGCAAGATCTGGAACAATCGCGAACAACCCTGTGGCCAGTGTTGGTCATGGGAATACTCAAGACCAAGTCACCCATGGAAGCTTCTCGAAGTCCAACGCGAGTGAAGGTCAAACGTGTGACTCTGTCCACCATGGGACAGGGTCCGGACAAGACCAAGCCTCTGACGCACGCTTGAGTGTTGGTCTGACGCACGACTCGGACTCTCACTCAGTCCGCCAGCCATCGTCTCAGGCTTCACCCGGATCGCATTTGGAAAACATTTCTCAATCTGGCGGAGCCCAGACACCTGGCCGTGGCCAACCCAACAACCGCCAGGCCCCCAACGACGTATGGGCCTTCCAAGCGCAACAGCGGTCTCAGTCTGCCAAGGCCATCAAGACCAAGGACGTTGCTCCTTACCAGCCCACGATGGAGGAACTCGAACCCCTCCTTCGCAAGCGTGCTGCTGGAACCCTCACGTTTGAAGACACCCTCCCGATCCAGAAGCACTCGGCGCGCGGCATCGTCGGCTGGTTGCAGATGCCCACGGGTGCACACACGAAGACCATCGATGTTTCAGCTGCCATGGCATCGATCCTTTTCGACAACCAAGCCCTCGGCCTCGACACTGCGATTGCTGACATTGTGAGATGCGAGAAGGACATCCCGAACCGCATGCTCAAGTGGGGTGTTGCCTCTCACGAAGCGATGACGAAGCTGCGAGGCATCGCGTTTAAGATTCAAGTCGCTCGAGATGGCTCGTCCCAACACTTCACGATGAACGTTCCGCACGTCCTCGGCGGATTTTTCATGGACATCCCTCAAGGCCTTCAAGATCAAGACGAAGAGCGCCTGATCTTCGACGTCATGACCAAGTTGGAGCCACGCTTCCTGTGGGGCTCCTACCCCAACGTTTCCTCTTCAAGCGGTATGGCGAGCTCTCGGTACCGCCTTTACTTTGAAGGAACCTCCGTACCAACGACCATACAGCGCGACGGCCGTCTCGTCGAAGAAATTCTTTTCAAGGGCCGTTGTCTCCGCGTGTACGGTCAAGGGTGGTATTTTCGTGACAAGAACTTGGTTCGTTTGGACCTTGATGCAACGTCCCGCCAATATGGATTGAACAAGCCAGCTCCCAGCCCAACCAACCCGCCTTCTTCGACTCCCAAGGCGCCAAAACGTCGGAAAACTGCGCAAGCCAACCCTCCGCAGTGGACTGGCGTCAAGGCGTCGAGAGGCAAGCGCAAGAAGACGCAACAGCAAGTGGATTCCCCCGAGCATGGCCGCTCTTGGATTTCGCCCAACATGTTTGAAGCCCTCGACGAACGTGTGTGTGTCAACCCCGAGGAACACGTTGCTCAGTTTGGCGATTACAAGATCTCAACGATTGTACCCAAGCTGGACGTCTCGGATGACCCTCCCCACCTCCCTACGTCCGGTCAATTTGTCGGCGGCACCAAGATCCAAGATGGCGTTCCCAAGCGCATAGAAATGTCTCTTGACGAAATTCTCGCCGAACTACAAGACCTCGACACCAAGACAGCCAAAGTTCCATTGCATCTCTCAACCCAAGTCGAAGATGCAGTGACCAACAGCTCGTTCAACCTTGCCCAACTCATCAACGACGGCCGCGTCGACATGCTGTGTAGCCATCTCGAGCGTTCCCCGATTGAATTTGGCTTGCAACTGCACCGACTTTTTGATGAAGACCGTGCATGCTTTGAGTACTTTGTGAGACAACGCCTCCTCCATCGGTGGCTTCGAGCGACTTGGGGTGGAGACAAACCGTTCTCCCAGCTGTACTCATTGACGTGGGGTGTGCGTATGACCCGCGAGCACGTTCAAGCCATCTTCAGCAACATCGAGCTATTCAAGAACATCGACTTCATCGATACTACCATTGACGGCGACGAGATTTCCCTCCACCGCGGCGACCTGGAAGAAGTGTTGGCTGTGGCAGAAGTTCTCTTGGCCATTCATGCTCCAACGTACTACAACAGTGATGCTGCGATCGTGGCCTCTACCAAGTACCCGGTCACTGCACTGGCTTCTCATTTGGGCTCCCGCTGTTTGTCGGGCGTATCGCTATCTGCCATATTGCTTGACACGAGCTTCGGCCTCTTGATTTGGAATATCATGGAAACGTTGTATGCCGGCGAAGACGAGAAGTCGCGATACGTCTTGACCACGATCCTGGAATTCCATGAGGCTGGCTCCCTGGACCCCACCTTCGACAACCAAGTGATGTTCCAACCCGACACTCAGACACTCATGCTGGGAGATGTTGCGAACGCAACGTCTGTCGCGTTCCGTGGCTAAGGTGGTCGCGGCCGGTCTCTTCACCAAGTTCCCCATACTCGAACTGACCACTGCCAACCTCAATGGGCTGAAAGACAACGGACATCTTGTGGCGCGGCGACTCCAAATTCCGACCCAAGCCGTTTTCTTTCAAGAAACCAAAATCAATAACATCAAACATCTCGAAACCTTCCAACTCCACCTCAACAACGAAGTAGGCGTTGGCAAATACAAGCTCTTCACCAACGATCTCCGCACTGATCGCGTCGACTCACTCAACAATCGGCGCTGCGGTGTGGCATCGTATTTCCATGGATCCATGCCTGGATTCCTCGACCTGCAACACTTGACCACCCATGACCGACCTGGAAGATACATGGTTGTTCGAACTCAGTGGGACGGCGTTCCTGTGTACTTTCACAACGTCTATGCCCCGGTTATCGCTCACTCTCGAGCACCGTTTTTCGACGATCTGCCTCGCGACTTTGAAGACGACAGCATTCACTTTGTCGGAGGCGATTTCAACTTACCCCTGGAGGAGCATCTGGACGCGACTCGACCTCGCCAAGACCACAACGCTGGTAAGGCGGAATGCATTGCCTGGCTTTCAGCACTTGGTGTTATCGATGCGTGGAGGATGCACCACCCCAACGAGCGCGTTTACAGCGGCCCTGGTCGAAGCAACCGCCTCGACTACCTGTTTGTGGACCAAGATATCGTCGCTCAAACGTACGCACGTTCAAGCTATTCCCCAAGCAGCTTTGCAGGCGACCACATGGAACACAAAGTGGTCCTCTCCTGCGAGCAGCGAGCTCCCGACCGAAGTTACTGGCGCCTCCCCCGTGAGCTCTTAAAGAACCCTCAAGTAGTCGCAGCGATCAAGGCCGAAGCCAATCAACTTTTGGACGAGATGCGCGCAGACGACACTCAAAACTTTGGCGCAAAGTGGTACGGCTGGTTGAAGAGAATGAAGAAGCGTCTCCAAGTCAGTCATCGCCAGTACATTGACTCGATGAAGTACACACTCAACAGCCTCAAGATGAAGTGGCTTACTTCCCGCCGAGCATTCGACATGGGACTCGTTGAGACATCCATTGTTAATACCGCCCGTCAAGCCCTTGACACTGCCCGCAGCGAGTACCGACAGTTCAACCTGGATCAGCAATTCGACTTTCACGCCAACGTCAACGAGCGAGGTACCAGTCACTTTTTTCGTCGACCCAAGGGGATCAAAGTGCCGCTCTCGTCCGTGACAATCAACGGTGTAACGTCGACTGACCCGTCTGAAGTCAAGGCTGGTTTTACGTCTCATTGGAAAAACATCATGGTCACTCCAAGAGACCAACCACCGTTGAATCGGGCCCGTCGCCGAGCTATCATTCGAGCCATTACTCGACGTCTCACTCAAGAACAGCGCGACGCTCTGGAAAGTCCTCTCACGGCGGAAGACCTGTGCGGCGCGCTCAAGTCTATGAACCCGAACAAGTCTCCTGGTTCAGACGGCTGGCCTGCAGCTTTCTTTCAAGTCTCCCCGGACGTATTCGCCCAAATCCTGCTCAAGGTGTTCAACTACCAACTCACCCATCACGGTCACCTCCTGCTCCAACAACGCCGAAGTGCAGTGGCGCTCTTGTTCAAGGCTGGAGACAGAGGCGACCCTGGCAACTATCGGCCGATTACTCTCATGTCGGTTGAAGTCAAGATTCTATCGCGGGCGCTGGCCTACCGTCTTGCACAAGTTGCCCCATACCTCGCTCACCCAAGCCAAGCTGGTTTTGTCCCTGGCCGTCGCTTGCACGACCACGTGATGCTGGTACAAGCATTGCAGACTTTCTGTACCAATGAAGACCACGACTACTACGCGACGCTTCTCGACTTTTCCAAGGCATACGATATGGTTGACCAAGGCTTTCTCTTCGACGTACTCAAGGAGATGAACATCGGTCCCACATTTGTGTCTTGGGTTCAGTTGCTTTACAATACGCCTCTGGTCCAGATCATTTTCAACGACGGTCTTGGCCCAACCATACGGCCTACCCGCGGAGTCAAGCAAGGTTGCCCCCTATCGTGCATGCTCTTCGTACTTTACCTCGAGCCACTCGGCGAAATGCTACGCGGATCTCCTGATTTTGGTATTCCCCTTCCAAATGGAGACTCACTGACGAGCATCTACTTTGCCGACGACACGACTCTACTCTCGTCATCCCTCCAAGCGGCGGTCGAGCAAATGGCAATTGTCGAAGACTTTTGCTCTGTGTCTGGAGCTCGTCTCAACGTTGCCAAGTGCATGACTTTGGCGCTCAACAACAATCTCGATATCGAAGACATCGACGATGGTGGCCTCTTGAACGTCTTGCCGAGCGAGAAGCCAGTGAAATACCTTGGTATTCTCTTTGGCCACCGACTGCCGCGCGATTTTCAAGTCCAGCAACTGAACGACAAGTTTCTGGCTGCGTTTCAAACGTGGGGAAGTCGTGCGCGAACCCTCCAAGGCCGCAAACTCATCGTATCGACCATGTTGTTGTCGTTGTTATGGCATGTCACGGCTGCAGTGTATGTGCCTCCAACGATGGTTGCCGTTTGGCAAAGAATGGTCAACAAGTACATCCTTGGTCGGAAGACGCAAATCACCGACCATCATCGCTCAACTATTTGCCGCAAGTGGCAGTTCGATCAAAAACTCGGCCTCGGTATTCCGCATGTGGCTTCGAAGCTTCGGACTCAGCGACTGCTGCGGCTCCAACTCTTGATGCAGCCCAATTCACCCAACACATTTGCCCCATGGAAGTTGCTTGTCAAGAGACAATTTTCCCGTGTCATGAACAAGCTGTATCGCGACACCCACCCGTTCGACTTTCTCACGTACTTCCCCAACCACAGCTCCAAGTGGTTGTTTTTGTGGGAGCTGCATCCTCTTTGGCACGACATTTGGCATCAATGGGCCGCCACACCTATGGCCAAGCGAACCGCTTCGCCACCAAGCCTCGAAGAACTTTTGAACCTCCCCGTGTGGCTGACATCCTACCCCGCTCTGCAAGTTGGTCCTGCGGGTGCTACATCAAATGTCGTGAAGACTGCTCTGTGTCGTCGATGGTGTAGACATGCGTCTCAAAACGGTTTCCACTGCCTCAAAGACTTCTTGACACGGCAAGGGACATGGCCTACAAGAGCTGCGTTTATTGATCGACTGTCATCCAACAACCGTGCGGCACAAGTGACGTTACAAGCGAACGGCGCGATGGGATTTGCAGCACCCGAACGTGCTGGTCAAGTTTATAGCCACCTCACCAAGATATTCGACCAAGTCCTCCGCACGTCTGGCGTTCGAACTGGAACTGCTTTGACCGATATCGATACAACAAGTCACCCTTTCAAGGCACTTTTCAAAGATCAATTGCTATCCTTCGAGCGTTGGCCCAAGCGACTCGTATCACGTTTGGCGCATCACGCCCCTTCGGATGGAAAACCGCACCCAGTGGCGACATCGTCCCGCGTCGAGCAACAAGATATTGCGACCTACGTGCGACTCATCCGCAAAACATGCCGTTGGCCGCCTCCCCTCCATGGCGACGTTTGGTTTCGACTGTTGTTCAACATGCTGCCTGTCAACTCGCGCTTGTTCTACTTGCAACCTCAGCAGCCAGACGTAATTTGCTGTGTCTATACCAATTGCGACGCACCGGAGAACCAACACCACGCCTTCCACACCTGCTCTCGCGTGTATCCCCTTTGGCGTTTTCACGCGACCGCTTGGCGATGCTTCGGTGTCAATTTCGATTGGACTGCCATCACCAACATCGACCGCTTTCAAGTCAACGAACGCGGTAGCCAGCTTCAAGACATACTGTTTGTGCTCTGGGCTCTTCTGTGTGCTTCCAACCTTCACTATATTTGGACAACGCACAACGCCGCCAAGTTCGAATCGAAGGAGCCGCCTCCGCCAGAAATTTGGCAAGAAGTCAGCTTCATCCGATGGCATGCATCGATCCGCAGATGGCTTCGCCTCCAAGAAGTTGACAGCCCTCAACGAGTGGAAGCAATTTCAGCAATCAATACTTTGCATAGACAACCTGTCTATCGCCCACTGGTAGCCAAGTACCCGACTTTGCTCGCGCTCCAACCTTCAACCCCAAATTAACAAGCCCCAAGTATTTATTCAAAAGTCAAAAATCGCTGTACTCCAAAGCCCAAGGTAGAAAATCTGCTGAAGCATTTGGAAGTGGGATGAGCCGTTAGTAGGCAATATTAGTATTAGTAGATATTGAAAGTCTATTAATATACCTCCCCATTGCAGTGAGCTATAGAGGATTCCATACTATACTTCCCTCACCGTTTCAAACATACACTCATACAATACCTACAATGACAATCCATATCACACCCGTGCATCATGTCACCGTCGTAGTCACCACTCGCTTCTCCGAATATCGACACATTTATACAGAGAAACTACGTCACCAGGCACACCGACGCTTCTCTCAGATAAAACATTGTTGATAAACTCGAGACCTTCACTTCGACAATCTACACCAGCACATGGAACAAGAATTATACACTTTCATGACTGTCAAAAACATCCTATTCAGAAAGCCTCGAAAACACTACCACCATTTCTGTAGAATGTGAAACAAAATCAAGTCCAATCAAGATGATATGAACTGTTTGAAACAAGTTGAGCGATGTTGCTTGATGGATTGAGTACGATAAACAGTTGGTGTAGCTTTGCTGTTGTTTAGTGAAAAGAATTTAATGTTGTGCCGAATGGAAATATGATTGATATTCTGATTGAACATGTGTTTACCAGGTATATTTTTGTTTCATGGAAACCTATGAATTTGTTCTGCGGAGTATTGAGGATATACCCTCCCATTCCTTGCGCGAGCAGGAGACTGATATGCTCTCAATAAGTCGATGTACCGCACGAAACTTTGTTTCGGACAAGATTTCGATCCGAAGAAGAGTCAAAATCGGAACTGCTCGCGTATTTTAGACGGGTATCATGTCCATGTGAAATTTTGATGTCCATTGGTCGAATCGTGTTTTTGTGGAGAGATTGGAGTGTAAAGTGTTTGTTTTGATTGACGTGTGTTTGGTTACGATGTGCATAATGTCTGTGTCCGTGGTGGTAGTTTGCAGTGGAAAGGATTGTATGAGTGTATGTGTGGCACGGTGGGTATACGATAGTATGGAATCCTCTATAGCTCAATGTCAATGGGGAGTCTATTTGTAGTTAATGTAAACTACAAACTAATATTGCCCGAAGGCTCATCCCATTTCCAACTGCTAGGCTGAATTGGAAATCAATTTGGCTTGTCGTTTTCTTGATTCGCTTCGACGTTGGGACTTCGATTTCTTCGGTGTTTGTAAGCTAACACGGCGAATATGTCGGATAAAACTGACTCTTGGCATCTGACCCAGGGGGTATACATTTTCATTGTCTTGGATCATACATAGACTTCGGTCTATGCAGCGCTTGTATCGCTTGGCGAGGACCCAGCAATGGGATGTTGAATCAGTGACAGAAACAACCAAGAATTCTCCGTCAGGCTCATCCAATATCGCTCTACAGATATCACGAATTGGATCACCCACCGATTACTTGAGCAGTTGACGGGAGAATATGGCGTCGTTGTAGTGGAATCCATGTGTGTATGCCAGCTTGAGAAAATCATGCATCTTGGAAGGGGGAATGCCCGCGTCGTGAGGAACTCCATGGGCCTCTTTGAAACCCGAAATGACTTCTTCGCTGAGCTCAAAATTGGAGACATTCAAATTGGTAGCAACGATTCGGATTGCAGCCGCAAGACAAGATTTGTCACTGTTGTTGCCAATTTCTAGCCACAGAGGATCCATCGCTCGAAATTCAGCAAGCGTTGGGGCGAGACCAGTGTTCGTGAGGAAGTGGGCTCCAGCTTGTCGCCATCGTTGGTACATCGCCACGGCTTCTTGACACCCGCTGAGGTCTTTTTCGTCGAACCAGTCTTTGTCGAGTCCATCCGGGCGTTGAAACTTCCAGTTGACTTGGTATTGAATAGTTGAAATTCGATTTCGCATTGATGCCACTTCGCGGTGGTCATCGATAAACAACACTTCATCGATGTCATCATCGTCGGTTGGAATTCGCAGAGTGCGTGGGCGGTTGGTTGGGGCATCAGCCGTTGTCGCATTCGTTTGTGGCCTGGCTGGAACAGAAACATCGTCCAATAGATCCATGAGGGATGGTAGCGGAGATCCATTGTCATTGCCCAAGGGGTCAAATTCGCGGGTGCTCGAGTTCAAAATGGACATATCAGGAGTAAATTGGTGTTCTTCAGTTGTAACTGGACTTGAAGGACGAGTGTCGGATGATTGCGTCATAGGTACAGAAATCTCAACTCCATCCACTCCCTCAAGAGTAATCCCTGGAGACATCGAGCTCCCCACACCTCGTGTAGTTATGGGTCTCGACGTCTGCGCGGGGAGTACGCTATCGGCAGTGAAAATCGTTGAAGCTTCCATTGTTGTTGTCTTGGGTAAAATCAAAAGTGAGTCTTGGAGAATTGTTTTGAGATTCTCACTGAACTTATTCTCAGTTGCGACACTTGAGTCAGGCACGATTTGATTGGGCAGTGAAATGTTTTGCGCGGATCGTGAGTGATGGTCGCCAGGATTCCCAATCAAAAATTCAGCTGGGATACCAAGTCAAGAATACAGCTGGGGCTTGTAATCAAATTACTGGTGTTCAACTCGAAAAGACATGGGATATTTTTCGAATAGCTCGTTGTATCCAGCTTGAGAGAAAAGGACTGAGACTGAGACCGCTTCGATGATGTTTCGATAGTCGAAGTCGTCAGGCGAGAGCAAACGAATTGTTCGCCTGATGGAAGCTGTCCAACTGACAAATATAATCTCGTTCCATAGTAAAATCGGTAGAGGCCTTTTGCCATCGAACTTGGTTGCATTTCTTTGAGTCCATAAGGAGTACGTGATGGAAGCACAAAGGAGGGACCATAATTTGAATAATGCGTCATGCAGGTGTTTTCCTCGCGTATTGGTCTTGAAGCGACTGATATTCGTGGTGGTTGCCCAATCAAACTTAACACCATAAGCTCTCCATGCTCGCTCTTGGAACATCCAAACTTGATGTACATGATGACATGTATGGAAGGCATGATGAAAAGTCTCAACATCCGAGCAATCTTCATAGACACAACAAATAGCGTCAGGGTTTTGGATCTGCATATAGGAAAACCTCGAGTTGACGGGTAACATCTTCATGTGCAATCGAAACCATACATCGCCTTGAACAGGTGGAGGTAGATTACACACAGTACGAATGAGACGGATATACTTTGCTATGTCTTTGTCAGTTCTTGTCGTAGTCTTCATAGGATGTATAGCTTCAGTCTGGGGGGCGTGGTAAGCTAAATGCACCACGTTTTTCTTGGGCCACGACTCGAAAGGTAAATCAGCATCCTTGATTCTGGCTGTAAACGGATGTTGACAAGTCGGGACATTAGGCAGTGGCGACCCTTGCCGAATGTCAAACGATCGAACAACTTTGTCGAAGATTCGTGTGAGTTGATTGTAAATGTCGGTTGTGCGGGGCAATGTGGCAAAGTCCATGACTCCGTCCTGGTTTAGACAAACTTGGGCAGCTGGATTGTTCGACGACATTCGGTTCACGAACATGGTCTCTGTTGGCCAAGCGCCATGTGGGGTCAGGAAATCCTTCAGGCATCTGAGACCATTTTTGGCCCCGTGGCGGCACCAGAGACGCATGTCTTCATCTTTCACGACATTTGCTAACATCTTAGCAGAGCCGAAGTGCATTGCGTCGTAGGCTGTGAGCCATACCGGGAGGTTCAGTACCGTGTCGAGATTTGGAGGCACGCCGATTCGCTTACTCATGTCTGTGGCTGACCAATGTTTCCAAGTATCAAGCCACAGTGGATGGAGCTCGCGAAGCAAAAGCCACTTGGAGCTTGCATTTGGGTAGTATGAAAGAAAATCGAATGGGTGACTGTCTCGGAATAACTGATGTATTGTGCGGCTAAATTGTCGCTGTACAAGTTTCTTCCACACCAGGATTTCACCAGGAGAATCGGCAGACATAAAGAGCTGTAAACGAAGAAGGCGTTGTGTTCGCAGCCTCGATGCAATGTGGGGGATTCCCAAGCCTAAAGGCTTGTCGTACTGCCACCTTCTATGGATTGAGGGACGGTAACTCTCATCGAGCTGGGTCTTGCGGCAAAGTATGAACTTGTTTAACATTTGTTGCCACGTAACGACCATAGCAGGAGGCACAGGTACAACGGCTGTTACATGCCACAACATAGATAGCAACATCGTGGAGGCAATAAGCTTTCGGCCCTGCAATGTCCTTGCTCGTTTACCCCATAGTTGAAAGGACGAGATGAATTTGTCGTTGAGTTTTTGAAGTTGGGAGTCAGCCGAAAGTCGATGGCCAAAGAGAATACCAAGATATTTCGTACACTGACCAGTTGGTACGATATTGAGCAAACCATCTGCTTCGATGTCTTCTTGATCGAGATGGTCGTTGAGAACCAAGGTCATGCACTTGGAACGATTCAGACGGGCCCCTGAAGCCGTGCAAAACTCTTCCACAATTGCCATTTGCTCCACAGCAGATTGCAGCGAGTTTGATAACAACGTCGAGTCGTCGGCAAAGAATATACTCGTAATAACTGAGTCGTGGGGGAGAGCGATTCCAAGATGTGGGGACGCTCGGAATCCTCTATAGCTCAGTTGGTAGAGCGTACGGCTGTTAACCGTAAGGTCGCAGGTTCGAACCCTGCTGGAGGAGTTCTTTTCTCTCTTTTGCATATCCATAACTGATCACCAATACAAATACTGACGTGTAGATTCTCGGCATGTCTTCTTCGAGTCAACATATGCGTAAATAAGAAGACTATGTCACGCCAATCCAATACCAGTCCTTTATCTCCAATATGATGTGGAATGGCCTCAAAATTGCTGCTCATCAACTAGTGCGCAAGTCATTGCAGAATACATAAGAGAAACTCCAATGAGCGATTCTCTGACAGCAACAGATGTGCGCCACGCTAACTTGGCTTGTATTGGACTTGAGGAGAGATCACTCATATGGTGTCTTTTAGACTTTGTCAACTGATATCTTAGACAACGGATCACGGTCGTCAAGAGCGACCTAGAGACAAGTATTCCATTGACTTGGTTTGAAATATCATAGCACATGGATGTACTCACTCCATTACCTTGTTCTTTGCATAGAATGTGATCGTCTCCAATGTGGACTGTGTCAAATTTCGGTGGTATACATGGACATATTTTCACGACGTTAACATCGATCGAAATCAATCCATATACCGCATCTCAAGACCACAATCGTAACATTCCTACCATTTTATGCAGCTTGCTGCCAAACATATTCTGGAGAAAGTTCTGTCGCATATGTGTGTGATATTGCTGTTATGCATCTGTGTGAATCGTTTCTTGGCTTGTCGACTGACAGCGCCAACAAAGCAGAAATGACACAGACTTGAAATAGTTGTGAAGATAGTCTCAATTACAGTATTGAGATATTTACAAACACGACAAATGATATCATTAAAAGGTGCACAGCAGAATAAAACGTGTCCATTCTTTCCTCGCGTCTTAATCAAAGATGTCAGAAGCTACTCATTCTATAGACTTGATGTGAAAGCTATTGCGAGTTGGATGTGTTTGTTGCGATCACGTCGATAAGTTGGAAGGGATATGCAAAAGAGAGAAAAGAACTCCTCCAGCAGGGTTCGAACCTGCGACCTTACGGTTAACAGCCGTACGCTCTACCAACTGAGCTATAGAGGATGCTGGTTGCAGATGCCCACGGGTGCACACACGAAGACCATCGATGTTTCAGCTGCCATGGCATCGATCCTTTTCGACAACCAAGCCCTCGGCCTCGACACTGCGATTGCTGACATTGTGAGATGCGAGAAGGACATCCCGAACCGCATGCTCAAGTGGGGTGTTGCCTCTCACGAAGCGATGACGAAGCTGCGAGGCATCGCGTTTAAGATTCAAGTCGCTCGAGATGGCTCGTCCCAACACTTCACGATGAACGTTCCGCACGTCCTCGGCGGATTTTTCATGGACATCCCTCAAGGCCTTCAAGATCAAGACGAAGAGCGCCTGATCTTCGACGTCATGACCAAGTTGGAGCCACGCTTCCTGTGGGGCTCCTACCCCAACGTTTCCTCTTCAAGCGGTATGGCGAGCTCTCGGTACCGCCTTTACTTTGAAGGAACCTCCGTACCAACGACCATACAGCGCGACGGCCGTCTCGTCGAAGAAATTCTTTTCAAGGGCCGTTGTCTCCGCGTGTACGGTCAAGGGTGGTATTTTCGTGACAAGAACTTGGTTCGTTTGGACCTTGATGCAACGTCCCGCCAATATGGATTGAACAAGCCAGCTCCCAGCCCAACCAACCCGCCTTCTTCGACTCCCAAGGCGCCAAAACGTCGGAAAACTGCGCAAGCCAACCCTCCGCAGTGGACTGGCGTCAAGGCGTCGAGAGGCAAGCGCAAGAAGACGCAACAGCAAGTGGATTCCCCCGAGCATGGCCGCTCTTGGATTTCGCCCAACATGTTTGAAGCCCTCGACGAACGTGTGTGTGTCAACCCCGAGGAACACGTTGCTCAGTTTGGCGATTACAAGATCTCAACGATTGTACCCAAGCTGGACGTCTCGGATGACCCTCCCCACCTCCCTACGTCCGGTCAATTTGTCGGCGGCACCAAGATCCAAGATGGCGTTCCCAAGCGCATAGAAATGTCTCTTGACGAAATTCTCGCCGAACTACAAGACCTCGACACCAAGACAGCCAAAGTTCCATTGCATCTCTCAACCCAAGTCGAAGATGCAGTGACCAACAGCTCGTTCAACCTTGCCCAACTCATCAACGACGGCCGCGTCGACATGCTGTGTAGCCATCTCGAGCGTTCCCCGATTGAATTTGGCTTGCAACTGCACCGACTTTTTGATGAAGACCGTGCATGCTTTGAGTACTTTGTGAGACAACGCCTCCTCCATCGGTGGCTTCGAGCGACTTGGGGTGGAGACAAACCGTTCTCCCAGCTGTACTCATTGACGTGGGGTGTGCGTATGACCCGCGAGCACGTTCAAGCCATCTTCAGCAACATCGAGCTATTCAAGAACATCGACTTCATCGATACTACCATTGACGGCGACGAGATTTCCCTCCACCGCGGCGACCTGGAAGAAGTGTTGGCTGTGGCAGAAGTTCTCTTGGCCATTCATGCTCCAACGTACTACAACAGTGATGCTGCGATCGTGGCCTCTACCAAGTACCCGGTCACTGCACTGGCTTCTCATTTGGGCTCCCGCTGTTTGTCGGGCGTATCGCTATCTGCCATATTGCTTGACACGAGCTTCGGCCTCTTGATTTGGAATATCATGGAAACGTTGTATGCCGGCGAAGACGAGAAGTCGCGATACGTCTTGACCACGATCCTGGAATTCCATGAGGCTGGCTCCCTGGACCCCACCTTCGACAACCAAGTGATGTTCCAACCCGACACTCAGACACTCATGCTGGGAGATGTTGCGAACGCAACGTCTGTCGCGTTCCGTGGCTAAGGTGGTCGCGGCCGGTCTCTTCACCAAGTTCCCCATACTCGAACTGACCACTGCCAACCTCAATGGGCTGAAAGACAACGGACATCTTGTGGCGCGGCGACTCCAAATTCCGACCCAAGCCGTTTTCTTTCAAGAAACCAAAATCAATAACATCAAACATCTCGAAACCTTCCAACTCCACCTCAACAACGAAGTAGGCGTTGGCAAATACAAGCTCTTCACCAACGATCTCCGCACTGATCGCGTCGACTCACTCAACAATCGGCGCTGCGGTGTGGCATCGTATTTCCATGGATCCATGCCTGGATTCCTCGACCTGCAACACTTGACCACCCATGACCGACCTGGAAGATACATGGTTGTTCGAACTCAGTGGGACGGCGTTCCTGTGTACTTTCACAACGTCTATGCCCCGGTTATCGCTCACTCTCGAGCACCGTTTTTCGACGATCTGCCTCGCGACTTTGAAGACGACAGCATTCACTTTGTCGGAGGCGATTTCAACTTACCCCTGGAGGAGCATCTGGACGCGACTCGACCTCGCCAAGACCACAACGCTGGTAAGGCGGAATGCATTGCCTGGCTTTCAGCACTTGGTGTTATCGATGCGTGGAGGATGCACCACCCCAACGAGCGCGTTTACAGCGGCCCTGGTCGAAGCAACCGCCTCGACTACCTGTTTGTGGACCAAGATATCGTCGCTCAAACGTACGCACGTTCAAGCTATTCCCCAAGCAGCTTTGCAGGCGACCACATGGAACACAAAGTGGTCCTCTCCTGCGAGCAGCGAGCTCCCGACCGAAGTTACTGGCGCCTCCCCCGTGAGCTCTTAAAGAACCCTCAAGTAGTCGCAGCGATCAAGGCCGAAGCCAATCAACTTTTGGACGAGATGCGCGCAGACGACACTCAAAACTTTGGCGCAAAGTGGTACGGCTGGTTGAAGAGAATGAAGAAGCGTCTCCAAGTCAGTCATCGCCAGTACATTGACTCGATGAAGTACACACTCAACAGCCTCAAGATGAAGTGGCTTACTTCCCGCCGAGCATTCGACATGGGACTCGTTGAGACATCCATTGTTAATACCGCCCGTCAAGCCCTTGACACTGCCCGCAGCGAGTACCGACAGTTCAACCTGGATCAGCAATTCGACTTTCACGCCAACGTCAACGAGCGAGGTACCAGTCACTTTTTTCGTCGACCCAAGGGGATCAAAGTGCCGCTCTCGTCCGTGACAATCAACGGTGTAACGTCGACTGACCCGTCTGAAGTCAAGGCTGGTTTTACGTCTCATTGGAAAAACATCATGGTCACTCCAAGAGACCAACCACCGTTGAATCGGGCCCGTCGCCGAGCTATCATTCGAGCCATTACTCGACGTCTCACTCAAGAACAGCGCGACGCTCTGGAAAGTCCTCTCACGGCGGAAGACCTGTGCGGCGCGCTCAAGTCTATGAACCCGAACAAGTCTCCTGGTTCAGACGGCTGGCCTGCAGCTTTCTTTCAAGTCTCCCCGGACGTATTCGCCCAAATCCTGCTCAAGGTGTTCAACTACCAACTCACCCATCACGGTCACCTCCTGCTCCAACAACGCCGAAGTGCAGTGGCGCTCTTGTTCAAGGCTGGAGACAGAGGCGACCCTGGCAACTATCGGCCGATTACTCTCATGTCGGTTGAAGTCAAGATTCTATCGCGGGCGCTGGCCTACCGTCTTGCACAAGTTGCCCCATACCTCGCTCACCCAAGCCAAGCTGGTTTTGTCCCTGGCCGTCGCTTGCACGACCACGTGATGCTGGTACAAGCATTGCAGACTTTCTGTACCAATGAAGACCACGACTACTACGCGACGTTTCTCGACTTTTCCAAGGCATACGATATGGTTGACCAAGGCTTTCTCTTCGACGTACTCAAGGAGATGAACATCGGTCCCACATTTGTGTCTTGGGTTCAGTTGCTTTACAATACGCCTCTGGTCCAGATCATTTTCAACGACGGTCTTGGCCCAACCATACGGCCTACCCGCGGAGTCAAGCAAGGTTGCCCCCTATCGTGCATGCTCTTCGTACTTTACCTCGAGCCACTCGGCGAAATGCTACGCGGATCTCCTGATTTTGGTATTCCCCTTCCAAATGGAGACTCACTGACGAGCATCTACTTTGCCGACGACACGACTCTACTCTCGTCATCCCTCCAAGCGGCGGTCGAGCAAATGGCAATTGTCGAAGACTTTTGCTCTGTGTCTGGAGCTCGTCTCAACGTTGCCAAGTGCATGACTTTGGCGCTCAACAACAATCTCGATATCGAAGACATCGACGATGGTGGCCTCTTGAACGTCTTGCCGAGCGAGAAGCCAGTGAAATACCTTGGTATTCTCTTTGGCCACCGACTGCCGCGCGATTTTCAAGTCCAGCAACTGAACGACAAGTTTCTGGCTGCGTTTCAAACGTGGGGAAGTCGTGCGCGAACCCTCCAAGGCCGCAAACTCATCGTATCGACCATGTTGTTGTCGTTGTTATGGCATGTCACGGCTGCAGTGTATGTGCCTCCAACGATGGTTGCCGTTTGGCAAAGAATGGTCAACAAGTACATCCTTGGTCGGAAGACGCAAATCACCGACCATCATCGCTCAACTATTTGCCGCAAGTGGCAGTTCGATCAAAAACTCGGCCTCGGTATTCCGCATGTGGCTTCGAAGCTTCGGACTCAGCGACTGCTGCGGCTCCAACTCTTGATGCAGCCCAATTCACCCAACACATTTGCCCCATGGAAGTTGCTTGTCAAGAGACAATTTTCCCGTGTCATGAACAAGCTGTATCGCGACACCCACCCGTTCGACTTTCTCACGTACTTCCCCAACCACAGCTCCAAGTGGTTGTTTTTGTGGGAGCTGCATCCTCTTTGGCACGACATTTGGCATCAATGGGCCGCCACACCTATGGCCAAGCGAACCGCTTCGCCACCAAGCCTCGAAGAACTTTTGAACCTCCCCGTGTGGCTGACATCCTACCCCGCTCTGCAAGTTGGTCCTGCGGGTGCTACATCAAATGTCGTGAAGACTGCTCTGTGTCGTCGATGGTGTAGACATGCGTCTCAAAACGGTTTCCACTGCCTCAAAGACTTCTTGACACGGCAAGGGACATGGCCTACAAGAGCTGCGTTTATTGATCGACTGTCATCCAACAACCGTGCGGCACAAGTGACGTTACAAGCGAACGGCGCGATGGGATTTGCAGCACCCGAACGTGCTGGTCAAGTTTATAGCCACCTCACCAAGATATTCGACCAAGTCCTCCGCACGTCTGGCGTTCGAACTGGAACTGCTTTGACCGATATCGATACAACAAGTCACCCTTTCAAGGCACTTTTCAAAGATCAATTGCTATCCTTCGAGCGTTGGCCCAAGCGACTCGTATCACGTTTGGCGCATCACGCCCCTTCGGATGGAAAACCGCACCCAGTGGCGACATCGTCCCGCGTCGAGCAACAAGATATTGCGACCTACGTGCGACTCATCCGCAAAACATGCCGTTGGCCGCCTCCCCTCCATGGCGACGTTTGGTTTCGACTGTTGTTCAACATGCTGCCTGTCAACTCGCGCTTGTTCTACTTGCAACCTCAGCAGCCAGACGTAATTTGCTGTGTCTATACCAATTGCGACGCACCGGAGAACCAACACCACGCCTTCCACACCTGCTCTCGCGTGTATCCCCTTTGGCGTTTTCACGCGACCGCTTGGCGATGCTTCGGTGTCAATTTCGATTGGACTGCCATCACCAACATCGACCGCTTTCAAGTCAACGAACGCGGTAGCCAGCTTCAAGACATACTGTTTGTGCTCTGGGCTCTTCTGTGTGCTTCCAACCTTCACTATATTTGGACAACGCACAACGCCGCCAAGTTCGAATCGAAGGAGCCGCCTCCGCCAGAAATTTGGCAAGAAGTCAGCTTCATCCGATGGCATGCATCGATCCGCAGATGGCTTCGCCTCCAAGAAGTTGACAGCCCTCAACGAGTGGAAGCAATTTCAGCAATCAATACTTTGCATAGACAACCTGTCTATCGCCCACTGGTAGCCAAGTACCCGACTTTGCTCGCGCTCCAACCTTCAACCCCAAATTAACAAGCCCCAAGTATTTATTCAAAAGTCAAAAATCGCTGTACTCCAAAGCCCAAGGTAGAAAATCTGCTGAAGCATTTGGAAGTGGGATGAGCCGTTAGTAGGCAATATTAGTATTAGTAGATATTGAAAGTCTATTAATATACCTCCCCATTGCAGTGAGCTATAGAGGATTCCATACTATACTTCCCTCACCGTTTCAAACATACACTCATACAATACCTACAATGACAATCCATATCACACCCGTGCATCATGTCACCGTCGTAGTCACCACTCGCTTCTCCGAATATCGACACATTTATACAGAGAAACTACGTCACCAGGCACACCGACGCTTCTCTCAGATAAAACATTGTTGATAAACTCGAGACCTTCACTTCGACAATCTACACCAGCACATGGAACAAGAATTATACACTTTCATGACTGTCAAAAACATCCTATTCAGAAAGCCTCGAAAACACTACCACCATTTCTGTAGAATGTGAAACAAAATCAAGTCCAATCAAGATGATATGAACTGTTTGAAACAAGTTGAGCGATGTTGCTTGATGGATTGAGTACGATAAACAGTTGGTGTAGCTTTGCTGTTGTTTAGTGAAAAGAATTTAATGTTGTGCCGAATGGAAATATGATTGATATTCTGATTGAACATGTGTTTACCAGGTATATTTTTGTTTCATGGAAACCTATGAATTTGTTCTGCGGAGTATTGAGGATATACCCTCCCATTCCTTGCGCGAGCAGGAGACTGATATGCTCTCAATAAGTCGATGTACTGCACGAAACTTTGTTTCGGACAAGATTTCGATCCGAAGAAGAGTCAAAATCGGAACTGCTCGCGTATTTTAGACGGGTATCATGTCCATGTGAAATTTTGATGTCCATTGGTCGAATCGTGTTTTTGTGGAGAGATTGGAGTGTAAAGTGTTTGTTTTGATTGACGTGTGTTTGGTTACGATGTGCATAATGTCTGTGTCCGTGGTGGTTGTTTGCAGTGGAAAGGATTGTATGAGTGTATGTGTGGCACGGTGGGTATACGATAGTATGGAATCCTCTATAGCTCAGTTGGTAGAGCGTACGGCTGTTAACCGTAAGGTCGCAGGTTCGAACCCTGCTGGAGGAGTTCTTTTCTCTTTTGCATATCCATAACTGATCACCAATACAAATACTGACGTGTAGATTCTCGGCATGTCTTCTTCGAGTCAACATATGCGTAAATAAGAAGACTATGTCACGCCAATCCAATACCAGTCCTTTATCTCCAATATGATGTGGAATGGCCTCAAAATTGCTGCTCATCAACTAGTGCGCAAGTCATTGCAGAATACATAAGAGAAACTCCAATGAGCGATTCTCTGACAGCAACAGATGTGCGCCACGCTAACTTGGCTTGTATTGGACTTGAGGAGAGATCACTCATATGGTGTCTTTTAGACTTTGTCAACTGATATCTTAGACAACGGATCACGGTCGTCAAGAGCGACCTAGAGACAAGTACAGGGAACGACGCTGAATAGTGGACAAATCTTATTATCATATTATAAGCCAATTAAATTTCTTGAAATTTTTTGGTTGCAAATCCGTTGGCCAAAATATTTGAAAATCAGATTAATTAAATTTTTGCCGCCGATAACTCTCTAACCTGATCTCGTGCCATGTCTGATGTGCATCCCAATGTTTCCAAGCCACGTCCAAGACCAAACATCGCGCAAAAGCTCCAGGTCGTAGAGCTTGCCAAACAGCATGGCTTGAGCTCTGCTGTAGCCATCTGTGGTTACTCTCGAAGTGCGGTGCATTCGTGGCTATCGCAAGAGTCGAAGCTCATGGACTTCCTTGGGTCGAAGACGCGACGACGAAACACGGGCAATGCTGGTGCCAAACCAATCATCCCCGATCCTCATGAGCTTGCCATCTTTGTACGCGACCTTCGTCGCGAGGAGTTGCCTGTCACGAGTGGCCACATGATCAAATTCCTACGAATGAACCATAAGGAATGGCTTGAAGAGTACATGTCATCACGGAAGTCAGGATACCAATCACTCTTGCGCTTGCTCCAGCGATTTGCCGACCGCTACGACTTTTCTCGTCAGCGTGTGTGTAAGCAGAAACATACCCAAGCCGACTTGACCGAGACTCGCGTTGTATTTGGACGAAAATTCCATGATCAATACGGCCACATGGATCTCGACTGCATCTACAATGCCGATGAGACCGGCATATACTACGACATGTGCCCTACCACAATATGGGCTGTACGAGGTGGAGGCAGTTATGTTGCCAAAGGCGAGCGCCACCCGTACCGAATGACGGCAGTCCTGACCATCCGAGCGGATGGTCTCAAACTTCCAATCTTGTTTATCATCCGTGGTGCGAACGGTGGGGTCATCGAAACCTCGGAGTTTGAGACATATCCTTGTGACCACGTCTACGCCATGCAAGGGAGTGCGTGGATGGATGCGAGCGTCTGGCGGCGATATCTCCGCGAAGTGCTATACTACAAGATCGAGAATCCGTCAGTGTTGCTTGTCGACAATTTTGACTCTCATGTCAGTGTTGAGAGCGAGAAGATAATTGGCGACGAGTTGGGCTCTGAGCTGTGTGCGTTGCCACCAAACAGTACCTCTTACTGCCAGCCACTGGACGTGTCCATCATGGGGCCTTTCAAACAGCATATGCGCGATTTGTGGGTTCTATCAGATGACAATGCGACAACTGCAAAAGAAAAACGAATGGTAATGATCCAGCGCGCTATTCAAGCTTGGGAAATGATATCCGAGGACGAAGTTCGTGCTAGCTTTGTGAAAGCACTGCCAAAGTAGTTTTGATATTCATTTTTCATAATTCTTTCAATACATTTATACTTGAAATTTGTATGTAAATTTTGCGCATTCATGGACTTGAAGTGGTGACCTGTTGAAAATGACTGGTAGGCTATTTTGGCACTTGAATTTGATCTACGGGCAGTCGGAATACCGTCAGGGGGCAACCCCTAGTAGTAGGGTGAGCATTCGTGCGGCCCCGGGCCATATGTTCTTAGGATTGGGGGGGGGGTCCAGTAGGAGAGCCTATGGTGCGCGCGCTCACACTTCAGCCGCACCATATTCCAACCGTAACTTTTTTAATTTCAATGGAAATGTAATATTAAATACATATAATTTTATTTTTATACAACATTTCAATGGAAATGTAATATTAAATACATAAAATTTTATTTATATACAACTGTATGGTAACGATCATTACCACCTCAGGTCGTATTTAAATATGCTTCCATCTATTCTTTCAAATGCAATACCCTGTTAAATTTGTTTCTTAATCCATGATGTCAAAGAAGAAAAAATACTGTTCAAACAAATAACCTGTAGGAAATCATATTTTACCCAATATCACCCTAATGCATTATTTTTCAACAATCAGCGGCACATGTTTCAATTGGACAAACCGGAGGTATGGAATGGCCAATCAATCCAAAAGAATTGTCCACTATTCAGCGTCGTTCCCTGTATTCCATTGACTTGGTTTGAAATATCATAGCACATGGATGTACTCACTCCATTACCTTGTTCTTTGCATAGAATGTGATCGTCTCCAATGTGGGCTGTGTCAAATTTCGGTGGTATACATGGACATATTTTCACGACGTTAACATCGATCGAAATCAATCCATATACCGCATCTCAAGACCACAATCGTAACATTCCTACCTTTTTATGCAGCTTGCTGCCAAACATATTCTGGAGAAAGTTCTGTCGCATATGTGTGTGATATTGCTGTTATGCATCTGTGTGAATCGTTTCTTGGCTTGTCGACTGACAGCGCCAACAAAGCAGAAATGACACAGACTTGAAATAGTTGTGAAGATAGTCTCAATTACAGTATTGAGATATTTACAAACACGACAAATGATATCATTAAAAGGTGCACAGCAGAATAAAACGTGTCCATTCTTTCCTCGCGTCTTAATCAAAGATGTCAGAAGCTACTCATTCTATAGACTTGATGTGAAAGCTATTGCGAGTTGGATGTGTTTGTTGCGATCACGTCGATAAGTTGGAAGGGATATGCAAAAGAGAGAAAAGAACTCCTCCAGCAGGGTTCGAACCTGCGACCTTACGGTTAACAGCCGTACGCTCTACCAACTGAGCTATAGAGGATCACACATGGATTCCACTACAACGACGCCATATTCTCCCGTCAACTGCTCAAGCAATCGGTGGGCGATCCAATTCGTGATATCTGTAGAGCGATATTGGATGAGCCTGACGGAGAATTCTTGGTTGTTTCTGTCACTGATTCAACATCCCATTGCTGGGTCCTCGCCAAGCGATACAAGCGCTGCATAGACCGAAGTCTATGTATGATCCAAGACAATGAAAATGTATACCCCCTGGGTCAGATGCCAAGAGTCAGTTTTATCCGACATATTCGCCGTGTTAGCTTACAAACACCGAAGAAATCGAAGTCCCAACGTCGAAGCGAATCAAGAAAACGAAAAGCCAAATTGATTTCCAATTCAGCCTAGCAGTTGGAAATGGGATGAGCCTTCGGGCAATATTAGTTTGTAGTTTACATTAACTACAAATAGACTCCCCATTGACATTGAGCTATAGAGGATTCCATACTATACTTCCCTCACCGTTTCAAACATACACTCATACAATACCTACAATGACAATCCATATCACACCCGTGCATCATGTCACCGTCGTAGTCACCACTCGCTTCTCCGAATATCGACACATTTATACAGAGAAACTACGTCACCAGACACACCGACGCTTCTCTCAGATAAAACATTGTTGATAAACTCGAGACCTTCACTTCGACAATCTACACCAGCACATGGAACAAGAATTATACACTTTCATGACTGTCAAAAACATCCTATTCAGAAAGCCTCGAAAACACTACCACCATTTCTGTAGAATGTGAAACAAAATCAAGTCCAATCAAGATGATATGAACTGTTTGAAACAAGTTGAGCGATGTTGCTTGATGGATTGAGTACGATAAACAGTTGGTGTAGCTTTGCTGTTGTTTAGTGAAAAGAATTTAATGTTGTGCCGAATGGAAATATGATTGATATTCTGATTGAACATGTGTTTACCAGGTATATTTTTGTTTCATGGAAACCTATGAATTTGTTCTGCGGAGTATTGAGGATATACCCTCCCATTCCTTGCGCGAGCAGGAGACTGATATGCTCTCAATAAGTCGATGTACCGCACGAAACTTTGTTTCGGACAAGATTTCGATCCGAAGAAGAGTCAAAATCGGAACTGCTCGCGTATTTTAGACGGGTATCATGTCCATGTGAAATTTTGATGTCCATTGGTCGAATCGTGTTTTTGTGGAGAGATTGGAGTGTAAAGTGTTTGTTTTGATTGACGTGTGTTTGGTTACGATGTGCATAATGTCTGTGTCCGTGGTGGTTGTTTGCAGTGGAAAGGATTGTATGAGTGTATGTGTGGCACGGTGGGTATACGATAGTATGGAATCCTCTATAGCTCAATGTCAATGGGGAGTCTATTTGTAGTTAATGTAAACTACAAACTAATATTGCCCGAAGGCTCATCCCATTTCCAACTGCTAGGCTGAATTGGAAATCAATTTGGCTTTTCGTTTTCTTGATTCGCTTCGACGTTGGGACTTCGATTTCTTCGGTGTTTGTAAGCTAACACGGCGAATATGTCGGATAAAACTGACTCTTGGCATCTGACCCAGGGGGTATACATTTTCATTGTCTTGGATCATACATAGACTTCGGTCTATGCAGCGCTTGTATCGCTTGGCGAGGACCCAGCAATGGGATGTTGAATCAGTGACAGAAACAACCAAGAATTCTCCGTCAGGCTCATCCAATATCGCTCTACAGATATCACGAATTGGATCACCCACCGATTGCTTGAGCAGTTGACGGGAGAATATGGCGTCGTTGTAGTGGAATCCATGTGTGTATGCCAGCTTGAGAAAATCCTCTTTTGATGGCGTTTATATGAAAGTTTGTATGGAAAAAGAATCGTCAGCTGTGAGATTCGAACTCACGCGGGTTGCCCCATTAACTTAGCAGGCTAACGCCTTAACCGCTCGGCCAAGCTGACGTTGTTATCCTCTATAGCTCAGTTGGTAGAGCGTACGGCTGTTAACCGTAAGGTCGCAGGTTCGAACCCTGCTGGAGGAGTTCTTTTCTCTCTTTTGCATATCCATAACTGATCACCAATACAAATACTGACGTGTAGATTCTCGGCATGTCTTCTTCGAGTCAACATATGCGTAAATAAGAAGACTATGTCACGCCAATCCAATACCAGTCCTTTATCTCCAATATGATGTGGAATGGCCTCAAAATTGCTGCTCATCAACTAGTGCGCAAGTCATTGCAGAATACATAAGAGAAACTCCAATGAGCGATTCTCTGACAGCAACAGATGTGCGCCACGCTAACTTGGCTTGTATTGGACTTGAGGAGAGATCACTCATATGGTGTCTTTTAGACTTTGTCAACTGATATCTTAGACAACGGATCACGGTCGTCAAGAGCGACCTAGAGACAAGTACAGGGAACGACGCTGAATAGTGGACAAATCTTATTATCATATTATAAGCCAATTAAATTTCTTGAAATTTTTTGGTTGCAAATCCGTTGGCCAAAATATTTGAAAATCAGATTAATTAAATTTTTGCCGCCGATAACTCTCTAACCTGATCTCGTGCCATGTCTGATGTGCATCCCAATGTTTCCAAGCCACGTCCAAGACCAAACATCGCGCAAAAGCTCCAGGTCGTAGAGCTTGCCAAACAGCATGGCTTGAGCTCTGCTGTAGCCATCTGTGGTTACTCTCGAAGTGCGGTGCATTCGTGGCTATCGCAAGAGTCGAAGCTCATGGACTTCCTTGGGTCGAAGACGCGACGACGAAACACGGGCAATGCTGGTGCCAAACCAATCATCCCCGATCCTCATGAGCTTGCCATCTTTGTACGCGACCTTCGTCGCGAGGAGTTGCCTGTCACGAGTGGCCACATGATCAAATTCCTACGAATGAACCATAAGGAATGGCTTGAAGAGTACATGTCATCACGGAAGTCAGGATACCAATCACTCTTGCGCTTGCTCCAGCGATTTGCCGACCGCTACGACTTTTCTCGTCAGCGTGTGTGTAAGCAGAAACATACCCAAGCCGACTTGACCGAGACTCGCGTTGTATTTGGACGAAAATTCCATGATCAATACGGCCACTTGGATCTCGACTGCATCTACAATGCCGATGAGACCGGCATATACTACGACATGTGCCCTACCACAATATGGGCTGTACGAGGTGGAGGCAGTTATGTTGCCAAAGGCGAGCGCCACCCGTACCGAATGACGGCAGTCCTGACCATCCGAGCGGATGGTCTCAAACTTCCAATCTTGTTTATCATCCGTGGTGCGAACGGTGGGGTCATCGAAACCTCGGAGTTTGAGACATATCCTTGTGACCACGTCTACGCCATGCAAGGGAGTGCGTGGATGGATGCGAGCGTCTGGCGGCGATATCTCCGCGAAGTGCTATACTACAAGATCGAGAATCCGTCAGTGTTGCTTGTCGACAATTTTGACTCTCATGTCAGTGTTGAGAGCGAGAAGATAATTGGCGACGAGTTGGGCTCTGAGCTGTGTGCGTTGCCACCAAACAGTACCTCTTACTGCCAGCCACTGGACGTGTCCATCATGGGGCCTTTCAAACAGCATATGCGCGATTTGTGGGTTCTATCAGATGACAATGCGACAACTGCAAAAGAAAAACGAATGGTAATGATCCAGCGCGCTATTCAAGCTTGGGAAATGATATCCGAGGACGAAGTTCGTGCTAGCTTTGTGAAAGCACTGCCAAAGTAGTTTTGATATTCATTTTTCATAATTCTTTCAATACATTTATACTTGAAATTTGTATGTAAATTTTGCGCATTCATGGACTTGAAGTGGTGACCTGTTGAAAATGACTGGTAGGCTATTTTGGCACTTGAATTTGATCTACGGGCAGTCGGAATACCGTCAGGGGGCAACCCCTAGTAGTAGGGTGAGCATTCGTGCGGCCCCGGGCCATATGTTCTTAGGATTGGGGGGGGGGTCCAGTAGGAGAGCCTATGGTGCGCGCGCTCACACTTCAGCCGCACCATATTCCAACCGTAACTTTTTTAATTTCAATGGAAATGTAATATTAAATACATATAATTTTATTTTTATACAACATTTCAATGGAAATGTAATATTAAATACATAAAATTTTATTTATATACAACTGTATGGTAACGATCATTACCACCTCAGGTCGTATTTAAATATGCTTCCATCTATTCTTTCAAATGCAATACCCTGTTAAATTTGTTTCTTAATCCATGATGTCAAAGAAGAAAAAATACTGTTCAAACAAATAACCTGTAGGAAATCATATTTTACCCAATATCACCCTAATGCATTATTTTTCAACAATCAGCGGCACATGTTTCAATTGGACAAACCGGAGGTATGGAATGGCCAATCAATCCAAAAGAATTGTCCACTATTCAGCGTCGTTCCCTGTATTCCATTGACTTGGTTTGAAATATCATAGCACATGGATGTACTCACTCCATTACCTTGTTCTTTGCATAGAATGTGATCGTCTCCAATGTGGGCTGTGTCAAATTTCGGTGGTATACATGGACATATTTTCACGACGTTAACATCGATCGAAATCAATCCATATACCGCATCTCAAGACCACAATCGTAACATTCCTACCTTTTTATGCAGCTTGCTGCCAAACATATTCTGGAGAAAGTTCTGTCGCATATGTGTGTGATATTGCTGTTATGCATCTGTGTGAATCGTTTCTTGGCTTGTCGACTGACAGCGCCAACAAAGCAGAAATGACACAGACTTGAAATAGTTGTGAAGATAGTCTCAATTACAGTATTGAGATATTTACAAACACGACAAATGATATCATTAAAAGGTGCACAGCAGAATAAAACGTGTCCATTCTTTCCTCGCGTCTTAATCAAAGATGTCAGAAGCTACTCATTCTATAGACTTGATGTGAAAGCTATTGCGAGTTGGATGTGTTTGTTGCGATCACGTCGATAAGTTGGAAGGGATATGCAAAAGAGAGAAAAGAACTCCTCCAGCAGGGTTCGAACCTGCGACCTTACGGTTAACAGCCGTACGCTCTACCAACTGAGCTATAGAGGAGGAACTTTTACTTTTGCCGTCAACCACTCAAGTCAACTGCCAAAGTAAGGTACCCCGCGCACCATGTCGTCCGCCGCCGCTTCCGTTCCCGCCACCGATCTCGAATCCGCCAAGCAAGTTGTCCTGCCTCCTGCTGAGAACCTCTCTCCCAAGGAAAGTTTCGAAAGCGCTGTCGACCCGCCGTTGCAATCGCTCCATCCTGGTGAGGATGAGGATGTTGCACTTGGCCCAGTCGACGCCGACGCCGCGAATGCCGCCGATCCTTCTCCTCCCGAAGAACACGAAGATATGTCAAGCAAGACTAATTCGAAAGTTTCCGTCGATCGCCAAGATGGTTTGTACGAGCGCGTCGAAGATACCACCAAGCCCCAGGATAGCCCTCCAACCGACCAAGCCGGCGATCCCGCATCCCGTCGAGTTCTCATTGATCTCTCCGACCCACTTGACACTCCCCTACGCGAGATAACGCCGCAACAACAACCCAAGAAAATGTCCTACGCCGATCTCCTCAAGAGCGGCCAAGGAAATACACCTCCAAAAAAAGTCAAGACAGTTGTCACTCGTCCCAAGACCGAGTACCTCGACAAGCTCATCGAACTTGCAAGCCAAGAAGACGCAAGCGAGGAAGACTTGCTTGAAGCCATCTCCAAGGCAACGCCGGTCAAGACCAAGAGGGCCACCACGACGATGTGGATCGAAACTGGTGGAGCCTTTGCAGACAAGCAGTACTCCAACGAGAAGATCATCGATGCGCTCTTCAAAGAGAACCAAGACGCCGACTGGGCGGATCTCCTATTGGATTTCGTTCAGCTCAACAAAACACGCACCGGTGACATCGTTGTGTCCATTACCTCGAAAGTCGTGAAGGACCAGCTCGTTGGCAAACCCATCTCGATCTTTGGTAAGACTTTTACCATTCCAGCGCCTACTGCCAAAATCAGTGGATCAACGAAAGACTCGACCGACCCCATGGACAAGTTCTTCTTCATGGACATTGTTGGCATCCGCTTCAACTTCGACTCGGGGAAGCTCTTTCGTTTGCTACGTCGTCTGAAGATGAAGCCGATCTTTCAAGCATATCGACAATACATACCCAATGTCTCCTGTCAATCCAATGTGTGGCGCGTCTACTTCTTGGAAGCAGAAGTCCCCAAACAACTTGTAGTCAATGGACACCCCGCCGATCAGCTGAAACTTGACGGCGTGGCCTACAACGTGTTCGTCAAGAACTTTGAACGCTCCGCTGCTCGCACCACTGGCGTTTCGCCTCATTGCTTGGAATTGGATCACGCTGCTGCGGTGATGCAAAGCCAAGGGAAGCAAGCGCCCGAACCACAACAAGAACAAAATGACGAAGACCAAGGAGCCCAACAAGCCAAACGAGCAAAAACGGACCAAGAACAAAAGCCCGACGAACCTACAACCCAACGTGAAATTGAAGAGTCAAAAGATATGGAAATAACACCTCCCGAACCCGAAACAATTGCCCCGGTTGATGCTCCGCCGTTGAGTGGTGACATGGAGGTTGATCCAAAATCAGCTAAACGTGCCACGATTCAGTCAACTGATGAAGACGGATTTGTTGTACCGCGCTCAAAGAAGAGAGTTGTCGCTGAGCAAGCGTCGTCATCGGCAGTCTTGTGGGCCTCCGACAACTTCTTTGATGTCCTCGCAACGATTGAGATTACCACTATGCCAGTGGACTCTCAGCATGAAACTCCAACTCGAGTGTACTTACCCACGATCACGAAGATCCCCGAAGGTGTAGTCACCACTCGCGACGCCTTCGTCAAGAAACAACAAGTTGTCGAAAACAAGCTTCGATGGCATCCTGACAACCTCACAATGGACGAGCTAGTCCAGGTGCTCCGTACCAGTGTCGAGGAAGGGGCCGCTTTTCAACACCACAACCAAGTCAACACAGCCGATATCTCCGGGACGGAGCTCGATGTGGTCGACTACATCCGTCGATGCAACGTCGACGGCCTCTGGAAGGTGGTGCACTCACACACCCAAAACATGAACGTAGTCCTGACCAAGTTAGCCACGCATGCGTACAGTGATTACCTCAAGGTCGTCCGTATGCACGCTTGGCAACGATGGATGTCGGCGACACAGCTACCAGTGGTTGATTCGTTCACCAATGGCTTCAAATTTGCCTTCCAAGAACACCCCAAGTGGACCAGACTCGAAGCAATATCGAGCGTCGGAGAGTTCTTCGAAGCTGCGCCAAAACACCCTGCCTTCTCAACGGAACAAGTGGAAGATGCACTCGCCGCGTTCGAATTGTGGCTCGCTGTTCAAGCGCCATTAGTATTCAGAAACGACGAGTGGATTTTATACCTCACACGCCAACCGGTAGCATGGCTGCCAACAAAGCATGGCCGCATGTTGGCTCCCAATACGTTGTGGGCCTTGCTCAAGTCGCCGTTTGGGCAATACTTCGCTGAAGAGCTCAATCGCGTCTGCAAGTCGGAGATGTCGTCGCGGATCTGGCAACTCAGTATCGATGCCTACCAGCCTACAGACAACTCGTTAACAGCGTTCGTCGGCAACGACAATACCCGCCTGCAGCGCAGGAACAACTTGTTGTACTAAGGTCTCCGCGGCCTCAGTCCAAGCAACCGCAACACATCCCAACCATCAACCCCCTCTACAACATCCATCAGCCACGTTTCCCAACTCAAAACTTACCAACTTGTCTATCGTCACCGCCAACATCAACGGACTGGCGAGAGACAACGGAAACCAACTCGTCAACTCGATGATCTCAAGGCACGAGATTATTGCCCTACAAGAAACAAAATTTGCCAGTGAGAAGATGTTCTCCACGTTCAAGTTTCACCTTGATCATGCGCTTGGCCACAAGAACTACTTTATCGCTGCCAACGACCATCGGCTGCATGGAGAAGAACTTGAGCAATACAGATCCGGTGGCGTCGCCATGGTCTTCCATCATACGATTCCTGGCTTCGACTCACTTCAACACGAACGCCAATACGACGTCGAAGATCGCTACATGGTTGTCAGTTCAATGTGGGGAGAAGACCCCATCTACTACCACAATGTTTACGCACCTGTTGTCGACAGCGAGCGCGACGCTTTCTTCGAGGCTTTGCCACGAAACTTTCCCATGGGATCCAAACACGTCGTCATGGGAGACTTCAACCTTCCAATGGATCGAACATTGGATTCCAGAGGCTCCACCAACTCGAACCACCAAGTCAACAGGCAGTCTTGCTTCGCTTGGCTTCAAGAGCTTGATGTCGTTGACGCTTGGAGATCTTTCAACCCTACAAAGTGTGTTTACTCTTCACCCAAGCGGCTCAATCGTCTTGATTACATCTTCCTGAACTCCGCCTTGTGCCGAATGTATTCCACTGGCGAATACTTTGAACCTACAGCAAACACGGATCACATGTGGCATAAAGTGGAGCTCCAACCGGTGCAAACAACGCGGGTTAAAAGCTATTGGAAGCTGCCAAAAGAACTTCTGACGATCCAAGAAGTCCGAGAAGCAATCGTGTCTGAGGCAAGAGACCTCCTCGAGCGCTTGAAAGTTTCGGACCGCCCAGGAGTCTTGTGGACGCAATGGCAACGCCGCACCAAGCGCTTTCTTCAAAAGTACCATGCTCGGATAATCACAAGTCAAAGGAATGCACTCCAGGAAGCAAAAATCCTATGGTTACAAGCTCAGTTAAAGCATCATCGAGGACGACTCACCGAAGCAGCTCTCAATACTGCAAAGGCACAGTATGAGACGAAGACGCGAGACTTGAAACAACACCAAGCAGACTTGAGTTTCGACTTCCACGCAACCAAAAATGAAGCTCCGACAAGTCACTTCTTTCGAAAACCCCGGGCAAGGCAGTTCTCCATTCCTATCGTTGATTGTTATGATGAACATGGGAATGTCACTGCCATACCCGAAGAAATCCACGCTGCATTCACTCGTCATTGGTCTGCAGTGATGAGCGAAGGCGACTTTCAACCTACAAGTCAACATGCCAAAGACCAATTCTTAACTGTGCTCGAAAGACACCTACCCCAAGACGACTCGGACATGTTGGACGCCCCATTAACGACTGAAGAACTGGCGCAATCCATCAAGACGATGAATCCTCACAAGTCGCCTGGAATTGACGGGTTCTCAGCTGGATTCTATCAATTGCATCCTACCTTGTTTGGCGAAATTTTGTCGATAGTCTTCAATCATCAGCTCCAGCAAGGCATCATGTTAGAATCGCAGAGATGGTCGGCGATATCATTGCTGTTCAAAGGTGGTGACCGCCGCAACCCTGCGAACTACAGACCCATAGCCTTGATTCCGGTCGAAGTCAAAGTCCTATCACGCGCTTTAGCGTACAGAATGTCTCAAGTCCTACCAGCGATCATTCAACCTGGGCAAAATGGCTTTGTCAAGGGCAGACGCATCCATGACCATGTTATCTTCCTTCAAGATCTTCAACACCACTGCACGACCTTCAACCAAGAAGCCTATGCAATGTTCTTGGACTTTGAAAAGGCCTATGATCGTGTGAATCATGAATTCATGTTTGCCGTTCTCAAGAAGTTCAATGTCGGAGATCAGTTCATTGACTGGGTTAAGTTACTCTACAACCAAACCCAAGTCAGCTTGAACATCAATGGCAGACTTACCGATCCATTCTACCCGTCTCGAGGTGTCAAGCAAGGCGATCCATTGTCGTCGATGCTCTTTGTATTGACGATCGAACCACTCGCTCAAATGCTTCGCAACCACCCCGAATACGGCTACGCTTTCTCGGACTCGGGGATCGCATCGGTTCTTCTCTTCGCGGACGATACCACGCTCATCTCAAGCTCGGTTGGAGACTTGGAAGCGCAACTGGAGCTCGTCGATGAATTCTGTCGGCATTCCGGCGCCAAGCTCAATCGCAACAAAAGCAAGGTCTTGACCCTAGACAATACTCAATCAGTTTTTGAACACCCAAGATTGACCATGGTACCAAGTGGAAGGCCAATCAAGTACCTTGGGATCGAGTTGGGACACAAGTTGGACCCTATGCTTCAAATCAATGCCATCACCGACAAGTTCTACAAGTCATTTACCACGTGGGCGTGTCGAGCAAGAACCCTCAAAGGCAGACGATTGCTTGTGAGCACAATGATCCTATCACAACTTTGGCATTACACCATGGTTCTTCCAATTCCAAACCATACCGTGCAAAAATGGCAGTCGATGGTGAACAAGTTTGTCTTGAGTCGGCGCACACATGCCCAAGACAAGTATCTGGCCTTGGCCCCAAGTGGCTTGCTTCATGACTCAAAGACAGGCTTCAAAGTGCCGCATATCGCTTCGGTGATTCGAAAGCAACGCATCACACGTCTTCAACTTCTAGTCCAAACCAATCAGGACAATCCTGAATTGTGGGCACTCTTACCAGCAGATCGATTGAAGCGCTGTATGTACCCATACTCGCGGGCAACAACTTGGGACTTCATGCTGTACAATCCTAGCGCAAACAATAAGCTTGTGCAGCGGGACTTGATCTCACCTCTTTGGAATGATATTTGGAAGCATTGGAGTCAAATTCCGCTCACAAACAAGACGCCACATGAACCTACGTTGAATCAGATGACGCAAATGCCATTGTGGCTGTCGTCGCACCCGCTTTTCCAAGTCCCGGGTCGAGATGGGATGTCATCGCTTGCAGTCACGCTTCGAAACCATCGCGACTGGTACAGACACCTTGCTTGGAGGGGCGTACATTGCTTGGAAGACTTCTTGACGCCAGCAAGAACGTGGCCAACCTACGAAGAGTTTCGCGAGTCAATGGAGGATCATTTGGACCATTTTGTCGAGGAATTACCCGTGCCGACGTCCTTCAGATACTTCTACAAGTTGGTGACACTAATTGCAACGAATGTTTGGACTCAGGCCAACAAGCAGCTCGACGCACCGGTTGATAACGACCTTACGCCTCAAATGGTGATTTCAGGTCGACAAGGAGACACCGACGTACCATTCAACTCATGGACAACCAAAGTAATCAAGCGAGTGAGTTTTCACGCTCCCATGTTGACGCGACCTCATCCCTTGCGTTCCAACACACGTGAGAATCATACCAAAGTCGCCAATTACCTTTCAACCTTCGTAAAGCCCTTTTCAAGTCTTGTGACGCCGGTCCAAGCAGACCTTTGGACAAGAATTCTCTACGATATGATCCCAGTGGGTGATAAGTTCAAGTACAAAGAGGCCACTGACCCGAGTGCACTCCGATGTGGTTATCCCAACTGCTTTGCGCGTGAAACCCGCCAGCACTTGTTCTTGGACTGCCCAGTTACTTGTCGTGTGTGGCTACAGCATCGTGAGGCATGGAGTATATTTGGCGTTCGCTTTACCTGGGACTGGATTACCAACATCGATGCCTTCCAAGTCGCTCAGCGGTGGCAACGATATCGAAACGTTCTCCATCGTCTTTGGTTTATGCTGGTTTGCAGCATTCTTCATCTCCTATGGACACATCGCAACAAAGTTAAATTTGATACAACCAAGCCACCTTACTTGCCTGGGTTGAACGATGTTGCCTTGACATTTTGGGCGTCCAATGTTCGCCGATGGCTTCGAATGAATCAAGACCCAGCAACCTCTCAACAAACCATGGCGACTCTTGGTTTGCTGAGCCAACGCAGTTCGTACCGGAGATTCTTGGACAAACATCCAGCCATCTTCAAGTTGACTTGATGTTGAGTACTGTCCTGGACAAGTCATCTACAAGACAAGTTAGAAACATGTATGACTTTTTGACAACTTACTTGAAAGTGACTCCAAATTTTGAAGTCAAATGCGGCCAAGTTTGAAAGTCAACTACAAAAAACAAGAAACATCGGCAATTCAAGTGTGAATTACGGAATTAAAGTTTTGGGCAGCGCTTCGCATAAAATCAGCGAGCTTTTTTGCGGCGACTTGGAGATTTCAAGCGACCTTCGCGAAATCCAAGTGCCAACGGCGGCAAAGTCAAGCAAAAAACCGCCCGTAGCTGCGCTCGTGGGCTGACTTCCACGTTTCTTCACGCTTTTCTTCAACGCCAACAGTGCCAACAAACGCAACGCCAAAATTCGCCGCCATGGCCAACAAACGCAACGCAAAAAAAAATCACTCGATCGCTCGCCAACCTACGCAAACAAGTCATCAAAGCAACAAGAGCCCAACCGCCTTTTTCGAAGAAGTCTTCACTTGGACGCTACCCCCGGGGGCTCCATCAAAGGAGTTTAGGAAATCAGGAAAAGGGACACCCAGATCGAAAGGCCAAAGGCCACATCAAAGGCACAAGTGCCACAAAAGGGACAACCAAGAGACAAAACCCAAAGCACTCGACTCATATCCACGGACACGGACTGACCAGGTCCTTCGCCCCGCGTCAGTGCATGAAGGGGGTCAGCCAACAATGCACCTTCGCGGAACGGTCCGTCTCAACAAGCAAAGGCTGTCAAAGTCTTCGCGCTTTCTTCCTTGAACGCCTTGGACGCCGTCTTCACCAAGAGCAAGCCGAATCAAAACGCGAGTCGAAAGACTTGTGAGGCCCCGCGTCCCGACACCATCGAAGGAACGGAGATTTGACTCCTCGCGTTTCGCTCCAGCCGCTCTTGGGTCTTGAACGCCTTGCTTGAACGCCTTCCTTGAGCCAGTCGCCTTCTTCAACCAACGCGTGTCGCAGCGCACCCAACGCGTTTCGCACCCACGGACAACAATCGCGGCAACATCCGGCAGCGGCACGACGACAAAGCAGCGGCAAGGGCACGACAACACAGCAGCAGCAGCAACGACAGAAGCATCACGGCACCACAGCGACAATGGCGACAGCTCGCAGCGGGAACGACGACAAACGCAGCAGGACGCAGACACAGCACAGCACGCAGACACGACACAGCAAGCGGCAACGAAGACAGCACAGCCACAGCAAGGCCACAGCAGACACGGACAACAACGGCAGCCACGGCACGACAACAGAGGGACAGCATCACGGCAGCGAGGAAATCGAAAAATGACTCCAAACCAAACTTCAAATCCCCAAGGAAGTTCTCAGCCACTCAAAATTTTCAAGTCCGACAAGAAAAAATCCAGTGAAACTTCTCAACCAAGACCATACAAAGACCAAGATACGATCGTCGACTCAACAACATGCGACATCAAGGCACCCATGACGACTGCACAATCGACGGTGACAAGCCAACAATCAACGACGATGTCACGCTGCGACAAGAAAAATCCAGTGGAAGATTAGTTCACACATCATCTGGTGCCCATGGCCCCGTACAAGATTAGTCAAAGACAACATGTGGACGTTCTGAAGCCAGTCCAAGATTACTCCGCACCCATCTGACGTCGAAGACAAGACAAGTCTGTCCCATGTCCACATCACCCAAGACCATCCATGTTGTTACACGACATGAAGACCACGATCGACAGCACATGCGACGTGTCAAGATGCCAACTTTTACCTGTATCAACTGATACAACAAAAATCAAATTTCAAGAGGTAAATCTGCCTGCGTTCAAATCTCACAAGTACCAATATTATTCACTCAAGAGTGATTAATGACGGTCATTATTATTTAGCGTATAATTAAATTTAATATACGCGATTGTACACTGAGCTATAGAGGAGGAACTTTTACTTTTGCCGTCAACCACTCAAGTCAGTAGTCAGTTCAAGTAAGGTACCCCTCCCGCCTCCCAAGTGAAGTGAAGTATGTCGTCCACCGCCACGTCAGCTACCGCCAATGCTCCCAGCGCTCGCGTCTTTGAAGATTCTTATGGTCGCATGCCTAATGAAAACAATCACCACGATGAAACCTCGTCCTTTGCACCTCTTGTCGATGCGCCGATGACCGAACCACCGCTCGTCGCGAGCACCTCTTTGGACTCTCGTGAGGATGCTGATCACTTGTCGCAGCCTCCAAACGAGTGTCGTGAATCACTGGAACCTTCCACCGACTCGAACGCTCGAAACGTTCCAAGTCCCGAGCCAACCGCCGAGTCTCACAACCGAGACGATGCGCCGCTCGCTCGCGCTGCTGAAGCCGCAATGAGCGCTCCTGGCTCAAATGACTCGCCACCTAATGAAGAAACATCACCACCAACTCCTTCGAACAACGCACCTGGCACTCGACTCCATGTCGACCTCTCGGACCCCGAAGGAACTCCGCCACGTGTCGTGCAACCAGCACCTCAAAAATTGACCTATGCGGATTTGTTACGCAAAGGGGTAGGGAAACCTACTACGGAGCGGGTGAAGACCGTCTTGACCCGCCCGACGACCGAGTATCTCGACAAGTTGATGCAACTTGCTCGCAACGAAGAAGCTGACGAGGATGAAGTCCTACAAGTCATTTCAGACGCCACACCTTCGAAACCAAAAACAGCTACCGCCACAGTGTGGATCAAAACGGGTGACGCTTTCAAAGACCGCGAGTTCTCCAATGAGAAACTCATTGCCGCAATCTTCAAGGAGAACGCCCAGGCTTCTTGGGCTCACCTCTTGCTCGAGTTTGTTCAACTCAACAAGGCACGCGATGGTGATATCGTGGTGTCTATCACGTCGCCATTCGTTCGCTCTGAATTGGAAGGTCAAGAGATCTCCATCTATGGCAAGTCGTACCCATTCTCGGCAGCCACAACCAACAAGACGCCGCGTCACTTCTCGGGAGGATCAAAAGCGCCAAAGGACCCAATGGATGCACTTTACTTCATGGATATTGTTGGTATCCGTTTCAACTTTGATACGGACAAACTGTTTCGCCTATTGAAGCGACTCAAGACAAAACCAGTCTTTCAAGCGTACCGTCAACATTTACCCAATATCACGTGCCAGTCGAATGTGTGGAGGGTTTACTTCTTGGAGTCAACCGCTCCTAATCAACTCATTGTTAACGGACACGCCACCGATCAATTGCGCATGGACGGCGTAACCTACAATGTCTTCGTCAAAGACTACGAAAAGTCACGCCAACGTACGGGCGCGCGTTCTCCTCATTGCTTGGATCTTGACCAACTCATGGAATCTATGGCTTCACAGCCGTCAAGTCCCCACAAGGAAGAAGAATCAGAATCGCAACAACAACCCAAGCGTCCAAAGACCGACGACCAGCCACCCCGCGAAGCAGCTAAGCCTCAGCAGGAGGAACAAGGCGAGGAAATGGAAGTCGAGGAGTTGCACCAAGGCTCCAACCAAACGGAAGAACCTCAGCAGGAGGAACAAGCCGAGGAAATGGAAGTCGAGGAATCCAATAATGATCCCAATCAACAAACGAACGACAGCACCTCCTCCCTTGATGGCCGCAACGCTGATAAGGGAGAAGAGATGGAAGTCGATGCCAAATCTACCAAGAGAAACACAAGTCAGACCGGCGAAGAAGACGGATTTGAAGCACCACGACGCAAGAAGAGAACGGCAGTTCAGCAGTCATCGCCGACTGTCAAGTCGTGGGCATCCGACAACTTCTTCGATGTCCTCAATCAAATCGAGGCCAGCACACGCACACTTGAAATACATCAAGATGTTTCAACTCGAGTGTACATACCAAAAGTCAACAAACTCCCCACCGACGTAGCGGCCATGAAGTCTGCCTACGTCAAGAAGCAACACGTCGTTAGCAACAAACTCGACTGGCATCCAGACAACCTTACCATGGAAGAGTTCATGAATGTCCTGCAACAAAGTGCTGAAGACGGAACCTCCTTCGAGCAACACACTCAAGTCATCGCAACCACAGACTACTCAGGAACAGAACTTGATGTAGTCGATTCGATCCGACGGTGCAATGTCGACTCTTTGTGGAAGATAATCCACACGCAACCTCAAAGCATGAACGTCGTGCTCACCAAACTCGCTATCAATTCGTACCATGAATACTCCAAAGTCGTCCGAATGCATACCTGGCATCGATGGATTGCCGCGACTCAACTTCCTTTAGTGGATTCATTCACCAACGGGTTCAAATTTACGTTCCAGGAACACCCACGGTGGTCACGACTTGAAGAAATCTCAAACTCTCCCGAGTTCTTCAAGGACGCCGCAAACCATCCAGCCTTTTCATCTGAGCACGTCGAAGACGCCCTCTCAGCATTCGAGTTATGGCTCTCTGTCCAAGCACCGTTAGTCTTCAAGAATGACATTTGGCTACTTTACCTCACACGCCAACCCGTTGAGTGGCTCCCAACCAAGCATGTAAGGATGCTTGCATCGAATACGCTCTGGGCGCTGTTGAAATCGTCGTTTGGACAACAATTCGCAGAGCAATTGCACCACTTGTGCAAAACGGAAATGACTTCGTGGATCTGGCAACTCAGCCTGGACGCATATCAACCTACAAACAACTCGTCAATGGCATTCGTCGGCCAGGACAATACCCGTCTGCAGCGCCGACACATCCTCTTGTACTAAAGTCCTCGCGGCTGTTGTGCAAGGTCAACCACAAACACACCCAAACAATCCACCAACAAACTCAACGCAACCATCCTTTCCAAACTCTTCGCTATCCAAGTTATCTATCGCCACAGCCAATATCAATGGTGTATCGAGAGATAGTGGAAACTTACTTGTAAATTCCATGATCTCGAGGTACAACATTGTCGGCTTACAAGAGACCAAATTTGCTGGTATCGTGCAATTCGACAAGTTCCAATTCCACTTGACGCATGCTCTTGGCAAAGACCAGTACTTCCTTGCTTCAAACGATCATCGACAAAATTCCGACCAAGTGGAGCAATACCGCTCAGGTGGTGTTGCGATGGTCTTCCAAGCCACAGTGCCGGGTTTCGAACATCTTCACCACGAAACCCAATACGACATCGAGGATCGCTACATGGTGGTTAGCTCTATGTGGGGTGATGATCCGATTTATTACCACAATATATACGCGCCAGTGCAAGACAATGAACGTGACGCGTTCTTCAATTCCTTGCCGCGAAATTTTCCGCTCAACTCTAGGCATGTCGTCTTGGGTGACTTCAACCTTCCAATGGACAGAGACCTTGATTCCAGGGGGTCAGAAGTTTCAAATCATCACACTCACCGACAATCTTGCTTTGCTTGGATCCAAGAGCTCAATGTCGTGGACGCTTGGCGCAGCTACAATCCTACACGAAGGGTTTATTCGTCACCTCAAAGACTCAATCGGCTGGATTACATTCTGCTGGATCCAATCTTATCTAGCTGGGTTCGTACAACGGAATACTTCGAACCCACAGCAGACACCGACCACCTTTGGCACTTCGTGGAGCTTCAACCTATCCAAATTAAGCGCCAGAAGAGCTATTGGAAATTACCAAAAGAATTGATGACCATCTCAGAAGTAAGAGAAGCCATCAAAAATGAAGCGGATGCACTCCTCAATGAGTTGAGAGCATCTCAGGAGCCAGGATCACTGTGGTCCCGTTGGAAACATCGGACGAAGAAGTTCCTGCAGAAGTATCATGCTCGATTGATAACCGACCAGCGCAATGAACTTCAAGCGGCTCAAATTCAGTGGCTTCAAGCTCAATTGAAACATCGACAACGACGGATCAACGATGACGCGCTCGAGGTCGCAAAAGCCAACTATGAAGAACGTAAACAAGAGATAAAACAACGTCGCGCCGACCTCAGCTTTGACTTCCATGCCACGCACAACGAAACGGCTACATCTCACTTCTTTCGAAAGCCCCAATCAAGTCGTTACGCAGTTCCTATCGTGGAATGTTATGACAGTGAAGGGAACATCACAGACATACCTGAAGAAATCCACCAAGCATTCAATAACCATTGGTCTGCAGTCATGACTGACGATGACGTCGTGTCAAACAGAAACACTGAAGAGCTCAACTCCTTCCTTGAAGTCCTGGAACGCGAACTGTCGGAGGACGAGTCCGCTTCGCTAGATATACCAGTGACAGCGGCGGAACTCGCTCAATCCATAAGAACAATGAATCCACACAAGTCGCCTGGCATCGATGGATTCCCAGCTTGTTTTTACCAAGTGGACTCACTTCTCTTCGGCGAAATTCTACGAATTGTGTTTCAAGATCGAAGTCGCAAGGGAAGCTTACTTGACTTCCAGCGATGGTCAGCAATCTCATTGCTCTTCAAGGGCGGCGACCGTCAGAATCCCGCCAACTATCGTCCCATTGCATTGATTCCAGTGGAGGTGTGCTTCTCTCAGATAAAACATTGTTGATAAACTCGAGACCTTCACTTCGACAATCTACACCAGCACATGGAACAAGAATTATACACTTTCATGACTGTCAAAAACATCCTATTCAGAAAGCCTCGAAAACACTACCACCATTTCTGTAGAATGTGAAACAAAATCAAATCCAATCAAGATGATATGAACTGTTTGAAACAAGTTGAGCGATGTTGCTTGATGGATTGAGTACGATAAACAGTTGGTGTAGCTTTGCTGTTGTTTAGTGAAAAGAATTTAATGTTGTGCCGAATGGAAATATGATTGATATTCTGATTGAACATGTGTTTACCAGGTATATTTTTGTTTCATGGAAACCTATGAATTTGTTCTGCGGAGTATTGAGGATATACCCTCCCATTCCTTGCGCGAGCAGGAGACTGATATGCTCTCAATAAGTCGATGTACCGCACGAAACTTTGTTTCGGACAAGATTTCGATCCGAAGAAGAGTCAAAATCGGAACTGCTCGCGTATTTTAGACGGGTATCATGTCCATGTGAAATTTTGATGTCCATTGGTCGAATCGTGTTTTTGTGGAGAGATTGGAGTGTAAAGTGTTTGTTTTGATTGACGTGTGTTTGGTTACGATGTGCATAATGTCTGTGTCCGTGGTGGTTGTTTGCAGTGGAAAGGATTGTATGAGTGTATGTGTGGCACGGTGGGTATACGATAGTATGGAATCCTCTATAGCTCAATGTCAATGGGGAGTCTATTTGTAGTTAATGTAAACTACAAACTAATATTGCCCGAAGGCTCATCCCATTTCCAACTGCTAGGCTGAATTGGAAATCAATTTGGCTTTTCGTTTTCTTGATTCGCTTCGACGTTGGGACTTCGATTTCTTCGGTGTTTGTAAGCTAACACGGCGAATATGTCGGATAAAACTGACTCTTGGCATCTGACCCAGGGGGTATACATTTTCATTGTCTTGGATCATACATAGACTTCGGTCTATGCAGCGCTTGTATCGCTTGGCGAGGACCCAGCAATGGGATGTTGAATCAGTGACAGAAACAACCAAGAATTCTCCGTCAGGCTCATCCAATATCGCTCTACAGATATCACGAATTGGATCACCCACCGATTGCTTGAGCAGTTGACGGGAGAATATGGCGTCGTTGTAGTGGAATCCATGTGTGTATGCCAGCTTGAGAAAATCATGCATCTTGGAAGGGGGAATGCCCGCGTCTTGAGGAACTCCATGGGCCTCTTTGAAACCCGAAATGACTTCTTCGCTGAGCTCAAAATTGGAGACATTCAAATTGGTAGCAACGATTCGGATTGCAGCCGCAAGACAAGATTTGTCACTGTTGTTGCCAATTTCTAGCCACAGAGGATCCATCGCTCGAAATTCAGCAAGCGTTGGGGCGAGACCAGTGTTCGTGAGGAAGTGGGCTCCAGCTTGTCGCCATCGTTGGTACATCGCCACGGCTTCTTGACACCCGCTGAGGTCTTTTTCGTCGAACCAGTCTTTGTCGAGTCCATCCGGGCGTTGAAACTTCCAGTTGACTTGGTATTGAATAGTTGAAATTCGATTTCGCATTGATGCCACTTCGCGGTGGTCATCGATAAACAACACTTCATCGATGTCATCATCGTCGGTTGGAATTCGCAGAGTGCGTGGGCGGTTGGTTGGGGCATCAGCCGTTGTCGCATTCGTTTGTGGCCTGGCTGGAACAGAAACATCGTCCAATAGATCCATGAGGGATGGTAGCGGAGATCCATTGTCATTGCCCAAGGGGTCAAATTCGCGGGTGCTCGAGTTCAAAATGGACATATCAGGAGTAAATTGGTGTTCTTCAGTTGTAACTGGACTTGAAGGACGAGTGTCGGATGATTGCGTCATAGGTACAGAAATCTCAACTCCATCCACTCCCTCAAGAGTAATCCCTGGAGACATCGAGCTCCCCACACCTCGTGTAGTTATGGGTCTCGACGTCTGCGCGGGGAGTACGCTATCGGCAGTGAAAATCGTTGAAGCTTCCATTGTTGTTGTCTTGGGTAAAATCAAAAGTGAGTCTTGGAGAATTGTTTTGAGATTCTCACTGAACTTATTCTCAGTTGCGACACTTGAGTCAGGCACGATTTGATTGGGCAGTGAAATGTTTTGCGCGGATCGTGAGTGATGGTCGCCAGGATTCCCAATCAAAAATTCAGCTGGGATACCAAGTCAAGAATACAGCTGGGGCTTGTAATCAAATTACTGGTGTTCAACTCGAAAAGACATGGGATATTTTTCGAATAGCTCGTTGTATCCAGCTTGAGAGAAAAGGACTGAGACCGCTTCGATGATGTTTCGATAGTCGAAGTCGTCAGGCGAGAGCAAACGAATTGTTCGCCTGATGGAAGCTGTCCAACTGACAAATATAATCTCGTTCCATAGTAAAATCGGTAGAGGCCTTTTGCCATCGAACTTGGTTGCATTTCTTTGAGTCCATAAGGAGTACGTGATGGAAGCACAAAGGAGGGACCATAATTTGAATAATGCGTCATGCAGGTGTTTTCCTCGCGTATTGGTCTTGAAGCGACTGATATTCGTGGTGGTTGCCCAATCAAACTTAACACCATAAGCTCTCCATGCTCGCTCTTGGAACATCCAAACTTGATGTACATGATGACATGTATGGAAGGCATGATGAAAAGTCTCAACATCCGAGCAATCTTCATAGACACAACAAATAGCGTCAGGGTTTTGGATCTGCATAAAGGAAAACCTCGAGTTGACGGGTAACATCTTCATGTGCAATCGAAACCATACATCGCCTTGAACAGGTGGAGGTAGATTACACACAGTACGAATGAGACGGATATACTTTGCTATGTCTTTGTCAGTTCTTGTCGTAGTCTTCATAGGATGTATAGCTTCAGTCTGGGGGGCGTGGTAAGCTAAATGCACCACGTTTTTCTTGGGCCACGACTCGAAAGGTAAATCAGCATCCTTGATTCTGGCTGTAAACGGATGTTGACAAGTCGGGACATTAGGCAGTGGCGACCCTTGCCGAATGTCAAACGATCGAACAACTTTGTCGAAGATTCGTGTGAGTTGATTGTAAATGTCGGTTGTGCGGGGCAATGTGGCAAAGTCCATGACTCCGTCCTGGTTTAGACAAACTTGGGCAGCTGGATTGTTCGACGACATTCGGTTCACGAACATGGTCTCTGTTGGCCAAGCGCCATGTGGGGTCAGGAAATCCTTCAGGCATCTGAGACCATTTTTGGCCCCGTGGCGGCACCAGAGACGCATGTCTTCATCTTTCACGACATTTGCTAACATCTTAGCAGAGCCGAAGTGCATTGCGTCGTAGGCTGTGAGCCATACCGGGAGGTTCAGTACCGTGTCGAGATTTGGAGGCACGCCGATTCGCTTACTCATGTCTGTGGCTGACCAATGTTTCCAAGTATCAAGCCACAGTGGATGGAGCTCGCGAAGCAAAAGCCACTTGGAGCTTGCATTTGGGTAGTATGAAAGAAAATCGAATGGGTGACTGTCTCGGAATAACTGATGTATTGTGCGGCTAAATTGTCGCTGTACAAGTTTCTTCCACACCAGGATTTCACCAGGAGAATCGGCAGACATAAAGAGCTGTAAACGAAGAAGGCGTTGTGTTCGCAGCCTCGATGCAATGTGGGGGGGATTCCCAAGCCTAAAGGCTTGTCGTACTGCCACCTTCTATGGATTGAGGGACGGTAACTCTCATCGAGCTGGGTCTTGCGGCAAAGTATGAACTTGTTTAACATTTGTTGCCACGTAACGACCATAGCAGGAGGCACAGGTACAACGGCTGTTACATGCCACAACATAGATAGCAACATCGTGGAGGCAATAAGCTTTCGGCCCTGCAATGTCCTTGCTCGTTTACCCCATAGTTGAAAGGACGAGATGAATTTGTCGTTGAGTTTTTGAAGTTGGGAGTCAGCCGAAAGTCGATGGCCAAAGAGAATACCAAGATATTTCGTACACTGACCAGTTGGTACGATATTGAGCAAACCATCTGCTTCGATGTCTTCTTGATCGAGATGGTCGTTGAGAACCAAGGTCATGCACTTGGAACGATTCAGACGGGCCCCTGAAGCCGTGCAAAACTCTTCCACAATTGCCATTTGCTCCACAGCAGATTGCAGCGAGTTTGATAACAACGTCGAGTCGTCGGCAAAGAATATACTCGTAATAACTGAGTCGTGGGGGAGAGCGATTCCAAGATGTGGGGACGCTCGGAGCATCTCACCAAGAGGTTCTAGGTATAGGACGAACAGTAGGCATGATAAAGGACAGCCTTGTTTGACGCCTCGGGTAGGTCGGATCTTAGGGCCAAGCTCGCCATTGAAGATGATCTGGACCAAAGGTGAGTCGTACAAAAGAGCTACCCACGCAATGAAACCATCACCAGTGTTGACTTCTCTCAGCACATCAAGCATGAATTCTCGATCCACCATGTCGTACGCTTTCGAAAAGTCAAGGAATGTTGCATAGTAGTCGTGATCTTCGTTGGTGCAAAACGTTTGCAAAGTTTGCACAAGCAGGACGTGGTCATGCAGCCGTCGTCCTGGGACAAAGCCAGCTTGACTTGGGTGAATGAGATGAGGAGCTACTGTAGCCAGGCGATAAGCGAGGGCACGGGATAGTATCTTCACCTCCACTGACATGAGTGCAATAGGTCGGTAGTTTCCAGGATCGCCTCGATCACCAGCTTTGAAGAGCAGAGCCACAGCACTACGCCTTTGTTGAAGGAGTAGTTTACCGTGGTGGTGAAGTTGGTAGTTGAAGACCCTGACCAGGATTTCGGAGAAAGCCTCGGGTGCTACTTGGAAGAAGGCCGCTGGCCATCCATCAGGACCAGGAGACTTGTTTGGACTCATTGTCTTGAGAGCACTACACAGCTCGGCTGCTGTGATAGGTCTGTCTAGCTCCTCGCGTTGCTCATCGTTGAGTTTGCGGGAGATAAACCGTATGACAGCCCTCCGCCTCGCCCGGTTTAGCCGAGGTTGTTCGCCACGAGTGGTAGTCATTATTGCCTTCCAATGGGCAGTGAATCTCTCTTTGATAGTGGTAGGATCAGACACGGGAATGCCATCGACGTTGACCGTCGTGATAGGAACCTTGAGTCCTTGTGGCCTTCGAAAGAAGTGGCTCGTACCGCGTTCGTTGACATTTGCATGAAAATCGAATTGCTGATCCATGCGGTATTGGCGATATTCGATTCTTGCGTTTTCCAGCGCCAACCGAGTAGCATCAACGGCAGCCTCGTCGAGCAAGCCAGCTTCGTATGATCGTTGTGCAGATATATGTCTCAGTTTTAGGCTTTTGAGCTCGTGTTGCATGGATTGGAGGTGGTGGCGATGACATTGTTGTAAACGTCGTTTGATTCGCTTAAGCCACCCATACCAGACGGCTCCCATGTTTGTCGATTCGTCCGCACGCATCTCAGAGAGGAGGTGTGATGCCTCTTCTCGTATGGCTTTGATGACGAGCGGGTCTTTGAGTAGCTCTCTCGGCAGCCTCCAGTAGCCACGGGTCGTGGGTGTATGACTTGTAGAGAGAACGACAGTGTGCTCCAAGTGATCTCCGGCAAAGCTGTTAGTGGCATATTTTGAGCTTTGGTAGGATTGGGCAACTAAATCTTGGTCAATGAACCAGTAGTCCAGACGATTGCTTCGTCCTGGACCGCTTGCCAGTCTTTCGTGAGGGTGGTGTAGGCGCCACGCGTCGATGACTCCTAGTTGTGACAGCCAGGCAAGACATTCGACTTTTCCAAAGGTGTGATCTTGCCGTGGTTTGGAAGCATCGAGGTGTTCGTTGACAGGAAGGTTAAAATCTCCCCCAACCAGGTGTACACTGTTAGCTTCAAAAGCGCGAGGGAGACTGTCAAAGAAACTAGCCCGATGTTGAGGGGTAACTGGCGCGTAAATGTTGTGGATGTAGACTGGGGTTTCATCCCAGTACGTTTTGATCACAATATAACGGCCAGGGATATCGTGTTGTGATAAGTGCACCAGGCTTGAGAATCCAGGCATCGATTCGTGAAAGTATGATGCAACGCCACATCGACGGTTGTTCAAATTGTCCGTGCGGGTTGTTCGTAAGTCGTTGGTAAAAAGTTTGTACTTGCTAACACCCACTTCGTTGTCGAGGTGAGTGTGGAAAGTGTCAAGATGTTTTGCGTTGTTGAGTTTCGTTTCTTGAAAGAGAACAGCTTGTGTCGGTTTCCGAAGACGCCGTGCAACAAGATGTCCGTTTTCTTTCAGCCCATTGAGGTTGCTCGTCGTCACTTCAAGTATGGGGAGCTTGACAAAATGACCAGCCGCGACCACTTTAGCCACGGGAAGCGATCGTTGTGAGATCCGCTAGGTCGCCGTGAATTAAAGTAGGTTCGCTTGGGTGAAACATGACTTGATTGTGGAGAGTGATATCCAAATCGTTGCTTTCGTGTAGTTGAAGGATTTTTGTCATGATGTGACACATCGATTCTCCGTCGCCAGTGTACATGAATTCCATTCTGTTCCATATGTGGAGGCCAAGGTCGGTGTACATCAGGAGTGACATGAGCGTTTCGGAGGATAGACTGCGTTTACCAAGGCGAGAGGGTAACGCTGTCACTGGACTTTTTGTTGAGGCCAAAATTGCCGCATCGCTATTGAAATATAGTGGAGCATGAACTGCCATCAATACTTCTGCAATGGCCAGCACTTCTTCGACTTCAACTCTGTTGAGGACGATGTCATCATCGGTGATGATTGCCTCGATGAGTGGGAGGTTGTTGACCATCTTCTGGTCACTGAACACCGAGATCACGTGGTCGTGAGTGATTGGAGTGCCGAATGTTGCCTCGTAGAGCTGACCAAAAGATTTTGTGCCACCACCAGACGCTCTTAGCCAACGATTAAGCAGTCGAAGACGAACAAAGTATTCGAAGCTGTCACGATTGGAGACAAAAATTTGGTGCAGTTGCAGTCCAAATTCGATTGGCGCACGTTCTAGATGGATGCAGATCGTGTCAACACGCCCGTCCGTAATCAATTTCAATAAGTTGAAGGAATCGTGCGCTAACGCTTCCTTAACTTGGGCCGGGATATGTTGTGGTGCGTTTTGAGCCTTGGTGTCAAGGTCGTTGAGCTCGGCAAGTATGGCATCGAGAGACTTCTCAAACCTTTGGATTGAGCCCTCGTGGGGTTTGATCCCGCTAATGAACTCGTCAGCGGCAACGTGCACCTTGTCACCAGATTTGAGTGTCAGCTTTGGAACAATTACTTTGACAGTGGTGTTGCCAACTGTCGTTTCGTGTTCCTCGGGCTCAACATTAGCGCGTTCGTCCAGAGCCGCAAACATGTTCGGGGAGATCCAAGGACGATCAGGAGCTGGGATTGAGCCAGCGGAGATTGGGGTTTTCTTTCTTTTGCCTGTAGTTTGAACTTCAGTCCATTCCTTGTTGCTGTCTCGGGTCGTTTTCTGCCGTTTGGCAGTGGATGTCGAGACAGCGGCGTCTCCCCGTGGGCGGTGAGGGGTTGCGTGAAGTCCATGTTGGGTGGCGATTACATCGAGGTCAAGGCGCGCGAGCTTCTTGTCACGGTAAAACCATCCTTGACCAAACACGCGGAGGCACCGACCCTTGAAAATGAATTCTTCAATTGATCGACCGTCATTGTGCATAGATTCGGGTATAGCTGTCCCTTCAAAATACAAGCGATAACGAGAGCTAGCCAAGCCAGTCGTCGAGGAAACTGTGGAGTATGAGCCCCACAAAAAGCGCGGCTCAAGCTTTGACATGATGCTGAACATGAGACGTTCTTCATCCTGTCCTTGGAGACCAGATGGGATATCGATGAAATATCCATCAAGTATATGGGGCTCAGTCATGACAAATCTCTGAGAGCTGCCATCCTTTGCCACTTGGATCTTGAGAGAGACTCCACGCAGCTTTTTAAGAGCATCTTCAGAGGCTATGCCCCACTTGAGAAGACGATTGGAGACATCTTTCTCGCACTTGATGACATCGACAAATGCATCGTCCAAATCAAGCGCTTGGTTGTCAAACAATAGAGATGTCATTGCCTTGGAGATGTCGATGTATTTGGTGTATTGGCCAGTGGACATTTGTAGCCAGCCAACAACATCTCTGGGGGAATGTTTTTGGATGGGCAAAGTGTCGTCAAACGTGAGAGATCCTGTCGCGCGTTTATGCAACAAGGACGCCAGCTCGGCCATAGTTGGTCGATAATGGCCGACGTCACTGTTCCGCTGAGCCTTGGCAGATTTAGCTCTCTGCTTGGCTTGGAATTCCCACACGCATTCGTTTGGCTTTTTGGTCGAGGTGTTCGACTCGGGTGGTATTGGCACGGAGCGTGTTGTAGCAGGAGGCGAGGCATCGATTTGAGCTTCAGGCTCCATTTCCACATCAACATTGGTGTCGCGAATCGATTGGTCTTCAGAGCGCGGCTCCAGCTCAGTGGCTTGAGTAATCGGTGGGGTATGTGGTTGGTTGTTGTTGGAGATATCCTCTATGTCTTCATCAGGCATCGGAGAAACATTATCCTTGTTGACAGTTTTGTCGCTGGTACGAGCGCTTGGTAATGGCACGCGACCACCGAGTGTAGCAAGACGTATGGGCGGTTGAGCAGCAGGCGGAGTTTTGTCGATGATTGAGTCAGGTTCATCGTCATCATCATCGTCAACAATCACCTCCATGATACTAGAAGCGTCCGAGGTATTGCGAAAGGGAGAGGCAGAAAAAGCTGAGGGCTTGTGTGCATGAGCACGGCTGGAAGAGCGGGTAGTCGCCATGTTGTCAGTTTTGGACAGTGGTACTGCGGGGTAGCTGGCAAATTGGAAACTATCCTCTATAGCTCAGTTGGTAGAGCGTACGGCTGTTAACCGTAAGGTCGCAGGTTCGAACCCTGCTGGAGGAGTTCTTTCTCTCTTTTGCATATCCCTTCCAACTTATCGACGTGATCGCAACAAACACATCCAACTCGCAATAGCTTTCACATCAAGTCTATAGAATGAGTAGCTTCTGACATCTTTGATTAAGACGCGAGGAAAGAATGGACACGTTTTATTCTGCTGTGCACCTTTTAATGATATCATTTGTCGTGTTTGTAAATATCTCAATACTGTAATTGAGACTATCTACACAACTATTTCAAGTCTGTGTCATTTCTGCTTTGTTGGCGCTGTCAGTCGACAAGCCAAGAAACGATTCACACGGATGCATAACAGCAATATCACACACATATGCGACAGAACTTTCTCCAGAATATGTTTGGCAGCAAGCTGCATAAAAAGGTAGGAATGTTACGATTGTGGTCTTGAGATGCGGTATATGGATTGATTTCGATCGATGTTAACGTCGTGAAACTATGTCCATGTATACCACCGAAATTTGACACAGTCCACATTGGAGACGATCACATTCTATGCAAAGAACAAGGTAATGGAGTGAGTACATCCATGTGCTATGATATTTCAAACCAAGTCAATGGAATACTTGTCTCTAGGTCGCTCTTGACGACCGTGATCCGTTGTCTAAGATATCAGTTGACAAAGTCTAAAAGACACCATATGAGTGATCTCTCCTCAAGTCCAATACAAGTCAAGTTAGCGTGGCGCACATCTGTTGCTGTCAGAGAATCGCTCATTGGAGTTTCTCTTATGTATTCTGCAATGACTTGCGCACTAGTTGATGAGCAGCAATTTTGAGGCCATTCCACATCATATTGGAGATAAAGGACTGGTATTGGATTGGCGTGACATAGTCTTCTTATTTACGCATTTGTTGACTCGAAGAAGACATGCCGAGAATCTACACGTCAGTATTTGTATTGGTGATCAGTTATGGATATGCAAAAGAGAGAAAAGAACTCCTCCAGCAGGGTTCGAACCTGCGACCTTACGGTTAACAGCCGTACGCGAGCTATAGAGGATTCCATACTATCGTATACCCACCGTGCCACACATACACTCATACAATCCTTTCCACTGCAAACTACCACCACGGACACAGACATTATGCACATCGTAACCAAACACACGTCAATCAAAACAAACACTTTACACTCCAATCTCTCCACAAAAACACGATTCGACCAATGGACATCAAAATTTCACATGGACATGATACCCGTCTAAAATACGCGAGCAGTTCCGATTTTGACTCTTCTTCGGATCGAAATCTTGTCCGAAACAAAGTTTCGTGCGGTACATCGACTTATTGAGAGCATATCAGTCTCCTGCTCGCGCAAGGAATGGGAGGGTATATCCTCAATACTCCGCAGAACAAATTCATAGGTTTCCATGAAACAAAAATATACCTGGTAAACACATGTTCAATCAGAATATCAATCATATTTCCATTCGGCACAACATTAAATCCTTTTCACTAAACAACGGCAAAGCTACACCAACTGTTTATCGTACTCAATCCATCAAGCAACATCGCTCAACTTGTTTCAAACAGTTCATATCATCTTGATTGGATTTGATTTTGTTTCACATTCTACAGAAATGGTGGTAGTGTTTTCGAGGCTTTCTGAATAGGATGTTTTTGACAGTCATGAAAGTGTATAATTCTTGTTCCATGTGCTGGTGTAGATTGTCGAAGTGAAGGTCTCGAGTTTATCAACAATGTTTTATCTGAGAGAAGCGTCGGTGTGTCTGGTGACGTAGTTTCTCTGTATAAATGTGTCGATATTCGGAGAAGCGAGTGGTGACTACGACGGTGACATGATGCACGGGTGTGATATGGATTGTCATTGTAGGTATTGTATGAGTGTATGTTTGAAACGGTGAGGGAAGTATAGTATGGAATCCTCTATAGCTCAATGTCAATGGGGAGTCTATTTGTAGTTAATGTAAACTACAAACTAATATTGCCCGAAGGCTCATCCCATTTCCAAATCCTCTATAGCTCAGTTGGTAGAGCGTACGGCTGTTAACCGTAAGATCGCAGGTTCGAACCCTGCTGGAGGAGTTCTTTCTCTCTTTTGCATATCCCTTCCAACTTATCGACGTGATCGCAACAAACACATCCAACTCGCAATAGCTTTCACATCAAGTCTATAGAATGAGTAGCTTCTGACATCTTTGATTAAGACGCGAGGAAAGAATGGACACGTTTTATTCTGCTGTGCACCTTTTAATGATATCATTTGTCGTGTTTGTAAATATCTCAATACTGTAATTGAGACTATCTACACAACTATTTCAAGTCTGTGTCATTTCTGCTTTGTTGGCGCTGTCAGTCGACAAGCCAAGAAACGATTCACACGGATGCATAACAGTAATATCACACACATATGCGACAGAACTTTCTCCAGAATATGTTTGGCAGCAAGCTGCATAAAAAGGTAGGAATGTTACGATTGTGGTCTTGAGATGCGGTATATGGATTGATTTCGATCGATGTTAACGTCGTGAAACTATGTCCATGTATACCACCGAAATTTGACACAGTCCACATTGGAGACGATCACATTCTATGCAAAGAACAAGGTAATGGAGTGAGTACATCCATGTGCTATGATATTTCAAACCAAGTCAATGGAATACTTGTCTCTAGGTCGCTCTTGACGACCGTGATTCGTTGTCTAAGATATCAGTTGACAAAGTCTAAAAGACACCATATGAGTGATCTCTCCTCAAGTCCAATACAAGTCAAGTTAGCGTGGCGCACATCTGTTGCTGTCAGAGAATCGCTCATTGGAGTTTCTCTTATGTATTCTGCAATGACTTGCGCACTAGTTGATGAGCAGCAATTTTGAGGCCATTCCACATCATATTGGAGATAAAGGACTGGTATTGGATTGGCGTGACATAGTCTTCTTATTTACGCATATGTTGACTCGAAGAAGACATGCCGAGAATCTACACGTCAGTATTTGTATTGGTGATCAGTTATGGATATGCAAAAGAGAGAAAAGAACTCCTCCAGCAGGGTTCGAACCTGCGACCTTACGGTTAACAGCCGTACGCGAGCTATAGAGGATTTCATACTATCGTATACCCACCGTGCCACACATACACTCATACAATCCTTTCCACTGCAAACTACCACCACGGACACAGACATTATGCACATCGTAACCAAACACACGTCAATCAAAACAAACACTTTACACTCCAATCTCTCCACAAAAACACGATTCGACCAATGGACATCAAAATTTCACATGGACATGATACCCGTCTAAAATACGCGAGCAGTTCCGATTTTGACTCTTCTTCGGATCGAAATCTTGTCCGAAACAAAGTTTCGTGCGGTACATCGACTTATTGAGAGCATATCAGTCTCCTGCTCGCGCAAGGAATGGGAGGGTATATCCTCAATACTCCGCAGAACAAATTCATAGGTTTCCATGAAACAAAAATATACCTGGTAAACACATGTTCAATCAGAATATCAATCATATTTCCATTCGGCACAACATTAAATCCTTTTCACTAAACAACAGCAAAGCTACACCAACTGTTTATCGTACTCAATCCATCAAGCAACATCGCTCAACTTGTTTCAAACAGTTCATATCATCTTGATTGGATTTGATTTTGTTTCACATTCTACAGAAATGGTGGTAGTGTTTTCGAGGCTTTCTGAATAGGATGTTTTTGACAGTCATGAAAGTGTATAATTCTTGTTCCATGTGCTGGTGTAGATTGTCGAAGTGAAGGTCTCGAGTTTATCAACAATGTTTTATCTGAGAGAAGCGTCGGTGTGTCTGGTGACGTAGTTTCTCTGTATAAATGTGTCGATATTCGGAGAAGCGAGTGGTGACTACGACGGTGACATGATGCACGGGTGTGATATGGATTGTCATTGTAGGTATTGTATGAGTGTATGTTTGAAACGGTGAGGGAAGTATAGTATGGAATCCTCTATAGCTCACTGCAATGGGGAGGTATATTAATAGACTTTCAATATCTACTAATACTAATATTGCCTACTAACGGCTCATCCCACTTCCAAATGCTTCAGCAGATTTTCTACCTTGGGCTTTGGAGTACAGCGATTTTTGACTTTTGAATAAATACTTGGGGCTTGTTAATTTGGGGTTGAAGGTTGGAGCGCGAGCAAAGTCGGGTACTTGGCTACCAGTGGGCGATAGACAGGTTGTCTATGCAAAGTATTGATTGCTGAAATTGCTTCCACTCGTTGAGGGCTGTCAACTTCTTGGAGGCGAAGCCATCTGCGGATCGATGCATGCCATCGGATGAAGCTGACTTCTTGCCAAATTTCTGGCGGAGGCGGCTCCTTCGATTCGAACTTGGCGGCGTTGTGCGTTGTCCAAATATAGTGAAGGTTGGAAGCACACAGAAGAGCCCAGAGCACAAACAGTATGTCTTGAAGCTGGCTACCGCGTTCGTTGACTTGAAAGCGGTCGATGTTGGTGATGGCAGTCCAATCGAAATTGACACCGAAGCATCGCCAAGCGGTCGCGTGAAAACGCCAAAGGGGATACACGCGAGAGCAGGTGTGGAAGGCGTGGTGTTGGTTCTCCGGTGCGTCGCAATTGGTATAGACACAGCAAATTACGTCTGGCTGCTGAGGTTGCAAGTAGAACAAGCGCGAGTTGACAGGCAGCATGTTGAACAACAGTCGAAACCAAACGTCGCCATGGAGGGGAGGCGGCCAACGGCATGTTTTGCGGATGAGTCGCACGTAGGTCGCAATATCTTGTTGCTCGACGCGGGACGATGTCGCCACTGGGTGCGGTTTTCCATCCGAAGGGGCGTGATGCGCCAAACGTGATACGAGTCGCTTGGGCCAACGCTCGAAGGATAGCAATTGATCTTTGAAAAGTGCCTTGAAAGGGTGACTTGTTGTATCGATATCGGTCAAAGCAGTTCCAGTTCGAACGCCAGACGTGCGGAGGACTTGGTCGAATATCTTGGTGAGGTGGCTATAAACTTGACCAGCACGTTCGGGTGCTGCAAATCCCATCGCGCCGTTCGCTTGTAACGTCACTTGTGCCGCACGGTTGTTGGATGACAGTCGATCAATAAACGCAGCTCTTGTAGGCCATGTCCCTTGCCGTGTCAAGAAGTCTTTGAGGCAGTGGAAACCGTTTTGAGACGCATGTCTACACCATCGACGACACAGAGCAGTCTTCACGACATTTGATGTAGCACCCGCAGGACCAACTTGCAGAGCGGGGTAGGATGTCAGCCACACGGGGAGGTTCAAAAGTTCTTCGAGGCTTGGTGGCGAAGCGGTTCGCTTGGCCATAGGTGTGGCGGCCCATTGATGCCAAATGTCGTGCCAAAGAGGATGCAGCTCCCACAAAAACAACCACTTGGAGCTGTGGTTGGGGAAGTACGTGAGAAAGTCGAACGGGTGGGTGTCGCGATACAGCTTGTTCATGACACGGGAAAATTGTCTCTTGACAAGCAACTTCCATGGGGCAAATGTGTTGGGTGAATTGGGCTGCATCAAGAGTTGGAGCCGCAGCAGTCGCTGAGTCCGAAGCTTCGAAGCCACATGCGGAATACCGAGGCCGAGTTTTTGATCGAACTGCCACTTGCGGCAAATAGTTGAGCGATGATGGTCGGTGATTTGCGTCTTCCGACCAAGGATGTACTTGTTGACCATTCTTTGCCAAACGGCAACCATCGTTGGAGGCACATACACTGCAGCCGTGACATGCCATAACAACGACAACAACATGGTCGATACGATGAGTTTGCGGCCTTGGAGGGTTCGCGCACGACTTCCCCACGTTTGAAACGCAGCCAGAAACTTGTCGTTCAGTTGCTGGACTTGAAAATCGCGCGGCAGTCGGTGGCCAAAGAGAATACCAAGGTATTTCACTGGCTTCTCGCTCGGCAAGACGTTCAAGAGGCCACCATCGTCGATGTCTTCGATATCGAGATTGTTGTTGAGCGCCAAAGTCATGCACTTGGCAACGTTGAGACGAGCTCCAGACACAGAGCAAAAGTCTTCGACAATTGCCATTTGCTCGACCGCCGCTTGGAGGGATGACGAGAGTAGAGTCGTGTCGTCGGCAAAGTAGATGCTCGTCAGTGAGTCTCCATTTGGAAGGGGAATACCAAAATCAGGAGATCCGCGTAGCATTTCGCCGAGTGGCTCGAGGTAAAGTACGAAGAGCATGCACGATAGGGGGCAACCTTGCTTGACTCCGCGGGTAGGCCGTATGGTTGGGCCAAGACCGTCGTTGAAAATGATCTGGACCAGAGGCGTATTGTAAAGCAACTGAACCCAAGACACAAATGTGGGACCGATGTTCATCTCCTTGAGTACGTCGAAGAGAAAGCCTTGGTCAACCATATCGTATGCCTTGGAAAAGTCGAGAAGCGTCGCGTAGTAGTCGTGGTCTTCATTGGTACAGAAAGTCTGCAATGCTTGTACCAGCATCACGTGGTCGTGCAAGCGACGGCCAGGGACAAAACCAGCTTGGCTTGGGTGAGCGAGTATGGGGCAACTTGTGCAAGACGGTAGGCCAGCGCCCGCGATAGAATCTTGACTTCAACCGACATGAGAGTAATCGGCCGATAGTTGCCAGGGTCGCCTCTGTCTCCAGCCTTGAACAAGAGCGCCACTGCACTTCGGCGTTGTTGGAGCAGGAGGTGACCGTGATGGGTGAGTTGGTAGTTGAACACCTTGAGCAGGATTTGGGCGAATACGTCCGGGGAGACTTGAAAGAAAGCTGCAGGCCAGCCGTCTGGACCAGGAGACTTGTTCGGGTTCATAGACTTGAGCGCGCCGCACAGGTCTTCCGCCGTGAGAGGACTTTCCAGAGCGTCGCGCTGTTCTTGAGTGAGACGTCGAGTAATGGCTCGAATGATAGCTCGGCGACGGGCCCGATTCAACGGTGGTTGGTCTCTTGGAGTGACCATGATGTTTTTCCAATGAGACGTAAAACCAGCCTTGACTTCAGACGGGTCAGTCGACGTTACACCGTTGATTGTCACGGACGAGAGCGGCACTTTGATCCCCTTGGGTCGACGAAAAAAGTGACTGGTACCTCGCTCGTTGACGTTGGCGTGAAAGTCGAATTGCTGATCCAGGTTGAACTGTCGGTACTCGCTGCGGGCAGTGTCAAGGGCTTGACGGGCGGTATTAACAATGGATGTCTCAACGAGTCCCATGTCGAATGCTCGGCGGGAAGTAAGCCACTTCATCTTGAGGCTGTTGAGTGTGTACTTCATCGAGTCAATGTACTGGCGATGACTGACTTGGAGACGCTTCTTCATTCTCTTCAACCAGCCGTACCACTTTGCGCCAAAGTTTTGAGTGTCGTCTGCGCGCATCTCGTCCAAAAGTTGATTGGCTTCGGCCTTGATCGCTGCGACTACTTGAGGGTTCTTTAAGAGCTCACGGGGGAGGCGCCAGTAACTTCGGTCGGGAGCTCGCTGCTCGCAGGAGAGGACCACTTTGTGTTCCATGTGGTCGCCTGCAAAGCTGCTTGGGGAATAGCTTGAACGTGCGTACGTTTGAGCGACGATATCTTGGTCCACAAACAGGTAGTCGAGGCGGTTGCTTCGACCAGGGCCGCTGTAAACGCGCTCGTTGGGGTGGTGCATCCTCCACGCATCGATAACACCAAGTGCTGAAAGCCAGGCAATGCATTCCGCCTTACCAGCGTTGTGGTCTTGGCGAGGTCGAGTCGCGTCCAGATGCTCCTCCAGGGGTAAGTTGAAATCGCCTCCGACAAAGTGAATGCTGTCGTCTTCAAAGTCGCGAGGCAGGTCGTCGAAAAACGGTGCTCGAGAGTGAGCGATAACCGGGGCATAGACGTTGTGAAAGTACACAGGAACGCCGTCCCACTGAGTTCGAACAACCATGTATCTTCCAGGTCGGTCATGGGTGGTCAAGTGTTGCAGGTCGAGGAATCCAGGCATGGATCCATGGAAATACGATGCCACACCGCAGCGCCGATTGTTGAGTGAGTCGACGCGATCAGTGCGGAGATCGTTGGTGAAGAGCTTGTATTTGCCAACGCCTACTTCGTTGTTGAGGTGGAGTTGGAAGGTTTCGAGATGTTTGATGTTATTGATTTTGGTTTCTTGAAAGAAAACGGCTTGGGTCGGAATTTGGAGTCGCCGCGCCACAAGATGTCCGTTGTCTTTCAGCCCATTGAGGTTGGCAGTGGTCAGTTCGAGTATGGGGAACTTGGTGAAGAGACCGGCCGCGACCACCTTAGCCACGGAACGCGACAGACGTTGCGTTCGCAACATCTCCCAGCATGAGTGTCTGAGTGTCGGGTTGGAACATCACTTGGTTGTCGAAGGTGGGGTCCAGGGAGCCAGCCTCATGGAATTCCAGGATCGTGGTCAAGACGTATCGCGACTTCTCGTCTTCGCCGGCATACAACGTTTCCATGATATTCCAAATCAAGAGGCCGAAGCTCGTGTCAAGCAATATGGCAGATAGCGATACGCCCGACAAACAGCGGGAGCCCAAATGAGAAGCCAGTGCAGTGACCGGGTACTTGGTAGAGGCCACGATCGCAGCATCACTGTTGTAGTACGTTGGAGCATGAATGGCCAAGAGAACTTCTGCCACAGCCAACACTTCTTCCAGGTCGCCGCGGTGGAGGGAAATCTCGTCGCCGTCAATGGTAGTATCGATGAAGTCGATGTTCTTGAATAGCTCGATGTTGCTGAAGATGGCTTGAACGTGCTCGCGGGTCATACGCACACCCCACGTCAATGAGTACAGCTGGGAGAACGGTTTGTCTCCACCCCAAGTCGCTCGAAGCCACCGATGGAGGAGGCGTTGTCTCACAAAGTACTCAAAGCACGCACGGTCTTCATCAAAAAGTCGGTGCAGTTGCAAGCCAAATTCAATCGGGGAACGCTCGAGATGGCTACACAGCATGTCGACGCGGCCGTCGTTGATGAGTTGGGCAAGGTTGAACGAGCTGTTGGTCACTGCATCTTCGACTTGGGTTGAGAGATGCAATGGAACTTTGGCTGTCTTGGTGTCGAGGTCTTGTAGTTCGGCGAGAATTTCGTCAAGAGACATTTCTATGCGCTTGGGAACGCCATCTTGGATCTTGGTGCCGCCGACAAATTGACCGGACGTAGGGAGGTGGGGAGGGTCATCCGAGACGTCCAGCTTGGGTACAATCGTTGAGATCTTGTAATCGCCAAACTGAGCAACGTGTTCCTCGGGGTTGACACACACACGTTCGTCGAGGGCTTCAAACATGTTGGGCGAAATCCAAGAGCGGCCATGCTCGGGGGAATCCACTTGCTGTTGCGTCTTCTTGCGCTTGCCTCTCGACGCCTTGACGCCAGTCCACTGCGGAGGGTTGGCTTGCGCAGTTTTCCGACGTTTTGGCGCCTTGGGAGTCGAAGAAGGCGGGTTGGTTGGGCTGGGAGCTGGCTTGTTCAATCCATATTGGCGGGACGTTGCATCAAGGTCCAAACGAACCAAGTTCTTGTCACGAAAATACCACCCTTGACCGTACACGCGGAGACAACGGCCCTTGAAAAGAATTTCTTCGACGAGACGGCCGTCGCGCTGCATGGTCGTTGGTACGGAGGTTCCTTCAAAGTAAAGGCGGTACCGAGAGCTCGCCATACCGCTTGAAGAGGAAACGTTGGGGTAGGAGCCCCACAGGAAGCGTGGCTCCAACTTGGTCATGACGTCGAAGATCAGGTGCTCTTCGTCTTGATCTTGAAGGCCTTGAGGGATGTCCATGAAAAATCCGCCGAGGACGTGCGGAACGTTCATCGTGAAGTGTTGGGACGAGCCATCTCGAGCGACTTGAATCTTAAACGCGATGCCTCGCAGCTTCGTCATCGCTTCGTGAGAGGCAACACCCCACTTGAGCATGCGCTTCGGGATGTCCTTCTCGCATCTCACAATGTCAGCAATCGCAGTGTCGAGGCCGAGGGCTTGGTGTCGAAAAGGATCGATGCCATGGCAGCTGAAACATCGATGGTCTTCGTGTGTGCACCCGTGGGCATCTGCAACCAGCCGACGATGCCGCGCGCCGAGTGCTTCTGGATCGGGAGGGTGTCTTCAAACGTGAGGGTTCCAGCAGCACGCTTGCGAAGGAGGGGTTCGAGTTCCTCCATCGTGGGCTGGTAAGGAGCAACGTCCTTGGTCTTGATGGCCTTGGCAGACTGAGACCGCTGTTGCGCTTGGAAGGCCCATACGTCGTTGGGGGCCTGGCGGTTGTTGGGTTGGCCACGGCCAGGTGTCTGGGCTCCGCCAGATTGAGAAATGTTTTCCAAATGCGATCCGGGTGAAGCCTGAGACGATGGCTGGCGGACTGAGTGAGAGTCCGAGTCGTGCGTCAGACCAACACTCAAGCGTGCGTCAGAGGCTTGGTCTTGTCCGGACCCTGTCCCATGGTGGACAGAGTCACACGTTTGACCTTCACTCGCGTTGGACTTCGAGAAGCTTCCATGGGTGACTTGGTCTTGAGTATTCCCATGACCAACACTGGCCACAGGGTTGTTCGCGATTGTTCCAGATCATGCCCGATGATTCTTCGAGAAGAGACCATCACTCATGGAGCGACTAGTCTCGATGGGATCTTGACCTGTCGCCAGAGTGGACTTGTCGCTCGGGGGATTCTTCGAGAAGGGACCTTCACTCAGGGATGGACTGTTCTCGAATCTTCCTTGACCTGTCGTCATGTTGACGTCGGTGCTTGAGCGAGTCTTCGAGAAGCCACTATCACTCGTCGAGAGAACATTCTCGAAAGGAACAGAACCCAACGGAGTCTTGCCAGGCAAGCCACCATCACTCACGATGGACGTGGTTGATGGAGATTCTTCGGGCAAGGTCGTTGACGTCATGAGCACATCTTCCGAGGTTGGAACGCCGTCTTGCCAGGCTTCGTCGCAAGTGTCAGAGGTCGTTGGATCATTCGCGGGATCGCAAGCCTTCGTCGAGCGAGTCACAGGCAAGGGTTCAAAACAGCGCGGTTTCGAAGGGGTTGCACGTTGACGTGGAAACGGAACGCGCGTTGGAGTAGGGAGCGGATTCGTAGACGCGTCATGATGCGAAGCGTTGGAAGCATCGTCGACGTCCTCTTCCAACGACGACGCCATGTCGGTATCGCTTGGGGATGGGTCAGCAACGACGATGACGTCCATATCGCTGGGGCTGGACGCCGAGGGAGAGAACGCGGAGGAGCAAGATGGGGCACGAGGGTTGGTCGAGCGGGTAGCAACCATATTGTCAGATAGCGTAGAGTGGTACTGCGGGGTAGCTGGCAAATTGGAAACTATCCTCTATAGCTCAATGTCAATGGGGAGTCTATTTGTAGTTAATGTAAACTACAAACTAATATTGCCCGAAGGCTCATCCCATTTCCAACTGCTAGGCTGAATTGGAAATCAATTTGGCTTTTCGTTTTCTTGATTCGCTTCGACGTTGGGACTTCGATTTCTTCGGTGTTTGTAAGCTAACACGGCGAATATGTCGGATAAAACTGACTCTTGGCATCTGACCCAGGGGGTATACATTTTCATTGTCTTGGATCATACATAGACTTCGGTCTATGCAGCGCTTGTATCGCTTGGCGAGGACCCAGCAATGGGATGTTGAATCAGTGACAGAAACAACCAAGAATTCTCCGTCAGGCTCATCCAATATCGCTCTACAGATATCACGAATTGGATCACCCACCGATTGCTTGAGCAGTTGACGGGAGAATATGGCGTCGTTGTAGTGGAATCCATGTGTGTATGCCAGCTTGAGAAAATCATGCATCTTGGAAGGGGGAATGCCCGCGTCTTGAGGAACTCCATGGGCCTCTTTGAAACCCGAAATGACTTCTTCGCTGAGCTCAAAATTGGAGACATTCAAATTGGTAGCAACGATTCGGATTGCAGCCGCAAGACAAGATTTGTCACTGTTGTTGCCAATTTCTAGCCACAGAGGATCCATCGCTCGAAATTCAGCAAGCGTTGGGGCGAGACCAGTGTTCGTGAGGAAGTGGGCTCCAGCTTGTCGCCATCGTTGGTACATCGCCACGGCTTCTTGACACCCGCTGAGGTCTTTTTCGTCGAACCAGTCTTTGTCGAGTCCATCCGGGCGTTGAAACTTCCAGTTGACTTGGTATTGAATAGTTGAAATTCGATTTCGCATTGATGCCACTTCGCGGTGGTCATCGATAAACAACACTTCATCGATGTCATCATCGTCGGTTGGAATTCGCAGAGTGCGTGGGCGGTTGGTTGGGGCATCAGCCGTTGTCGCATTCGTTTGTGGCCTGGCTGGAACAGAAACATCGTCCAATAGATCCATGAGGGATGGTAGCGGAGATCCATTGTCATTGCCCAAGGGGTCAAATTCGCGGGTGCTCGAGTTCAAAATGGACATATCAGGAGTAAATTGGTGTTCTTCAGTTGTAACTGGACTTGAAGGACGAGTGTCGGATGATTGCGTCATAGGTACAGAAATCTCAACTCCATCCACTCCCTCAAGAGTAATCCCTGGAGACATCGAGCTCCCCACACCTCGTGTAGTTATGGGTCTCGACGTCTGCGCGGGGAGTACGCTATCGGCAGTGAAAATCGTTGAAGCTTCCATTGTTGTTGTCTTGGGTAAAATCAAAAGTGAGTCTTGGAGAATTGTTTTGAGATTCTCACTGAACTTATTCTCAGTTGCGACACTTGAGTCAGGCACGATTTGATTGGGCAGTGAAATGTTTTGCGCGGATCGTGAGTGATGGTCGCCAGGATTCCCAATCAAAAATTCAGCTGGGATACCAAGTCAAGAATACAGCTGGGGCTTGTAATCAAATTACTGGTGTTCAACTCGAAAAGACATGGGATATTTTTCGAATAGCTCGTTGTATCCAGCTTGAGAGAAAAGGACTGAGACCGCTTCGATGATGTTTCGATAGTCGAAGTCGTCAGGCGAGAGCAAACGAATTGTTCGCCTGATGGAAGCTGTCCAACTGACAAATATAATCTCGTTCCATAGTAAAATCGGTAGAGGCCTTTTGCCATCGAACTTGGTTGCATTTCTTTGAGTCCATAAGGAGTACGTGATGGAAGCACAAAGGAGGGACCATAATTTGAATAATGCGTCATGCAGGTGTTTTCCTCGCGTATTGGTCTTGAAGCGACTGATATTCGTGGTGGTTGCCCAATCAAACTTAACACCATAAGCTCTCCATGCTCGCTCTTGGAACATCCAAACTTGATGTACATGATGACATGTATGGAAGGCATGATGAAAAGTCTCAACATCCGAGCAATCTTCATAGACACAACAAATAGCGTCAGGGTTTTGGATCTGCATATAGGAAAACCTCGAGTTGACGGGTAACATCTTCATGTGCAATCGAAACCATACATCGCCTTGAACAGGTGGAGGTAGATTACACACAGTACGAATGAGACGGATATACTTTGCTATGTCTTTGTCAGTTCTTGTCGTAGTCTTCATAGGATGTATAGCTTCAGTCTGGGGGGCGTGGTAAGCTAAATGCACCACGTTTTTCTTGGGCCACGACTCGAAAGGTAAATCAGCATCCTTGATTCTGGCTGTAAACGGATGTTGACAAGTCGGGACATTAGGCAGTGGCGACCCTTGCCGAATGTCAAACGATCGAACAACTTTGTCGAAGATTCGTGTGAGTTGATTGTAAATGTCGGTTGTGCGGGGCAATGTGGCAAAGTCCATGACTCCGTCCTGGTTTAGACAAACTTGGGCAGCTGGATTGTTCGACGACATTCGGTTCACGAACATGGTCTCTGTTGGCCAAGCGCCATGTGGGGTCAGGAAATCCTTCAGGCATCTGAGACCATTTTTGGCCCCGTGGCGGCACCAGAGACGCATGTCTTCATCTTTCACGACATTTGCTAACATCTTAGCAGAGCCGAAGTGCATTGCGTCGTAGGCTGTGAGCCATACCGGGAGGTTCAGTACCGTGTCGAGATTTGGAGGCACGCCGATTCGCTTACTCATGTCTGTGGCTGACCAATGTTTCCAAGTATCAAGCCACAGTGGATGGAGCTCGCGAAGCAAAAGCCACTTGGAGCTTGCATTTGGGTAGTATGAAAGAAAATCGAATGGGTGACTGTCTCGGAATAACTGATGTATTGTGCGGCTAAATTGTCGCTGTACAAGTTTCTTCCACACCAGGATTTCACCAGGAGAATCGGCAGACATAAAGAGCTGTAAACGAAGAAGGCGTTGTGTTCGCAGCCTCGATGCAATGTGGGGGATTCCCAGGCCTAAAGGCTTGTCGTACTGCCACCTTCTATGGATTGAGGGACGGTAACTCTCATCGAGCTGGGTCTTGCGGCAAAGTATGAACTTGTTTAACATTTGTTGCCACGTAACGACCATAGCAGGAGGCACAGGTACAACGGCTGTTACATGCCACAACATAGATAGCAACATCGTGGAGGCAATAAGCTTTCGGCCCTGCAATGTCCTTGCTCGTTTACCCCATAGTTGAAAGGACGAGATGAATTTGTCGTTGAGTTTTTGAAGTTGGGAGTCAGCCGAAAGTCGATGGCCAAAGAGAATACCAAGATATTTCGTACACTGACCAGTTGGTACGATATTGAGCAAACCATCTGCTTCGATGTCTTCTTGATCGAGATGGTCGTTGAGAACCAAGGTCATGCACTTGGAACGATTCAGACGGGCCCCTGAAGCCGTGCAAAACTCTTCCACAATTGCCATTTGCTCCACAGCAGATTGCAGCGAGTTTGATAACAACGTCGAGTCGTCGGCAAAGAATATACTCGTAATAACTGAGTCGTGGGGAGAGCGATTCCAAGATGTGGGGACGCTCGGAGCATCTCACCAAGAGGTTCTAGGTATAGGACGAACAGTAGGCATGATAAAGGACAGCCTTGTTTGACGCCTCGGGTAGGTCGGATCTTAGGGCCAAGCTCGCCATTGAAGATGATCTGGACCAAAGGTGAGTCGTACAAAAGAGCTACCCACGCAATGAAACCATCACCAGTGTTGACTTCTCTCAGCACATCAAGCATAAATTCTCGATCCACCATGTCGTACGCTTTCGAAAAGTCAAGGAATGTTGCATAGTAGTCGTGATCTTCGTTGGTGCAAAACGTTTGCAAAGTTTGCACAAGCAGGACGTGGTCATGCAGCCGTCGTCCTGGGACAAAGCCAGCTTGACTTGGGTGAATGAGATGAGGAGCTACTGTAGCCAGGCGATAAGCGAGGGCACGGGATAGTATCTTCACCTCCACTGACATGAGTGCAATAGGTCGGTAGTTTCCAGGATCGCCTCGATCACCAGCTTTGAAGAGCAGAGCCACAGCACTACGCCTTTGTTGAAGGAGTAGTTTACCGTGGTGGTGAAGTTGGTAGTTGAAGACCCTGACCAGGATTTCGGAGAAAGCCTCGGGTGCTACTTGGAAGAAGGCCGCTGGCCATCCATCAGGACCAGGAGACTTGTTTGGACTCATTGTCTTGAGAGCACTACACAGCTCGGCTGCTGTGATAGGTCTGTCTAGCTCCTCGCGTTGCTCATCATTGAGTTTGCGGGAGATAAACCGTATGACAGCCCTCCGCCTCGCCCGGTTTAGCCGAGGTTGTTCGCCACGAGTGGTAGTCATTATTGCCTTCCAATGGGCAGTGAATCTCTCTTTGATAGTGGTAGGATCAGACACGGGAATGCCATCGACGTTGACCGTCGTGATAGGAACCTTGAGTCCTTGTGGCCTTCGAAAGAAGTGGCTCGTACCGCGTTCGTTGATATTTGCATGAAAATCGAATTGCTGATCCATGCGGTATTGGCGATATTCGATTCTTGCGTTTTCCAGCGCCAACCGAGTAGCATCAACGGCAGCCTCGTCGAGCAAGCCAGCTTCGTATGATCGTTGTGCAGATATATGTCTCAGTTTTAGGCTTTTGAGCTCGTGTTGCATGGATTGGAGGTGGTGGCGATGACATTGTTGTAAACGTCGTTTGATTCGCTTAAGCCACCCATACCAGACGGCTCCCATGTTTGTCGATTCGTCCGCACGCATCTCAGAGAGGAGGTGTGATGCCTCTTCTCGTATGGCTTTGATGACGAGCGGGTCTTTGAGTAGCTCTCTCGGCAGCCTCCAGTAGCCACGGGTCGTGGGTGTATGACTTGTAGAGAGAACGACAGTGTGCTCCAAGTGATCTCCGGCAAAGCTGTTAGTGGCATATTTTGAGCTTTGGTAGGATTGGGCAACTAAATCTTGGTCAATGAACCAGTAGTCCAGACGATTGCTTCGTCCTGGACCGCTTGCCAGTCTTTCGTGAGGGTGGTGTAGGCGCCACGCGTCGATGACTCCTAGTTGTGACAGCCAGGCAAGACATTCGACTTTTCCAAAGGTGTGATCTTGCCGTGGTTTGGAAGCATCGAGGTGTTCGTTGACAGGAAGGTTAAAATCTCCCCCAACCAGGTGTACACTGTTAGCTTCAAAAGCGCGAGGGAGACTGTCAAAGAAACTAGCCCGATGTTGAGGGGTAACTGGCGCGTAAATGTTGTGGATGTAGACTGGGGTTTCATCCCAGTACGTTTTGATCACAATATAACGGCCAGGGATATCGTGTTGTGATAAGTGCACCAGGCTTGAGAATCCAGGCATCGATTCGTGAAAGTATGATGCAACGCCACATCGACGGTTGTTCAAATTGTCCGTGCGGGTTGTTCGTAAGTCGTTGGTAAAAAGTTTGTACTTGCTAACACCCACTTCGTTGTGAGGTGAGTGTGGAAAGTGTCAAGATGTTTTGCGTTGTTGAGTTTCGTTTCTTGAAAGAGAACAGCTTGTGTCGGTTTCCGAAGACGCCGTGCAACAAGATGTCCGTTTTCTTTCAGCCCATTGAGGTTGCTCGTCGTCACTTCAAGTATGGGGAGCTTGACAAAATGACAAGCCGCGACCACTTTAGCCACGGGAAGCGATCGTTGTGAGATCCGCTAGGTCGCCGTGAATTAAAGTAGGTTCGCTTGGGTGAAACATGACTTGATTGTGGAGAGTGATATCCAAATCGTTGCTTTCGTGTAGTTGAAGGATTTTTGTCATGATGTGACACATCGATTCTCCGTCGCCAGTGTACATGAATTCCATTCTGTTCCATATGTGGAGGCCAAGGTCGGTGTACATCAGGAGTGACATGAGCGTTTCGGAGGATAGACTGCGTTTACCAAGGCGAGAGGGTAACGCTGTCACTGGACTTTTTGTTGAGGCCAAAATTGCCGCATCGCTATTGAAATATAGTGGAGCATGAACTGCCATCAATACTTCTGCAATGGCCAGCACTTCTTCGACTTCAACTCTGTTGAGGACGATGTCATCATCGGTGATGATTGCCTCGATGAGTGGGAGGTTGTTGACCATCTTCTGGTCACTGAACACCGAGATCACGTGGTCGTGAGTGATTGGAGTGCCGAATGTTGCCTCGTAGAGCTGACCAAAAGATTTTGTGCCACCACCAGACGCTCTTAGCCAACGATTAAGCAGTCGAAGACGAACAAAGTATTCGAAGCTGTCACGATTGGAGACAAAAATTTGGTGCAGTTGCAGTCCAAATTCGATTGGCGCACGTTCTAGATGGATGCAGATCGTGTCAACACGCCCGTCCGTAATCAATTTCAATAAGTTGAAGGAATCGTGCGCTAACGCTTCCTTAACTTGGGCCGGGATATGTTGTGGTGCGTTTTGAGCCTTGGTGTCAAGGTCGTTGAGCTCGGCAAGTATGGCATCGAGAGACTTCTCAAACCTTTGGATTGAGCCCTCGTGGGGTTTGATCCCGCTAATGAACTCTTCAGCGGCAACGTGCACCTTGTCACCAGATTTGAGTGTCAGCTTTGGAACAATTACTTTGACAGTGGTGTTGCCAACTGTCGTTTCGTGTTCCTCGGGCTCAACATTAGCGCGTTCGTCCAGAGCCGCAAACATGTTCGGGGAGATCCAAGGACGATCAGGAGCTGGGATTGAGCCAGCGGAGATTGGGGTTTTCTTTCTTTTGCCTGTAGTTTGAACTTCAGTCCATTCCTTGTTGCTGTCTCGGGTCGTTTTCTGCCGTTTGGCAGTGGATGTCGAGACAGCGGCGTCTCCCCGTGGGCGGTGAGGGGTTGCGTGAAGTCCATGTTGGGTGGCGATTACATCGAGGTCAAGGCGCGCGAGCTTCTTGTCACGGTAAAACCATCCTTGACCAAACACGCGGAGGCACCGACCCTTGAAAATGAATTCTTCAATTGATCGACCGTCATTGTGCATAGATTCGGGTATAGCTGTCCCTTCAAAATACAAGCGATAACGAGAGCTAGCCAAGCCAGTCGTCGAGGAAACTGTGGAGTATGAGCCCCACAAAAAGCGCGGCTCAAGCTTTGACATGATGCTGAACATGAGACGTTCTTCATCCTGTCCTTGGAGACCAGATGGGATATCGATGAAATATCCATCAAGTATATGGGGCTCAGTCATGACAAATCTCTGAGAGCTGCCATCCTTTGCCACTTGGATCTTGAGAGAGACTCCACGCAGCTTTTTAAGAGCATCTTCAGAGGCTATGCCCCACTTGAGAAGACGATTGGAGACATCTTTCTCGCACTTGATGACATCGACAAATGCATCGTCCAAATCAAGCGCTTGGTTGTCAAACAATAGAGATGTCATTGCCTTGGAGATGTCGATGTATTTGGTGTATTGGCCAGTGGACATTTGTAGCCAGCCAACAACATCTCTGGGGGAATGTTTTTGGATGGGCAAAGTGTCGTCAAACGTGAGAGATCCTGTCGCGCGTTTTTGCAACAAGGACGCCAGCTCGGCCATAGTTGGTCGATAATGGCCGACGTCACTGTTCCGCTGAGCCTTGGCAGATTTAGCTCTCTGCTTGGCTTGGAATTCCCACACGCATTCGTTTGGCTTTTTGGTCGAGGTGTTCGACTCGGGTGGTATTGGCACGGAGCGTGTTGTAGCAGGAGGCGAGGCATCGATTTGAGCTTCAGGCTCCATTTCCACATCAACATTGGTGTCGCGAATCGATTGGTCTTCAGAGCGCGGCTCCAGCTCAGTGGCTTGAGTAATCGGTGGGGTATGTGGTTGGTTGTTGTTGGAGATATCCTCTATGTCTTCATCAGGCATCGGAGAAACATTATCCTTGTTGACAGTTTTGTCGCTGGTACGAGCGCTTGGTAATGGCACGCGACCACCGAGTGTAGCAAGACGTATGGGCGGTTGAGCAGCAGGCGGAGTTTTGTCGATGATTGAGTCAGGTTCATCGTCATCATCATCGTCAACAATCACCTCCATGATACTAGAAGCGTCCGAGGTATTGCGAAAGGGAGAGGCAGAAAAAGCTGAGGGCTTGTGTGCATGAGCACGGCTGGAAGAGTGGGTAGTCGCCATGTTGTCAGTTTTGGACAGTGGTACTGCGGGGTAGCTGGCAAATTGGAAACTATCCTCTATAGCTCAGTTGGTAGAGCGTACGGCTGTTAACCGTAAGGTCGCAGGTTCGAACCCTGCTGGAGGAGTTCTTTCTCTCTTTTGCATATCCCTTCCAACTTATCGACGTGATCGCAACAAACACATCCAACTCGCAATAGCTTTCACAACAAGTCTATAGAATGAGTAGCTTCTGACATCTTTGATTAAGACGCGAGGAAAGAATGGACACGTTTTATTCTGCTGTGCACCTCTTAATGATATCATTTGTCGTGTTTGTAAATATCTCAATACTGTAATTGAGACTATCTACACAACTATTTCAAGTCTGTGTCATTTCTGCTTTGTTGGCGCTGTCAGTCGACAAGCCAAGAAACGATTCACACGGATGCATAACAGCAATATCACACACATATGCGACAGAACTTTCTCCAGAATATGTTTGGCAGCAAGCTACATAAAAAGGTAGGAATGTTACGATTGTGGTCTTGAGATGCGGTATATGGATTGATTTCGATCGATGTTAACGTCGTGAAACTATGTCCATGTATACCACCGAAATTTGACACAGTCCACATTGGAGACGATCACATTCTATGCAAAGAACAAGGTAATGGAGTGAGTACATCCAGGTGCTATGATATTTCAAACCAAGTCAATGGAATACTTGTCTCTAGGTCGCTCTTGACGACCGTGATCCGTTGTCTAAGATATCAGTTGACAAAGTCTAAAAGACACCATATGAGTGATCTCTCCTCAAGTCCAATACAAGTCAAGTTAGCGTGGCGCACATCTGTTGCTGTCAGAGAATCGCTCATTGGAGTTTCTCTTATGTATTCTGCAATGACTTGCGCACTAGTTGATGAGCAGCAATTTTGAGGCCATTCCACATCATATTGGAGATAAAGGACTAGTATTGGATTGGCGTGACATAGTCTTCTTATTTACGCATTTGTTGACTCGAAGAAGACATGCCGAGAATCTACACGTCAGTATTTGTATTGGTGATCAGTTATGGATATGCAAAAGAGAGAAAAGAACTCCTCCAGCAGGGTTCGAACCTGCGACCTTACGGTTAACAGCCGTACGCGAGCTATAGAGGATTCCATACTATCGTATACCCACCGTGCCACACATACACTCATACAATCCTTTCCACTGCAAACTACCACCACGGACACAGACATTATGCACATCGTAACCAAACACTCGTCAATCAAAACAAACACTTTACACTCCAATCTCTCCACAAAAACACGATTCGACCAATGGACATCAAAATTTCACATGGACATGATACCCGTCTAAAATACGCGAGCAGTTCCGATTTTGACTCTTCTTCGGATCGAAATCTTGTCCGAAACAAAGTTTCGTGCGGTACATCGACTTATTGAGAGCATATCAGTCTCCTGCTCGCGCAAGGAATGGGAGGGTATATCCTCAATACTCCGCAGAACAAATTCATAGGTTTCCATGAAACAAAAATATACCTGGTAAACACATGTTCAATCAGAATATCAATCATATTTCCATTCGACACAACATTAAATTCTTTTCACTAAACAACAGCAAAGCTACACCAACTGTTTATCGTACTCAATCCATCAAGCAACATCGCTCAACTTGTTTCAAACAGTTCATATCATCTTGATTGGATTTGAATTTGTTTCACATTCTACAGAAATGGTGGTAGTGTTTTCGAGGCTTTCTGAATAGGATGTTTTTGACAGTCATGAAAGTGTATAATTCTTGTTCCATGTGCTGGTGTAGATTGTCGAAGTGAAGGTCTCGAGTTTATCAACAATGTTTTATCTGAGAGAAGCGTCGGTGTGTCTGGTGACGTAGTTTCTCTGTATAAATGTGTCGATATTCGGAGAAGCGAGTGGTGACTACGACGGTGACATGATGCACGGGTGTGATATGGATTGTCATTGTAGGTATTGTATGAGTGTATGTTTGAAACGGTGAGGGAAGTATAGTATGGAATCCTCTATAGCTCAGTTGGTAGAGCGTACGGCTGTTAACCGTAAGGTCGCAGGTTCGAACCCTGCTGGAGGAGTTCTTTCTCTCTTTTGCATATCCCTTCCAACTTATCGACGTGATCGCAACAAACACATCCAACTCGCAATAGCTTTCACATCAAGTCTATAGAATGAGTAGCTTCTGACATCTTTGATTAAGACGCGAGGAAAGAATGGACACGTTTTATTCTGCTGTGCACCTTTTAATGATATCATTTGTCGTGTTTGTAAATATCTCAATACTGTAATTGAGACTATCTACACAACTATTTCAAGTCTGTGTCATTTCTGCTTTGTTGGCGCTGTCAGTCGACAAGCCAAGAAACGATTCACACGGATGCATAACAGCAATATCACACACATATGCGACAGAACTTTCTCCAGAATATGTTTGGCAGCAAGCTGCATAAAAAGGTAGGAATGTTACGATTGTGGTCTTGAGATGCGGTATATGGATTGATTTCGATCGATGTTAACTTCGTGAAACTATGTCCATGTATACCACCGAAATTTGACACAGTCCACATTGGAGACGATCACATTCTATGCAAAGAACAAGGTAATGGAGTGAGTACATCCATGTGCTATGATATTTCAAACCAAGTCAATGGAATACTTGTCTCTAGGTCGCTCTTGACGACCGTGATCCGTTGTCTAAGATATCAGTTGACAAAGTCTAAAAGACACCATATGAGTGATCTCTCCTCAAGTCCAATACAAGTCAAGTTAGCGTGGCGCACATCTGTTGCTGTCAGAGAATCGCTCATTGGAGTTTCTCTTATGTATTCTGCAATGACTTGCGCACTAGTTGATGAGCAGCAATTTTGAGGCCATTCCACATCATATTGGAGATAAAGGACTGGTATTGGATTGGCGTGACATAGTCTTCTTATTTACGCATTTGTTGACTCGAAGAAGACATGCCGAGAATCTACACGTCAGTATTTGTATTGGTGATCAGTTATGGATATGCAAAAGAGAGAAAAGAACTCCTCCAGCAGGGTTCGAACCTGCGACCTTACGGTTAACAGCCGTACGCGAGCTATAGAGGATTCCATACTATCGTATACCCACCGTGCCACACATACACTCATACAATCCTTTCCACTGCAAACTACCACCACGGACACAGACATTATGCACATCGTAACCAAACACACGTCAATCAAAACAAACACTTTACACTCCAATCTCTCCACAAAAACACGATTCGACCAATGGACATCAAAATTTCACATGGACATGATACCCGTCTAAAATACGCGAGCAGTTCCGATTTTGACTCTTCTTCGGATCGAAATCTTGTCCGAAACAAAGTTTCGTGCGGTACATCGACTTATTGAGAGCATATCAGTCTCCTGCTCGCGCAAGGAATGGGAGGGTATATCCTCAATACTCCGCAGAACAAATTCATAGGTTTCCATGAAACAAAAATATACCTGGTAAACACATGTTCAATCAGAATATCAATCATATTTCCATTCGGCACAACATTAAATCCTTTTCACTAAACAACAGCAAAGCTACACCAACTGTTTATCGTACTCAATCCATCAAGCAACATCGCTCAACTTGTTTCAAACAGTTCATATCATCTTGATTGGATTTGAATTTGTTTCACATTCTACAGAAATGGTGGTAGTGTTTTCGAGGCTTTCTGAATAGGATGTTTTTGACAGTCATGAAAGTGTATAATTCTTGTTCCATGTGCTGGTGTAGATTGTCGAAGTGAAGGTCTCGAGTTTATCAACAATGTTTTATCTGAGAGAAGCGTCGGTGTGTCTGGTGACGTAGTTTCTCTGTATAAATGTGTCGATATTCGGAGAAGCGAGTGGTGACTACGACGGTGACATGATGCACGGGTGTGATATGGATTGTCATTGTAGGTATTGTATGAGTGTATGTTTGAAACGGTGAGGGAAGTATAGTATGGAATCCTCTATAGCTCAGTTGGTAGAGCGTACGGCTGTTAACCGTAAGGTCGCAGGTTCGAACCCTGCTGGAGGAGTTCTTTCTCTCTTTTGCATATCCCTTCCAACTTATCGACGTGATCGCAACAAACACATCCAACTCGCAATAGCTTTCACATCAAGTCTATAGAATGAGTAGCTTCTGACATCTTTGATTAAGACGCGAGGAAAGAATGGACACGTTTTATTCTGCTGTGCACCTTTTAATGATATCATTTGTCGTGTTTGTAAATATCTCAATACTGTAATTGAGACTATCTACACAACTATTTCAAGTCTGTGTCATTTCTGCTTTGTTGGCGCTGTCAGTCGACAAGCCAAGAAACGATTCACACGGATGCATAACAGCAATATCACACACATATGCGACAGAACTTTCTCCAGAATATGTTTGGCAGCAAGCTGCATAAAAAGGTAGGAATGTTACGATTGTGGTCTTGAGATGCGGTATATGGATTGATTTCGATCGATGTTAACGTCGTGAAACTATGTCCATGTATACCACCGAAATTTGACACAGTCCACATTGGAGACGATCACATTCTATGCAAAGAACAAGGTAATGGAGTGAGTACATCCATGTGCTATGATATTTCAAACCAAGTCAATGGAATACTTGTCTCTAGGTCGCTCTTGACGACCGTGATCCGTTGTCTAAGATATCAGTTGACAAAGTCTAAAAGACACCATATGAGTGATCTCTCCTCAAGTCCAATACAAGTCAAGTTAGCGTGGCGCACATCTGTTGCTGTCAGAGAATCGCTCATTGGAGTTTCTCTTATGTATTCTGCAATGACTTGCGCACTAGTTGATGAGCAGCAATTTTGAGGCCATTCCACATCATATTGGAGATAAAGGACTAGTATTGGATTGGCGTGACATAGTCTTCTTATTTACGCATTTGTTGACTCGAAGAAGACATGCCGAGAATCTACACGTCAGTATTTGTATTGGTGATCAGTTATGGATATGCAAAAGAGAGAAAAGAACTCCTCCAGCAGGGTTCGAACCTGCGACCTTACGGTTAACAGCCGTACGCGAGCTATAGAGGATTCCATACTATCGTATACCCACCGTGCCACACATACACTCATACAATCCTTTCCACTGCAAACTACCACCACGGACACAGACATTATGCACATCGTAACCAAACACACGTCAATCAAAACAAACACTTTACACTCCAATCTCTCCACAAAAACACGATTCGACCAATGGACATCAAAATTTCACATGGACATGATACCCGTCTAAAATACGCGAGCAGTTCCGATTTTGACTCTTCTTCGGATCGAAATCTTGTCCGAAACAAAGTTTCGTGCGGTACATCGACTTATTGAGAGCATATCAGTCTCCTGCTCGCGCAAGGAATGGGAGGGTATATCCTCAATACTCCGCAGAACAAATTCATAGGTTTCCATGAAACAAAAATATACCTGGTAAACACATGTTCAATCAGAATATCAATCATATTTCCATTCGGCACAACATTAAATTCTTTTCACTAAACAACAGCAAAGCTACACCAACTGTTTATCGTACTCAATCCATCAAGCAACATCGCTCAACTTGTTTCAAACAGTTCATATCATCTTGATTGGATTTGAATTTGTTTCACATTCTACAGAAATGGTGGTAGTGTTTTCGAGGCTTTCTGAATAGGATGTTTTTGACAGTCATGAAAGTGTATAATTCTTGTTCCATGTGCTGGTGTAGATTGTCGAAGTGAAGGTCTCGAGTTTATCAACAATGTTTTATCTGAGAGAAGCGTCGGTGTGTCTGGTGACGTAGTTTCTCTGTATAAATGTGTCGATATTCGGAGAAGCGAGTGGTGACTACGACGGTGACATGATGCACGGGTGTGATATGGATTGTCATTGTAGGTATTGTATGAGTGTATGTTTGAAACGGTGAGGGAAGTATAGTATGGAATCCTCTATAGCTCAGTTGGTAGAGCGTACGGCTGTTAACCGTAAGGTCGCAGGTTCGAACCCTGCTGGAGGAGTTCTTTCTCTCTTTTGCATATCCCTTCCAACTTATCGACGTGATCGCAACAAACACATCCAACTCGCAATAGCTTTCACATCAAGTCTATAGAATGAGTAGCTTCTGACATCTTTGATTAAGACGCGAGGAAAGAATGGACACGTTTTATTCTGCTGTGCACCTTTTAATGATATCATTTGTCGTGTTTGTAAATATCTCAATACTGTAATTGAGACTATCTACACAACTATTTCAAGTCTGTGTCATTTCTGCTTTGTTGGCGCTGTCAGTCGACAAGCCAAGAAACGATTCACACGGATGCATAACAGCAATATCACACACATATGCGACAGAACTTTCTCCAGAATATGTTTGGCAGCAAGCTGCATAAAAAGGTAGGAATGTTACGATTGTGGTCTTGAGATGCGGTATATGGATTGATTTCGATCGATGTTAACGTCGTGAAACTATGTCCATGTATACCACCGAAATTTGACACAGTCCACATTGGAGACGATCACATTCTATGCAAAGAACAAGGTAATGGAGTGAGTACATCCATGTGCTATGATATTTCAAACCAAGTCAATGGAATACTTGTCTCTAGGTCGCTCTTGACGACCGTGATCCGTTGTCTAAGATATCAGTTGACAAAGTCTAAAAGACACCATATGAGTGATCTCTCCTCAAGTCCAATACAAGTCAAGTTAGCGTGGCGCACATCTGTTGCTGTCAGAGAATCGCTCATTGGAGTTTCTCTTATGTATTCTGCAATGACTTGCGCACTAGTTGATGAGCAGCAATTTTGAGGCCATTCCACATCATATTGGAGATAAAGGACTAGTATTGGATTGGCGTGACATAGTCTTCTTATTTACGCATTTGTTGACTCGAAGAAGACATGCCGAGAATCTACACGTCAGTATTTGTATTGGTGATCAGTTATGGATATGCAAAAGAGAGAAAAGAACTCCTCCAGCAGGGTTCGAACCTGCGACCTTACGGTTAACAGCCGTACGCGAGCTATAGAGGATTCCATACTATCGTATACCCACCGTGCCACACATACACTCATACAATCCTTTCCACTGCAAACTACCACCACGGACACAGACATTATGCACATCGTAACCAAACACACGTCAATCAAAACAAACACTTTACACTCCAATCTCTCCACAAAAACACGATTCGACCAATGGACATCAAAATTTCACATGGACATGATACCCGTCTAAAATACGCGAGCAGTTCCGATTTTGACTCTTCTTCGGATCGAAATCTTGTCCGAAACAAAGTTTCGTGCGGTACATCGACTTATTGAGAGCATATCAGTCTCCTGCTCGCGCAAGGAATGGGAGGGTATATCCTCAATACTCCGCAGAACAAATTCATAGGTTTCCATGAAACAAAAATATACCTGGTAAACACATGTTCAATCAGAATATCAATCATATTTCCATTCGGCACAACATTAAATTCTTTTCACTAAACAACAGCAAAGCTACACCAACTGTTTATCGTACTCAATCCATCAAGCAACATCGCTCAACTTGTTTCAAACAGTTCATATCATCTTGATTGGATTTGAATTTGTTTCACATTCTACAGAAATGGTGGTAGTGTTTTCGAGGCTTTCTGAATAGGATGTTTTTGACAGTCATGAAAGTGTATAATTCTTGTTCCATGTGCTGGTGTAGATTGTCGAAGTGAAGGTCTCGAGTTTATCAACAATGTTTTATCTGAGAGAAGCGTCGGTGTGTCTGGTGACGTAGTTTCTCTGTATAAATGTGTCGATATTCGGAGAAGCGAGTGGTGACTACGACGGTGACATGATGCACGGGTGTGATATGGATTGTCATTGTAGGTATTGTATGAGTGTATGTTTGAAACGGTGAGGGAAGTATAGTATGGAATCCTCTATAGCTCAGTTGGTAGAGCGTACGGCTGTTAACCGTAAGGTCGCAGGTTCGAACCCTGCTGGAGGAGTTCTTTCTCTCTTTTGCATATCCCTTCCAACTTATCGACGTGATCGCAACAAACACATCCAACTCGCAATAGCTTTCACATCAAGTCTATAGAATGAGTAGCTTCTGACATCTTTGATTAAGACGCGAGGAAAGAATGGACACGTTTTATTCTGCTGTGCACCTTTTAATGATATCATTTGTCGTGTTTGTAAATATCTCAATACTGTAATTGAGACTATCTACACAACTATTTCAAGTCTGTGTCATTTCTGCTTTGTTGGCGCTGTCAGTCGACAAGCCAAGAAACGATTCACACGGATGCATAACAGCAATATCACACACATATGCGACAGAACTTTCTCCAGAATATGTTTGGCAGCAAGCTGCATAAAAAGGTAGGAATGTTACGATTGTGGTCTTGAGATGCGGTATATGGATTGATTTCGATCGATGTTAACTTCGTGAAACTATGTCCATGTATACCACCGAAATTTGACACAGTCCACATTGGAGACGATCACATTCTATGCAAAGAACAAGGTAATGGAGTGAGTACATCCATGTGCTATGATATTTCAAACCAAGTCAATGGAATACTTGTCTCTAGGTCGCTCTTGACGACCGTGATCCGTTGTCTAAGATATCAGTTGACAAAGTCTAAAAGACACCATATGAGTGATCTCTCCTCAAGTCCAATACAAGTCAAGTTAGCGTGGCGCACATCTGTTGCTGTCAGAGAATCGCTCATTGGAGTTTCTCTTATGTATTCTGCAATGACTTGCGCACTAGTTGATGAGCAGCAATTTTGAGGCCATTCCACATCATATTGGAGATAAAGGACTAGTATTGGATTGGCGTGACATAGTCTTCTTATTTACGCATTTGTTGACTCGAAGAAGACATGCCGAGAATCTACACGTCAGTATTTGTATTGGTGATCAGTTATGGATATGCAAAAGAGAGAAAAGAACTCCTCCAGCAGGGTTCGAACCTGCGACCTTACGGTTAACAGCCGTACGCGAGCTATAGAGGATTCCATACTATCGTATACCCACCGTGCCACACATACACTCATACAATCCTTTCCACTGCAAACTACCACCACGGACACAGACATTATGCACATCGTAACCAAACACACGTCAATCAAAACAAACACTTTACACTCCAATCTCTCCACAAAAACACGATTCGACCAATGGACATCAAAATTTCACATGGACATGATACCCGTCTAAAATACGCGAGCAGTTCCGATTTTGACTCTTCTTCGGATCGAAATCTTGTCCGAAACAAAGTTTCGTGCGGTACATCGACTTATTGAGAGCATATCAGTCTCCTGCTCGCGCAAGGAATGGGAGGGTATATCCTCAATACTCCGCAGAACAAATTCATAGGTTTCCATGAAACAAAAATATACCTGGTAAACACATGTTCAATCAGAATATCAATCATATTTCCATTCGGCACAACATTAAATCCTTTTCACTAAACAACAGCAAAGCTACACCAACTGTTTATCGTACTCAATCCATCAAGCAACATCGCTCAACTTGTTTCAAACAGTTCATATCATCTTGATTGGATTTGAATTTGTTTCACATTCTACAGAAATGGTGGTAGTGTTTTCGAGGCTTTCTGAATAGGATGTTTTTGACAGTCATGAAAGTGTATAATTCTTGTTCCATGTGCTGGTGTAGATTGTCGAAGTGAAGGTCTCGAGTTTATCAACAATGTTTTATCTGAGAGAAGCGTCGGTGTGTCTGGTGACGTAGTTTCTCTGTATAAATGTGTCGATATTCGGAGAAGCGAGTGGTGACTACGACGGTGACATGATGCACGGGTGTGATATGGATTGTCATTGTAGGTATTGTATGAGTGTATGTTTGAAACGGTGAGGGAAGTATAGTATGGAATCCTCTATAGCTCACTGCAATGGGGAGGTATATTAATAGACTTTCAATATCTACTAATACTAATATTGCCTACTAACGGCTCATCCCACTTCCAAATGCTTCAGCAGATTTTCTACCTTGGGCTTTGGAGTACAGCGATTTTTGACTTTTGAATAAATACTTGGGGCTTGTTAATTTGGGGTTGAAGGTTGGAGCGCGAGCAAAGTCGGGTACTTGGCTACCAGTGGGCGATAGACAGGTTGTCTATGCAAAGTATTGATTGCTGAAATTGCTTCCACTCGTTGAGGGCTGTCAACTTCTTGGAGGCGAAGCCATCTGCGGATCGATGCATGCCATCGGATGAAGCTGACTTCTTGCCAAATTTCTGGCGGAGGCGGCTCCTTCGATTCGAACTTGGCGGCGTTGTGCGTTGTCCAAATATAGTGAAGGTTGGAAGCACACAGAAGAGCCCAGAGCACAAACAGTATGTCTTGAAGCTGGCTACCGCGTTCGTTGACTTGAAAGCGGTCGATGTTGGTGATGGCAGTCCAATCGAAATTGACACCGAAGCATCGCCAAGCGGTCGCGTGAAAACGCCAAAGGGGATACACGCGAGAGCAGGTGTGGAAGGCGTGGTGTTGGTTCTTTGGTGCGTCGCAATTGGTATAGACACAGCAAATTACGTCTGGCTGCTGAGGTTGCAAGTAGAACAAGCGCGAGTTGACAGGCAGCATGTTGAACAACAGTCGAAACCAAACGTCGCCATGGAGGGGAGGCGGCCAACGGCATGTTTTGCGGATGAGTCGCACGTAGGTCGCAATATCTTGTTGCTCGACGCGGGACGATGTCGCCACTGGGTGCGGTTTTCCATCCGAAGGGGCGTGATGCGCCAAACGTGATACGAGTCGCTTGGGCCAACGCTCGAAGGATAGCAATTGATCTTTGAAAAGTGCCTTGAAAGGGTGACTTGTTGTATCGATATCGGTCAAAGCAGTTCCAGTTCGAACGCCAGACGTGCGGAGGACTTGGTCGAATATCTTGGTGAGGTGGCTATAAACTTGACCAGCACGTTCGGGTGCTGCAAATCCCATCGCGCCGTTCGCTTGTAACGTCACTTGTGCCGCACGGTTGTTGGATGACAGTCGATCAATAAACGCAGCTCTTGTAGGCCATGTCCCTTGCCGTGTCAAGAAGTCTTTGAGGCAGTGGAAACCGTTTTGAGACGCATGTCTACACCATCGACGACACAGAGCAGTCTTCACGACGTTTGATGTAGCACCCGCAGGACCAACTTGCAGAGCGGGGTAGGATGTCAGCCACACGGGGAGGTTCAAAAGTTCTTCGAGGCTTGGTGGCGAAGCGGTTCGCTTGGCCATAGGTGTGGCGGCCCATTGATGCCAAATGTCGTGCCAAAGAGGATGCAGCTCCCACAAAAACAACCACTTGGAGCTGTGGTTGGGGAAGTACGTGAGAAAGTCGAACGGGTGGGTGTCGCGATACAGCTTGTTCATGACACGGGAAAATTGTCTCTTGACAAGCAACTTCCATGGGGCAAATGTGTTGGGTGAATTGGGCTGCATCAAGAGTTGGAGCCGCAGCAGTCGCTGAGTCCGAAGCTTCGAAGCCACATGCGGAATACCGAGGCCGAGTTTTTGATCGAACTGCCACTTGCGGCAAATAGTTGAGCGATGATGGTCGGTGATTTGCGTCTTCCGACCAAGGATGTACTTGTTGACCATTCTTTGCCAAACGGCAACCATCGTTGGAGGCACATACACTGCAGCCGTGACATGCCATAACAACGACAACAACATGGTCGATACGATGAGTTTGCGGCCTTGGAGGGTTCGCGCACGACTTCCCCACGTTTGAAACGCAGCCAGAAACTTGTCGTTCAGTTGCTGGACTTGAAAATCGCGCGGCAGTCGGTGGCCAAAGAGAATACCAAGGTATTTCACTGGCTTCTCGCTCGGCAAGACGTTCAAGAGGCCACCATCGTCGATGTCTTCGATATCGAGATTGTTGTTGAGCGCCAAAGTCATGCACTTGGCAACGTTGAGACGAGCTCCAGACACAGAGCAAAAATCTTCGACAATTGCCATTTGCTCGACCGCCGCTTGGAGGGATGACGAGAGTAGAGTCGTGTCGTCGGCAAAGTAGATGCTCGTCAGTGAGTCTCCATTTGGAAGGGGAATACCAAAATCAGGAGATCCGCGTAGCATTTCGCCGAGTGGCTCGAGGTAAAGTACGAAGAGCATGCACGATAGGGGGCAACCTTGCTTGACTCCGCGGGTAGGCCGTATGGTAGGGCCAAGACCGTCGTTGAAAATGATCTGGACCAGAGGCGTATTGTAAAGCAACTGAACCCAAGACACAAATGTGGGACCGATGTTCATCTCCTTGAGTACGTCGAAGAGAAAGCCTTGGTCAACCATATCGTATGCCTTGGAAAAGTCGAGAAGCGTCGCGTAGTAGTCGTGGTCTTCATTGGTACAGAAAGTCTGCAATGCTTGTACCAGCATCACGTGGTCGTGCAAGCGACGGCCAGGGACAAAACCAGCTTGGCTTGGGTGAGCGAGGTATGGGGCAACTTGTGCAAGACGGTAGGCCAGCGCCCGCGATAGAATCTTGACTTCAACCGACATGAGAGTAATCGGCCGATAGTTGCCAGGGTCGCCTCTGTCTCCAGCCTTGAACAAGAGCGCCACTGCACTTCGGCGTTGTTGGAGCAGGAGGTGACCGTGATGGGTGAGTTGGTAGTTGAACACCTTGAGCAGGATTTGGGCGAATACGTCCGGGGAGACTTGAAAGAAAGCTGCAGGCCAGCCGTCTGGACCAGGAGACTTGTTCGGGTTCATAGACTTGAGCGCGCCGCACAGGTCTTCCGCCGTGAGAGGACTTTCCAGAGCGTCGCGCTGTTCTTGAGTGAGACGTCGAGTAATGGCTCGAATGATAGCTCGGCGACGGGCCCGATTCAACGGTGGTTGGTCTCTTGGAGTGACCATGATGTTTTTCCAATGAGACGTAAAACCAGCCTTGACTTCAGACGGGTCAGTCGACGTTACACCGTTGATTGTCACGGACGAGAGCGGCACTTTGATCCCCTTGGGTCGACGAAAAAAGTGACTGGTGCCTCGCTCGTTGACGTTGGCGTGAAAGTCGAATTGCTGATCCAGGTTGAACTGTCGGTACTCGCTGCGGGCAGTGTCAAGGGCTTGACGGGCGGTATTAACAATGGATGTCTCAACGAGTCCCATGTCGAATGCTCGGCGGGAAGTAAGCCTCTTCATCTTGAGGCTATTGAGTGTGTACTTCATCGAGTCAATGTACTGGCGATGACTGACTTGGAGACGCTTCTTCATTCTCTTCAACCAGCCGTACCACTTTGCGCCAAAGTTTTGAGTGTCGTCTGCGCGCATCTCGTCCAAAAGTTGATTGGCTTCGGCCTTGATCGCTGCGACTACTTGAGGGTTCTTTAAGAGCTCACGGGGGAGGCGCCAGTAACTTCGGTCGGGAGCTCGCTGCTCGCAGGAGAGGACCACTTTGTGTTCCATGTGGTCGCCTGCAAAGCTGCTTGGGGAATAGCTTGAACGTGCGTACGTTTGAGCGACGATATCTTGGTCCACAAACAGGTAGTCGAGGCGGTTGCTTCGACCAGGGCCGCTGTAAACGCGCTCGTTGGGGTGGTGCATCCTCCACGCATCGATAACACCAAGTGCTGAAAGCCAGGCAATGCATTCCGCCTTACCAGCGTTGTGGTCTTGGCGAGGTCGAGTCGCGTCCAGATGCTCCTCCAGGGGTAAGTTGAAATCGCCTCCGACAAAGTGAATGCTGTCGTCTTAAAGTCGCGAGGCAGGTCGTCGAAAAACGGTGCTCGAGAGTGAGCGATAACCGGGGCATAGACGTTGTGAAAGTACACAGGAACGCCGTCCCACTGAGTTCGAACAACCATGTATCTTCCAGGTCGGTCATGGGTGGTCAAGTGTTGCAGGTCGAGGAATCCAGGCATGGATCCATGGAAATACGATGCCACACCGCAGCGCCGATTGTTGAGTGAGTCGACGCGATCAGTGCGGAGATCGTTGGTGAAGAGCTTGTATTTGCCAACGCCTACTTCGTTGTTGAGGTGGAGTTGGAAGGTTTCGAGATGTTTGATGTTATTGATTTTGGTTTCTTGAAAGAAAACGGCTTGGGTCGGAATTTGGAGTCGCCGCGCCACAAGATGTCCGTTGTCTTTCAGCCCATTGAGGTTGGCAGTGGTCAGTTCGAGTATGGGGAACTTGGTGAAGAGACCGGCCGCGACCACCTTAGCCACGGAACGCGACAGACGTTGCGTTCGCAACATCTCCCAGCATGAGTGTCTGAGTGTCGGGTTGGAACATCACTTGGTTGTCGAAGGTGGGGTCCAGGGAGCCAGCCTCATGGAATTCCAGGATCGTGGTCAAGACGTATCGCGACTTCTCGTCTTCGCCGGCATACAACGTTTCCATGATATTCCAAATCAAGAGGCCGAAGCTCGTGTCAAGCAATATGGCAGATAGCGATACGCCCGACAAACAGCGGGAGCCCAAATGAGAAGCCAGTGCAGTGACCGGGTACTTGGTAGAGGCCACGATCGCAGCATCACTGTTGTAGTACGTTGGAGCATGAATGGCCAAGAGAACTTCTGCCACAGCCAACACTTCTTCCAGGTCGCCGCGGTGGAGGGAAATCTCGTCGCCGTCAATGGTAGTATCGATGAAGTCGATGTTCTTGAATAGCTCGATGTTGCTGAAGATGGCTTGAACGTGCTCGCGGGTCATACGCACACCCCACGTCAATGAGTACAGCTGGGAGAACGGTTTGTCTCCACCCCAAGTCGCTCGAAGCCACCGATGGAGGAGGCGTTGTCTCACAAAGTACTCAAAGCACGCACGGTCTTCATCAAAAAGTCGGTGCAGTTGCAAGCCAAATTCAATCGGGGAACACTCGAGATGGCTACACAGCATGTCGACGCGGCCGTCGTTGATGAGTTGGGCAAGGTTGAACGAGCTGTTGGTCACTGCATCTTCGACTTGGGTTGAGAGATGCAATGGAACTTTGGCTGTCTTGGTGTCGAGGTCTTGTAGTTCGGCGAGAATTTCGTCAAGAGACATTTCTACGCGCTTGGGAACGCCATCTTGGATCTTGGTGCCGCCGACAAATTGACCGGACGTAGGGAGGTGGGGAGGGTCATCCGAGACGTCCAGCTTGGGTACAATCGTTGAGATCTTGTAATCGCCAAACTGAGCAACGTGTTCCTCGGGGTTGACACACACACGTTCGTCGAGGGCTTCAAACATGTTGGGCGAAATCCAAGAGCGGCCATGCTCGGGGGAATCCACTTGCTGTTGCGTCTTCTTGCGCTTGCCTCTCGACGCCTTGACGCCAGTCCACTGCGGAGGGTTGGCTTGCGCAGTTTTCCGACGTTTTGGCGCCTTGGGAGTCGAAGAAGGCGGGTTGGTTGGGCTGGGAGCTGGCTTGTTCAATCCATATTGGCGGGACGTTGCATCAAGGTCCAAACGAACCAAGTTCTTGTCACGAAAATACCACCCTTGACCGTACACGCGGAGACAACGGCCCTTGAAAAGAATTTCTTCGACGAGACGGCCGTCGCGCTGCATGGTCGTTGGTACGGAGGTTCCTTCAAAGTAAAGGCGGTACCGAGAGCTCGCCATACCGCTTGAAGAGGAAACGTTGGGGTAGGAGCCCCACAGGAAGCGTGGCTCCAACTTGGTCATGACGTCGAAGATCAGGCGCTCTTCGTCTTGATCTTGAAGGCCTTGAGGGATGTCCATGAAAAATCCGCCGAGGACGTGCGGAACGTTCATCGTGAAGTGTTGGGACGAGCCATCTCGAGCGACTTGAATCTTAAACGCGATGCCTCGCAGCTTCGTCATCGCTTCGTGAGAGGCAACACCCCACTTGAGCATGCGGTTCGGGATGTCCTTCTCGCATCTCACAATGTCAGCAATCGCAGTGTCGAGGCCGAGGGCTTGGTTGTCGAAAAGGATCGATGCCATGGCAGTTGAAACATCGATGGTCTTCGTGTGTGCACCCGTGGGCATCTGCAACCAGCCGACGATGCCGCGCGCCGAGTGCTTCTGGATCGGGAGGGTGTCTTCAAACGTGAGGGTTCCAGCAGCACGCTTGCGAAGGAGGGGTTCGAGTTCCTCCATCGTGGGCTGGTAAGGAGCAACGTCCTTGGTCTTGATGGCCTTGGCAGACTGAGACCGCTGTTGCGCTTGGAAGGCCCATACGTCGTTGGGGGCCTGGCGGTTGTTGGGTTGGCCACGGCCAGGTGTCTGGGCTCCGCCAGATTGAGAAATGTTTTCCAAATGCGATCCGGGTGAAGCCTGAGACGATGGCTGGCGGACTGAGTGAGAGTCCGAGTCGTGCGTCAGACCAACACTCAAGCGTGCGTCAGAGGCTTGGTCTTGTCCGGACCCTGTCCCATGGTGGACAGAGTCACACGTTTGACCTTCACTCGCGTTGGACTTCGAGAAGCTTCCATGGGTGACTTGGTCTTGAGTATTCCCATGACCAACACTGGCCACAGGGTTGTTCGCGATTGTTCCAGATCTTGCCCGATGATTCTTTGAGAAGAGACCATCACTCATGGAGCGACTAGTCTCGATGGGATCTTGACCTGTCGCCAGAGTGGACTTGTCGCTCGGGGGATTCTTCGAGAAGGGACCTTCACTCAGGGATGGACTGTTCTCGAATCTTCCTTGACCTGTCGTCATGTTGACTTCGGTGCTTGAGCGAGTCTTCGAGAAGCCACTATCACTCGTCGAGAGAACATTCTCGAAAGGAACAGAACCCAACGGAGTCTTGCCAGGCAAGCCACCATCACTCACGATGGACGTGGTTGATGGAGATTCTTCGGGCAAGGTCGTTGACGTCATGAGCACATCTTCCGAGGTTGGAACGCCGTCTTGCCAGGCTTCGTCGCAAGTGTCAGAGGTCGTTGGATCATTCGCGGGATCGCAAGCCTTCGTCGAGCGAGTCACAGGCAAGGGTTCAAAACGGCGCGGTTTCGAAGGGGTTGCACGTTGACGTGGAAACGGAACGCGCGTTGGAGTAGGGAGCGGATTCGTAGACGCGTCATGATGCGAAGCGTTGGAAGCATCGTCGACGTCCTCTTCCAACGACGACGCCATGTCGGTATCGCTTGGGGATGGGTCAGCAACGACGATGACGTCCATATCGCTGGGGCTGGACGCCGAGGGAGAGAACGCGGAGGAGCAAGATGGGGCACGAGGGTTGGTCGAGCGGGTAGCAACCATATTGTCAGATAGCGTAGAGTGGTACTGCGGGGTAGCTGGCAAATTGGAAACTATCCTCTATAGCTCAGTGTACAATCGCGTATATTAAATTTAATTATACGCTAAATAGTAATGACCGTCATTAATCACTCTTGAGTGAATAATATTGGTGCTTGTGAGATTTGAACTCAAGAAGTTTTACCTCTTGAAACTTGATTTCTGTTGTATCAGTTGATACAGTGCAATGTTGACACTTGACACGTCGAATCTTGGACTTGGGTGAGGGTCATCATGTTTCGTGACAAGGTGACTGGTCTTGGGTGGTGTAGACATGGGACAGAAGTGTCTGGTCTTCGTCATCAGATGGCTGTGGAATAATCTGGGACGGGGCCATCATCTGGAGAACTCCCAAATGTTGGCTTGACTAATCTTGGACGGGACCAGTGCCATAGGAAATATCCACATGTTGGTTGGACTCATCTTGGACGGAGCAGATTTCTTGTCTCAATGGCGCGTCATTGTCGGAACATGGGTGCGCTGTGTCCAAATGTTTCTTCGGCCACATGTTGTATCTTGATTTTTGTATAGGGCGTCTTGGAGTCCACTCGTTGGGTAGTGTGAAATTCTTGAGGATGAGATTGGAGAACTTCCTTGTGGATTTAATGGCTGCGGGTTCATTTTCCGATTTGCCTGCTGCCCAACACACCGTCAGGCTGCCTCTCCGTTGCCTCGCTTTGGTTGCTTGCCTCTCGTTTGCGTTCCTTCTCGTCCGTGGTTTGGCCTTGCTTGTCCGACGTTGTTCCCTCTGCCTTGAAGCTCGACCTGCCTCGTTGTGTTCCTGCTTTGCGCCACACTTGTTGCTGCGTCTCTCGTGTTCTCCTGTCTCGCTGTTCGATCGTCGTTGTTGCCGTCGCTGTCGTCTCTGCCGTGTGGCTGCTCGCTTGTCTCTGTCTTGGCCGTGTCGCTGTCTCTGTCGTGTCTGCCGTGTGGCTGCTCGCTTGTCTCTGTCTTGGCCGTGTCGCTGTCTCTGTCGTGTCTGCTGTGTGATTGCTCGCTTGTATCTGTCTTGGCCGTGTCGCTGTCTCTGTCGTCTCTGCCGTGTGGCTGCTCGCTTGTCTCTGTCTTGGCCGTGTCGCTGTCTCTGTCGTGTCTGCCGTGTGATTGCTCGCTTATCTCTGTCTTGGCCGTGTCGCTGTCTCTGTCGTGTCTGCCGTGTGACTGCTCGCTTGTCTCTGTTGTGGCCGTGTCGCTGTCGCTGTCGTGTCTGCCGTGTGGCTGCTCGCTTGTCTCTGTTTTGGCCGTGTCGCTGTCGCTTTCGTCTCTACGCTCATGGTGCTTTGGCTGCTTCCTCTCCATGTTCGTGGTGCTGCTGCTACGATGGGCGTTTCCAAGGAAGAATTTCAAGGCGTTGAAGACATCAAGGCGTTCAAGACTTGGTTTTTTGAAGCTATGGCTCCGAATGGCGACCATCCTGTGTACTTCGCTCGTCGGAGGAAGGGGTGGTAGAAGGAGTCTGAACTGCCAGCGATGGGGGCCTTCCTGGAGGGCTCTCTACGCATATGGACGTCTTCTCGCAATGACCCCGGTCTGAGGGTAGCGGTTGACTTGCTTCGACATTTTTTGGCCTCAATTCATGGAGCCGGACAGTTCTGCGGAAGTGTATGTTGGCTGACTCCCTTCATGCATGGATGCAGGGCTAAGAATCTGGTCAGTTCGTGTCCGTGGAAGTGGATTGAGTGCTTTGGGTTTGCCTCTTTGTGGGTTTGTCTCTTTATGGCTTTATGCCTTTCGGCCTTTGGCCTTGATTTTGGGTGTCCCTTTCTTTTTACTCCTTTGTTGGAGCCCCCGGGGGTAGCGGTCAAGTCAAGACTTCGTCGGAAAAGGAGGTTTGGCGACTTTGGCTTTGATGACTTGTTTGTGTAGGGTGGCGAGCGCGCGCGATATTTGCTTTTTGTGTTTGTTGGCGATCAAGTTTGGCGATTTTCGACTTCAAGAAAGCGCGAAGAAACGTGGGGGTTAGCACACGAGCGCAGCTATGGGCGGCCCGTTCACCAACTTTCGGTAAGTTTCTTCTTTGTTTTTGTGGCTTGACTTTTGCTTAGTTTGCTTTTGGTTTGCGGCGAAACCTTCTGAAAATCGCTAAGTCTTCAAGAAATTTCTCGCCGATTTCACGCGAAGCGCTGCCCAAATTCTTAATTTTGTAATTCAGCCTTGAATTACCAATTTTTCTTGTGTTTTTTTGTTTGATTTCAAGTTTGCCTTGGCTGCAAGTAAGTTGGTCAGCTAGAATCACTTCTAACTTGAAAATTTAGTTTGAATTTGCATTGGATCGATCAAGTTCAAATCCACTCTTGAAATTTGGAGCGGCTTTATGTTGGCTGAAGAAGGCGAGTCGATTTTTATGAAGTTGATCCTCCGCGTCCATGACTTGCAAACGCCTTGGTATGTCGTTTGAAATATTCCTTGTATTGAGTTTGTCGTTTTAGGACAACAAGAATGCGGTTGACGGTTTGGAGCGTCTGCTCATCGTTATTTTGACGAAGCCATCGGCGGACGTTTGAACTCCAAAACGTGAACGCGATATCATTGAGAGCAGGTATGTATGGTGTTGGAGCATTGTCGAATTTGACTCGGTTGCGGTGTGTCCATAGGAGATGAAGGATGGTGCACATCAACATGAACCATAACTGGGCAACAAGTCCTTGTGCGAAGACCAACGCCTTGCGACTTGAAAGGAGTCAAGATTTTCAATCCAATCCCAACTGAAGCGTACTCCGAATGGACCCCAAGCTTCTCTGTGAGGTAACCAAACACTGCGGATCCGTCGGCAATCCATGAATAGATGCTGCTTAGTCTCGCGTTCGTAGCACTGGGGATAGCAGCATTGTACAGCATTGGGGTGAGCAGATTCCATGAATCGAAACTTGTCGCTAACGGGAAGAATGTCATAGATAGCACGAAACCAAACGTCCGCCTGAACTGGTGTAACAATCTTGGACAATGGCTTGACGTATCTCGACAGGTAAACGCTGATCGTTTTCTTGTCTGGTCTCATTGATGTTTCTAGGGGATGCTTCTTCGTCATTGGCGGTGCATGGAAGGTTATCTGCTTCAGTATCTTGGCTGTCCAGGAACAGAAAGGTATGTCTTGTTCATTGTGTCGAAAGACAATGAAGCTTTGTTGTTCAGGACTACGTGGAACTGCACCTGCAACCGGCACGTCAGCCTGAGTCCAAACATCGGTTGCCATTGAGGTCAAGAGCTTGTAGAAGTGTTGGAAACTCGTTGGAATTGGTGAGTCATCGACAAAGTCGTCTTCGAGTGCGGTCATCATGGCTTTGAATTCGTCGTAGGTTGGCCATGTCCTTGTTGGAGTCAAGAAATCTTGCAAGCTTTGAAAGCCACTGCGGGCCAAGTGACGATACCAATCGCGATGATTTTTCAACTTGATCGCCAAGGAAGACGTCCCCTCTCGACCGGACACTTGGAACAGTGGGTGCGACGACAACCAAATCGGCATTTGGATCATCTGATGAATTGTAGGTTCATGTGGCGTTTTGGCAGTCATTGGAATTTTGGCCCAATGCTTCCAAATGTCTTGCCGTAATGGCGACAGTAAATTGCGTTGGACAAGCTTGTTGTTGAGCGATGGATGGTATACCAAGAAATCCCACCGATCATTACGAGAATATGGGCTCATACATCGGCGCAATCGATCTGAAGGTAAAATTGCCCATGATTGCGATGTATCATGCTCCTCTTTGACTAGAAGCTGGAGCCGTATGAGTCGTTGTTTGCGAATAGTTGAGGCTATGTGAGGCACTTTCAAGCCAATTTTTGGGTCGTGCACAAGGCCACCAGCAGCAAGAGCCAGATATTTTTCTGTCGTTTGAGTCCTGCGACTGAGAACAAATTTGTTCACCATGGATTGCCACTGCTGAATGGTACTGTCTTGAATTGGTAAAACCATGGTGTAATGCCACAACTGTGATAGGAGCATGGTGTTTACGAGTAACCTTCGACCTTTGATCGTTCTCGCTCGACACGCCCAAGTGGTGAAGGATTTGTAGAACTTGTCGGTGATGGTTTTGATTTGTAGGTTTGGATCCAAGTTATGACCTAGGTGGATGCCCAGATACTTGACTGGAAATCCACTGGGAACCATATTCAATCTCGGGTGGTGGACAACGGGCTGTTTGCTGTCGAGAGTGAGTACTTTGCTTTTGCTCCTGTTTAACTTGGCACCAGAGTGACGACAAAACTTGTCGACAAGTTGCAATTGCGCTTCAAGGTCTACCAGAGATCCAGAAACAAGGGTTGTGTCGTCTGCGAACAAGAGGACCGAAGCGATCCCTCCTTCTGCGTTGGAAAAGGCGAAGCCGCGCTCCGGGTGGTTGCGCAACAATTGTGCAAGTGGCTCGATCGTCATCACAAACAACATTGAAGACAAAGGGTCGCCTTGCTTGACTCCCCGCGTTGGATGGAACGGCTGTGTAAGTTCTCCATTGATGTTCAAACTTACTTTGGTGTCTTTGTAGAGGAGTTTGATCCAGTTAATAAAGTTGTCTCCCACATTAAACTTTTGGAGTACTTGATACATGAAGTTGTGGTTCACGCGGTCATAAGCTTTCTCGAAATCCAAGAACATGGCGTAAGCTTCTTCACTGAATATTGTGCAATAATGCTGAAGATCTTGAAGGAAAATGACGTGATCATGAATACGTCTGCCTTTGACGAATCCATTTTGCTCTGGTTGGATGATACTTGGCAATACATGCGATAGCCTGTAGGCCAAAGCTCTCGACAAGACCTTCACCTCCACTGGAATCAATGCAATGGGACGATAGTTGGCGGGATTCCGACGGTCGCCGCCCTTGAAGAGCAATGAGATTGCTGACCATCGCTGGAAGTCAAGTAAGCTTCCCTTGCGACTTCGATCTTGAAACACAATTCGTAGAATTTCGCCGAAGAGAAGTGAGTCCACTTGGTAAAAACAAGCTGGGAATCCATCGATGCCAGGCGACTTGTGTGGATTCATTGTTCTTATGGATTGAGCGAGTTCCGCCGCTGTCACTGGTATATCTAGCGAAGCGGACTCGTCCTCCGACAGTTCGCGTTCCAGGACTTCAAGGAAGGAGTTGAGCTCTTCAGTGTTTCTGTTTGACACGACGTCATCGTCAGTCATGACTGCAGATCAATGGTTATTGAATGCTTGGTGGATTTCTTCAGGTATGTCTGTGATGTCCCCTTCACTGTCATAACATTCCACGATAGGAACTGCGTAACGACTTGATTGGGGCTTTCGAAAGAAGTGAGATGTAGCCGTTTCGTTGTGCGTGGCATGGAAGTCAAAGCTGAGGTCGGCGCGACGTTGTTTTATCTCTTGTTTACGTTCTTCATAGTTGGCTTTTGCGACCTCGAGCGCGTCATCGTTGATCCGTCGTTGTCGATGTTTCAATTGAGCTTGAAGCCACTGAATTTGAGCCGCTTGAAGTTCATTGCGCTGGTCGGTTATCAATCGAGCATGATACTTCTGCAGGAACTTCTTCGTCCGATGTTTCCAACGGGACCACAGTGATCCTGGCTCCTGAGATGCTCTCAACTCATTGAGGAGTGCATCCGCTTCATTTTTGATGGCTTCTCTTACTTCTGAGATGGTCATCAATTCTTTTGGTAATTTCCAATAGCTCTTCTGGCGCTTAATTTGGATAGGTTGAAGCTCCACGAAGTGCCAAAGGTGGTCGGTGTCTGCTGTGGGTTCGAAGTATTCCGTTGTACGAACCCAGCTAGATAAGATTGGATCCAGCAGAATGTAATCCAGCCGATTGAGTCTTTGAGGTGACGAATAAACCCTTCGTGTAGGATTGTAGCTGCGCCAAGCGTCCACGACATTGAGCTCTTGGATCCAAGCAAAGCAAGATTGTCGGTGAGTGTGATGATTTGAAACTTCTGACCCCCTGGAATCAAGGTCTCTGTCCATTGGAAGGTTGAAGTCACCCAAGACGACATGCCTAGAGTTGAGCGGAAAATTTCGCGGCAAGGAATTGAAGAACGCGTCACGTTCATTGTCTTGCACTGGCGCGTATATATTGTGGTAATAAATCGGATCATCACCCCACATAGAGCTAACCACCATGTAGCGATCCTCGATGTCGTATTGGGTTTCGTGGTGAAGATGTTCGAAACCCGGCACTGTGGCTTGGAAGACCATCGCAACACCACCTGAGCGGTATTGCTCCACTTGGTCGGAATTTTGTCGATGGTCGTTTGAAGCAAGGAAGTACTGGTCTTTGCCAAGAGCATGCGTCAAGTGGAATTGGAACTTGTCGAATTGCACGATACCAGCAAATTTGGTCTCTTGTAAGCCGACAATGTTGTACCTCGAGATCATGGAATTTACAAGTAAGTTTCCACTATCTCTCGATACACCATTGATATTGGCTGTGGCGATAGATAACTTGGATAGCGAAGAGTTTGGAAAGGATGGTTGCGTTGAGTTTGTTGGTGGATTGTTTGGGTGTGTTTGTGGTTGACCTTGCACAACAGCCGCGAGGACTTTAGTACAAGAGGATGTGTCGGCGCTGCAGACGGGTATTGTCCTGGCCGACGAATGCCATTGACGAGTTGTTTGTAGGTTGATATGCGTCCAGGCTGAGTTGCCAGATCCACGAAGTCATTTCCGTTTTGCACAAGTGGTGCAATTCCTCTGCGAATTGTTGTCCAAACGACGATTTCAACAGCGCCCAGAGCGTATTCGATGCAAGCATCCTTACATGCTTGGTTGGGAGCCACTCAACGGGTTGGCGTGTGAGGTAAAGTAGCCAAATGTCATTCTTGAAGACTAACGGTGCTTGGACAGAGAGCCATAACTCGAATGCTGAGAGGGCGTCTTCGACGTGCTCAGATGAAAAGGCTGGATGGTTTGCGGCGTCCTTGAAGAACTCGGGAGAGTTTGAGATTTCTTCAAGTCGTGACCACCGTGGGTGTTCCTGGAACGTAAATTTGAACCCGTTGGTGAATGAATCCACTAAAGGAAGTTGAGTCGCGGCAATCCATCGATGCCAGGTATGCATTCGGACGACTTTGGAGTATTCATGGTACGAATTGATAGCGAGTTTGGTGAGCACGACGTTCATGCTTTGAGGTTGCGTGTGGATTATCTTCCACAAAGAGTCGACATTGCACCGTCGGATCGAATCGACTACATCAAGTTCTGTTCCTGAGTAGTCTGTGGTTGCGATGACTTGAGTGTGTTGCTCGAAGGAGGTTCCGTCTTCAGCACTTTGTTGCAGGACATTCATGAACTCTTCCATGGTAAGGTTGTCTGGATGCCAGTCGAGTTTGTTGCTAACGACGTGTTGCTTCTTGACGTAGGCAGACTTCATGGCCGCTACGTCGGTGGGGAGTTTGTTGACTTTTGGTATGTACACTCGAGTTGAAACATCTTGATGTATTTCAAGTGTGCGTGTGCTGGCCTCGATTTGATTGAGGACATCGAAGAAGTTGTCGGATGCCCACGACTTGACAGTCGGCGATGACTGCTGAACTGCCGTTCTCTTCTTGCGTCGTGGTGCTTCAAATCCGTCTTCTTCGCCGGTCTGACTTGTGTTTCTCTTGGTAGATTTGGCATCGACTTCCATCTCTTCTCCCTTATCAGCGTTGCGGCCATCAAGGGAGGAGGTGCTGTCGTCGTTCGTTTGTTGATTGGGATCATTATTGGATTCCTCGACTTCCATTTCCTCGGCTTGTTCCTCCTGCTGAGGTTCTTCCGTTTGGTTGGAGCCTTGGTGCAACTCCTCGACTTCCATTTCCGTACGTTGGCTTGACTTTTCGTAGTCTTTGACGAAGACATTGTAGGTTACGCCGTCCATGCGCAATTGATCGGTGGCGTGTCCGTTAACAATGAGTTGATTAGGAGCGGTTTACTCCAAGAAGTAAACCCTCCACACATTCGACTGGCACGTGATATTGGGTAAATGTTGACGGTACGCTTGAAAGACTGGTTTTGTCTTGAGTCGCTTCAATAGGCGAAACAGTTTGTCCGTATCAAAGTTGAAACGGATACCAACAATATCCATGAAGTAAAGTGCATCCATTGGGTCCTTTGGCGCTTTTGATCCTCCCGAGAAGTGACGCGGCGTCTTGTTGGTTGTGGCTGTCGAGAATGGGTACGACTTGCCATAGATGGAGATCTCTTGACCTTCCAATTCAGAGCGAACGAATGGCGACGTGATAGACACCACGATATCACCATCGCGTGCCTTGTTGAGTTGAACAAACTCGAGCAAGAGGTGAGCCCAAGAAGCCTGGGCGTTCTCCTTGAAGATTGCGGCAATGAGTTTCTCATTGGAGAACTCGCGGTCTTTGAAAGCGTCGCCCGTTTTGATCCACACTGTGGCGGTAGCTGTTTTTGGTTTCGAAGGTGTGGCGTCTGAAATGACTTGTAGGACTTCATCCTCGTCAGCTTCTTCGTTGCGAGCAAGTTGCATCAACTTGTCGAGATACTCGGTCGTCGGGCGGGTCAAGACGGTCTTCACCCGCTCCGTAGTAGGTTTCCCTACCCCTTTGCGTAACAAATCCGCATAGGTCAATTTTTGAGGTGCTGGTTGCACGACACGTGGCGGAGTTCCTTCGGGGTCCGAGAGGTCGACATGGAGTCGAGTGCCAGGTGCGTTGTTCGAAGGAGTTGGTGGTGATGTTTCTTCATTAGGTGGCGAGTCATTTGAGCCAGGAGCGCTCATTGCGGCTTCAGCAGCGCGAGCGAGCGGCGCATCGTCTCGGTTGTGAGACTCGGCGGTTGGCTCGGGACTTGGAACGTTTCGAGCGTTCGAGTCGGTGGAAGGTTCCAGTGATTCACGACACTCGTTTGGAGGCTGCGACAAGTGATCAGCATCCTCACGAGAGTCCAAAGAGGTGCTCGCGACGAGCGGTGGTTCGGTCATCGGCGCATCGACAAGAGGTGCAAAGGACGAGGTTTCATCGTGGTGATTGTTTTCATTAGGCATGCGACCATAAGATTCTTCAAAGACGCGAGCGCTGGGAGCATTGGCGGTAGCTGACGTGGCGGTGGACGACATACTTCACTTCACTTGGGAGGCGGGAGGGGTACCTTACTTGAACTGACTACTGACTTGAGTGGTTGACGGCAAAAGTAACAGTTCCTCTATAGCTCACTGCAATGGGGAGGTATATTAATAGACTTTCAATATCTACTAATACTAATATTGCCTACTAACGGCTCATCCCACTTCCAAATGCTTCAGCAGATTTTCTACCTTGGGCTTTGGAGTACAGCGATTTTTGACTTTTGAATAAATACTTGGGGCTTGTTAATTTGGGGTTGAAGGTTGGAGCGCGAGCAAAGTCGGGTACTTGGCTACCAGTGGGCGATAGACAGGTTGTCTATGCAAAGTATTGATTGCTGAAATTGCTTCCACTCGTTGAGGGCTGTCAACTTCTTGGAGGCGAAGCCATCTGCGGATCGATGCATGCCATCGGATGAAGCTGACTTCTTGCCAAATTTCTGGCGGAGGCGGCTCCTTCGATTCGAACTTGGCGGCGTTGTGCGTTGTCCAAATATAGTGAAGGTTGGAAGCACACAGAAGAGCCCAGAGCACAAACAGTATGTCTTGAAGCTGGCTACCGCGTTCGTTGACTTGAAAGCGGTCGATGTTGGTGATGGCAGTCCAATCGAAATTGACACCGAAGCATCGCCAAGCGGTCGCGTGAAAACGCCAAAGGGGATACACGCGAGAGCAGGTGTGGAAGGCGTGGTGTTGGTTCTCCGGTGCGTCGCAATTGGTATAGACACAGCAAATTACGTCTGGCTGCTGAGGTTGCAAGTAGAACAAGCGCGAGTTGACAGGCAGCATGTTGAACAACAGTCGAAACCAAACGTCGCCATGGAGGGGAGGCGGCCAACGGCATGTTTTGCGGATGAGTCGCACGTAGGTCGCAATATCTTGTTGCTCGACGCGGGACGATGTCGCCACTGGGTGCGGTTTTCCATCCGAAGGGGCGTGATGCGCCAAACGTGATACGAGTCGCTTGGGCCAACGCTCGAAGGATAGCAATTGATCTTTGAAAAGTGCCTTGAAAGGGTGACTTGTTGTATCGATATCGGTCAAAGCAGTTCCAGTTCGAACGCCAGACGTGCGGAGGACTTGGTCGAATATCTTGGTGAGGTGGCTATAAAACTTGACCAGCACGTTCGGGTGCTGCAAATCCCATCGCGCCGTTCGCTTGTAACGTCACTTGTGCCGCACGGTTGTTGGATGACAGTCGATCAATAAACGCAGCTCTTGTAGGCCATGTCCCTTGCCGTGTCAAGAAGTCTTTGAGGCAGTGGAAACCGTTTTGAGACGCATGTCTACACCATCGACGACACAGAGCAGTCTTCACGACATTTGATGTAGCACCCGCAGGACCAACTTGCAGAGCGGGGTAGGATGTCAGCCACACGGGGAGGTTCAAAAGTTCTTCGAGGCTTGGTGGCGAAGCGGTTCGCTTGGCCATAGGTGTGGCGGCCCATTGATGCCAAATGTCGTGCCAAAGAGGATGCAGCTCCCACAAAAACAACCACTTGGAGCTGTGGTTGGGGAAGTACGTGAGAAAGTCGAACGGGTGGGTGTCGCGATACAGCTTGTTCATGACACGGGAAAATTGTCTCTTGACAAGCAACTTCCATGGGGCAAATGTGTTGGGTGAATTGGGCTGCATCAAGAGTTGGAGCCGCAGCAGTCGCTGAGTCCGAAGCTTCGAAGCCACATGCGGAATACCGAGGCCGAGTTTTTGATCGAACTGCCACTTGCGGCAAATAGTTGAGCGATGATGGTCGGTGATTTGCGTCTTCCGACCAAGGATGTACTTGTTGACCATTCTTTGCCAAACGGCAACCATCGTTGGAGGCACATACACTGCAGCCGTGACATGCCATAACAACGACAACAACATGGTCGATACGATGAGTTTGCGGCCTTGGATGGTTCGCGCACGACTTCCCCACGTTTGAAACGCAGCCAGAAACTTGTCGTTCAGTTGCTGGACTTGAAAATCGCGCGGCAGTCGGTGGCCAAAGAGAATACCAAGGTATTTCACTGGCTTCTCGCTCGGCAAGACGTTCAAGAGGCCACCATCGTCGATGTCTTCGATATCGAGATTGTTGTTGAGCGCCAAAGTCATGCACTTGGCAACGTTGAGACGAGCTCCAGACACAGAGCAAAAGTCTTCGACAATTGCCATTTGCTCGACCGCCGCTTGGAGGGATGACGAGAGTAGAGTCGTGTCGTCGGCAAAGTAGATGCTCGTCAGTGAGTCTCCATTTGGAAGGGGAATACCAAAATCAGGAGATCCGCGTAGCATTTCGCCGAGTGGCTCGAGGTAAAGTACGAAGAGCATGCACGATAGGGGGCAACCTTGCTTGACTCCGCGGGTAGGCCGTATGGTAGGGCCAAGACCGTCGTTGAAAATGATCTGGACCAGAGGCGTATTGTAAAGCAACTGAACCCAAGACACAAATGTGGGACCGATGTTCATCTCCTTGAGTACGTCGAAGAGAAAGCCTTGGTCAACCATATCGTATGCCTTGGAAAAGTCGAGAAACGTCGCGTAGTAGTCGTGGTCTTCATTGGTACAGAAAGTCTGCAATGCTTGTACCAGCATCACGTGGTCGTGCAAGCGACGGCCAGGGACAAAACCAGCTTGGCTTGGGTGAGCGAGGTATGGGGCAACTTGTGCAAGACGGTAGGCCAGCGCCCGCGATAGAATCTTGACTTCAACCGACATGAGAGTAATCGGCCGATAGTTGCCAGGGTCGCCTCTGTCTCCAGCCTTGAACAAGAGCGCCACTGCACTTCGGCGTTGTTGGAGCAGGAGGTGACCGTGATGGGTGAGTTGGTAGTTGAACACCTTGAGCAGGATTTGGGCGAATACGTCCGGGGAGACTTGAAAGAAAGCTGCAGGCCAGCCGTCTGGACCAGGAGACTTGTTCGGGTTCATAGACTTGAGCGCGCCGCACAGGTCTTCCGCCGTGAGAGGACTTTCCAGAGCGTCGCGCTGTTCTTGAGTGAGACGTCGAGTAATGGCTCGAATGATAGCTCACTGCAATGGGGAGGTATATTAATAGACTTTCAATATCTACTAATACTAATATTGCCTACTAACGGCTCATCCCACTTCCAAATGCTTCAGCAGATTTTCTACTTTGGGCTTTGGAGTACAGCGATTTTTGACTTGTTGAATAAATACTTGGGGCTTGTTAATTTGGGGCTGAAGGTTGGAGCGCGAGCAAAGTCGGGTACGTGGCTACCAGTGGGCGATAGACAGGTTGTCTATGCAAAGTATTGATTGCTGAAATTGCTTCCACTCGTTGAGGGCTGTCAACTTCTTGGAGGCGAAGCCATCTGCGGATCGATGCATGCCATCGGATGAAGCTGACTTCTTGCCAAATTTCTGGCGGAGGCGGCTCCTTCGATTCGAACTTGGCGGCGTTGTGCGTTGTCCAAATATAGTGAAGGTTGGAAGCACACAGAAGAGCCCAGAGCACAAACAGTATGTCTTGAAGCTGGCTACCGCGTTCGTTGACTTGAAAGCGGTCGATGTTGGTGATGGCAGTCCAATCGAAATTGACACCGAAGCATCGCCAAGCGGTCGCGTGAAAACGCCAAAGGGGATACACGCGAGAGCAGGTGTGGAAGGCGTGGTGTTGGTTCTCCGGTGCGTCGCAATTGGTATAGACACAGCAAATTACGTCTGGCTGCTGAGGTTGCAAGTAGAACAAGCGCGAGTTGACAGGCAGCATGTTGAACAACAGTCGAAACCAAACGTCGCCATGGAGGGGAGGCGGCCAACGGCATGTTTTGCGGATGAGTCGCACGTAGGTCGCAATATCTTGTTGCTCGACGCGGGACGATGTCGCCACTGGGTGCGGTTTTCCATCCGAAGGGGCGTGATGCGCCATCGAATGATAGCTCAGTTGGTAGAGCGTACGGCTGTTAACCGTAAGGTCGCAGGTTCGAACCCTGCTGGAGGAGTTCTTTCTCTCTTTTGCATATCCCTTCCAACTTATCGACGTGATCGCAACAAACACATCCAACTCGCAATAGCTTTCACAACAAGTCTATAGAATGAGTAGCTTCTGACATCTTTGATTAAGACGCGAGGAAAGAATGGACACGTTTTATTCTGCTGTGCACCTTTTAATGATATCATTTGTCGTGTTTGTAAATATCTCAATACTGTAATTGAGACTATCTACACAACTATTTCAAGTCTGTGTCATTTCTGCTTTGTTGGCGCTGTCAGTCGACAAGCCAAGAAACGATTCACACGGATGCATAACAGCAATATCACACACATATGCGACAGAACTTTCTCCAGAATATGTTTGGCAGCAAGCTGCATAAAAAGGTAGGAATGTTACGATTGTGGTCTTGAGATGCGGTATATGGATTGATTTCGATCGATGTTAACGTCGTGAAACTATGTCCATGTATACCACCGAAATTTGACACAGTCCACATTGGAGACGATCACATTCTATGCAAAGAACAAGGTAATGGAGTGAGTACATCCATGTGCTATGATATTTCAAACCAAGTCAATGGAATACTTGTCTCTAGGTCGCTCTTGACGACCGTGATCCGTTGTCTAAGATATCAGTTGACAAAGTCTAAAAGACACCATATGAGTGATCTCTCCTCAAGTCCAATACAAGTCAAGTTAGCGTGGCGCACATCTGTTGCTGTCAGAGAATCGCTCATTGGAGTTTCTCTTATGTATTCTGCAATGACTTGCGCACTAGTTGATGAGCAGCAATTTTGAGGCCATTCCACATCATATTGGAGATAAAGGACTGGTATTGGATTGGCGTGACATAGTCTTCTTATTTACGCATTTGTTGACTCGAAGAAGACATGCCGAGAATCTACACGTCAGTATTTGTATTGGTGATCAGTTATGGATATGCAAAAGAGAGAAAAGAACTCCTCCAGCAGAGTTCGAACCTGCGACCTTACGGTTAACAGCCGTACGCTCTACCAACTGAGCTATAGAGGATTCCATACTATCGGATACCCACCGTGCCACACATACACTCATACAATCCTTTCCACTGCAAACAACCACCACGGACACAGACATTATGCACATCGTAACCAAACACACGTCAATCAAAACAAACACTTTACACTCCAATCTCTCCACAAAAACACGATTCGACCAATGGACATCAAAATTTCACATGGACATGATACCCGTCTAAAATACGCGAGCAGTTCCGATTTTGACTCTTCTTCGGATCGAAATCTTGTCCGAAACAAAGTTTCGTGCGGTACATCGACTTATTGAGAGCATATCAGTCTCCTGCTCGCGCAAGGAATGGGAGGGTATATCCTCAATACTCCGCAGAACAAATTCATAGGTTTCCATGAAACAAAAATATACCTGGTAAACACATGTTCAAGCAGAATATCAATCATATTTCCATTCGGCACAACATTAAATTCTTTTCACTAAACAACAGCAAAGCTACACCAACTGTTTATCGTACTCAATCCATCAAGCAACATCGCTCAACTTGTTTCAAACAGTTCATATCATCTTGATTGGATTTGATTTTGTTTCACATTCTACAGAAATGGTGGTAGTGTTTTCGAGGCTTTCTGAATAGGATGTTTTTGACAGTCATGAAAGTGTATAATTCTTGTTCCATGTGCTGGTGTAGATTGTCGAAGTGAAGGTCTCGAGTTTATCAACAATGTTTTATCTGAGAGAAGCGTCGGTGTGTCTGGTGACGTAGTTTCTCTGTATAAATGTGTCGATATTCGGAGAAGCGAGTGGTGACTACGACGGTGACATGATGCACGGGTGTGATATGGATTGTCATTGTAGGTATTGTATGAGTGTATGTTTGAAACGGTGAGGGAAGTATAGTATGGAATCCTCTATAGCTCACTGCAATGGGGAGGTATATTAATAGACTTTCAATATCTACTAATACTAATATTGCCTACTAACGGCTCATCCCACTTCCAAATGCTTCAGCAGATTTTCTACCTTGGGCTTTGGAGTACAGCGATTTTTGACTTTTGAATAAATACTTGGGGCTTGTTAATTTGGGGTTGAAGGTTGGAGCGCGAGCAAAGTCGGGTACTTGGCTACCAGTGGGCGATAGACAGGTTGTCTATGCAAAGTATTGATTGCTGAAATTGCTTCCACTCGTTGAGGGCTGTCAACTTCTTGGAGGCGAAGCCATCTGCGGATCGATGCATGCCATCGGATGAAGCTGACTTCTTGCCAAATTTCTGGCGGAGGCGGCTCCTTCGATTCGAACTTGGCGGCGTTGTGCGTTGTCCAAATATAGTGAAGGTTGGAAGCACACAGAAGAGCCCAGAGCACAAACAGTATGTCTTGAAGCTGGCTACCGCGTTCGTTGACTTGAAAGCGGTCGATGTTGGTGATGGCAGTCCAATCGAAATTGACACCGAAGCATCGCTAAGCGGTCGCGTGAAAACGCCAAAGGGGATACACGCGAGAGCAGGTGTGGAAGGCGTGGTGTTGGTTCTCCGGTGCGTCGCAATTGGTATAGACACAGCAAATTACGTCTGGCTGCTGAGGTTGCAAGTAGAACAAGCGCGAGTTGACAGGCAGCATGTTGAACAACAGTCGAAACCAAACGTCGCCATGGAGGGGAGGCGGCCAACGGCATGTTTTGCGGATGAGTCGCACGTAGGTCGCAATATCTTGTTGCTCGACGCGGGACGATATCGCCACTGGGTGCGGTTTTCCATCCGAAGGGGCGTGATGCGCCAAACGTGATACGAGTCGCTTGGGCCAACGCTCGAAGGATAGCAATTGATCTTTGAAAAGTGCCTTGAAAGGGTGACTTGTTGTATCGATATCGGTCAAAGCAGTTCCAGTTCGAACGCCAGACGTGCGGAGGACTTGGTCGAATATCTTGGTGAGGTGGCTATAAATTTGACCAGCACGTTCGGGTGCTGCAAATCCCATCGCGCCGTTCGCTTGTAACGTCACTTGTGCCGCACGGTTGTTGGATGACAGTCGATCAATAAACGCAGCTCTTGTAGGCCATGTCCCTTGCCGTGTCAAGAAGTCTTTGAGGCAGTGGAAACCGTTTTGAGACGCATGTCTACACCATCGACGACACAGAGCAGTCTTCACGACATTTGATGTAGCCCCCGCAGGACCAACTTGCAGAGCGGGGTAGGATGTCAGCCACACGGGGAGGTTCAAAAGTTCTTCGAGGCTTGGTGGCGAAGCGGTTCGCTTGGCCATAGGTGTGGCGGCCCATTGATGCCAAATGTCGTGCCAAAGAGGATGCAGCTCCCACAAAAACAACCACTTGGAGCTGTGGTTGGGGAAGTACGTGAGAAAGTCGAACGGGTGGGTGTCGCGATACAGCTTGTTCATGACACGGGAAAATTGTCTCTTGACAAGCAACTTCCATGGGGCAAATGTGTTGGGTGAATTGGGCTGCATCAAGAGTTGGAGCCGCAGCAGTCGCTGAGTCCGAAGCTTCGAAGCCACATGCGGAATACCGAGGCCGAGTTTTTGATCGAACTGCCACTTGCGGCAAATAGTTGAGCGATGATGGTCGGTGATTTGCGTCTTCCGACCAAGGATGTACTTGTTGACCATTCTTTGCCAAACGGCAACCATCGTTGGAGGCACATACACTGCAGCCGTGACATGCCATAACAACGACAACAACATGGTCGATACGATGAGTTTGCGGCCTTGGATGGTTCGCGCACGACTTCCCCACGTTTGAAACGCAGCCAGAAACTTGTCGCTCAGTTGCTGGACTTGAAAATCGCGCGGCAGTCGGTGGCCAAAGAGAATACCAAGGTATTTCACTGGCTTCTCGCTCGGCAAGACGTTCAAGAGGCCACCATCGTCGATGTCTTCGATATCGAGATTGTTGTTGAGCGCCAAAGTCATGCACTTGGCAACGTTGAGACGAGCTCCAGACACAGAGCAAAAATCTTCGACAATTGCCATTTGCTCGACCGCCGCTTGGAGGGATGACGAGAGTAGAGTCGTGTCGTCGGCAAAGTAGATGCTCGTCAGTGAGTCTCCATTTGGAAGGGGAATACCAAAATCAGGAGATCCGCGTAGCATTTCGCCGAGTGGCTCGAGGTAAAGTACGAAGAGCATGCACGATAGGGGGCAACCTTGCTTGACTCCGCGGGTAGGCCGTATGGTAGGGCCAAGACCGTCGTTGAAAATGATCTGGACCAGAGGCGTATTGTAAAGCAACTGAACCCAAGACACAAATGTGGGACCGATGTTCATCTCCTTGAGTACGTCGAAGAGAAAGCCTTGGTCAACCATATCGTATGCCTTGGAAAAGTCGAGAAGCGTCGCGTAGTAGTCGTGGTCTTCATTGGTACAGAAAGTCTGCAATGCTTGTACCAGCATCACGTGGTCGTGCAAGCGACGGCCAGGGACAAAACCAGCTTGGCTTGGGTGAGCGAGGTATGGGGCAACTTGTGCAAGACGGTAGGCCAGCGCCCGCGATAGAATCTTGACTTCAACCGACATGAGAGTAATCGGCCGATAGTTGCCAGGGTCGCCTCTGTCTCCAGCCTTGAACAAGAGCGCCACTGCACTTCGGCGTTGTTGGAGCAGGAGGTGACCGTGATGGGTGAGTTGGTAGTTGAACACCTTGAGCAGGATTTGGGCGAATACGTCCGGGGAGACTTGAAAGAAAGCTGCAGGCCAGCCGTCTGGACCAGGAGACTTGTTCGGGTTCATAGACTTGAGCGCGCCGCACAGGTCTTCCGCCGTGAGAGGACTTTCCAGAGCGTCGCGCTGTTCTTGAGTGAGACGTCGAGTAATGGCTCGAATGATAGCTCGGCGACGGGCCCGATTCAACGGTGGTTGGTCTCTTGGAGTGACCATGATGTTTTTCCAATGAGACGTAAAACCAGCCTTGACTTCAGACGGGTCAGTCGACGTTACACCGTTGATTGTCACGGACGAGAGCGGCACTTTGATCCCCTTGGGTCGACGAAAAAAGTGACTGGTACCTCGCTCGTTGACGTTGGCGTGAAAGTCGAATTGCTGATCCAGGTTGAACTGTCGGTACTCGCTGCGGGCAGTGTCAAGGGCTTGACGGGCGGTATTAACAATGGATGTCTCAACGAGTCCCATGTCGAATGCTCGGCGGGAAGTAAGCCACTTCATCTTGAGGCTATTGAGTGTGTACTTCATCGAGTCAATGTACTGGCGATGACTGACTTGGAGACGCTTCTTCATTCTCTTCAACCAGCCGTACCACTTTGCGCCAAAGTTTTGAGTGTCGTCTGCGCGCATCTCGTCCAAAAGTTGATTGGCTTCGGCCTTGATCGCTGCGACTACTTGAGGGTTGTTTAAGAGCTCACGGGGGAGGCGCCAGTAACTTCGGTCGGGAGCTCGCTGCTCGCAGGAGAGGACCACTTTGTGTTCCATGTGGTCGCCTGCAAAGCTGCTTGGGGAATAGCTTGAACGTGCGTACGTTTGAGCGACGATATCTTGGTCCACAAACAGGTAGTCGAGGCGGTTGCTTCGACCAGGGCCGCTGTAAACGCGCTCGTTGGGGTGGTGCATCCTCCACGCATCGATAACACCAAGTGCTGAAAGCCAGGCAATGCATTCCGCCTTACCAGCGTTGTGGTCTTGGCGAGGTCGAGTCGCGTCCAGATGCTCCTCCAGGGGTAAGTTGAAATCGCCTCCGACAAAGTGAATGCTGTCGTCTTAAAGTCGCGAGGCAGGTCGTCGAAAAACGGTGCTCGAGAGTGAGCGATAACCGGGGCATAGACGTTGTGAAAGTACACAGGAACGCCGTCCCACTGAGTTCGAACAACCATGTATCTTCCAGGTCGGTCATGGGTGGTCAAGTGTTGCAGGTCGAGGAATCCAGGCATGGATCCATGGAAATACGATGCCACACCGCAGCGCCGATTGTTGAGTGAGTCGACGCGATCAGTGCGGAGATCGTTGGTGAAAAGCTTGTATTTGCCAACGCCTACTTCGTTGTTGAGGTGGAGTTGGAAGGTTTCGAGATGTTTGATGTTATTGATTTTGGTTTCTTGAAAGAAAACGGCTTGGGTCGGAATTTGGAGTCGCCGCGCCACAAGATGTCCGTTGTCTTTCAGCCCATTGAGGTTGGCAGTGGTCAGTTCGAGTATGGGGAACTTGGTGAAGAGACCGGCCGCGACCACCTTAGCCACGGAACGCGACAGACGTTGCGTTCGCAACATCTCCCAGCATGAGTGTCTGAGTGTCGGGTTGGAACATCACTTGGTTGTCGAAGGTGGGGTCCAGGGAGCCAGCCTCATGGAATTCCAGGATCGTGGTCAAGACGTATCGCGACTTCTCGTCTTCGCCGGCATACAACGTTTCCATGATATTCCAAATCAAGAGGCCGAAGCTCGTGTCAAGCAATATGGCAGATAGCGATACGCCCGACAAACAGCGGGAGCCCAAATGAGAAGCCAGTGCAGTGACCGGGTACTTGGTAGAGGCCACGATCGCAGCATCACTGTTGTAGTACGTTGGAGCATGAATGGCCAAGAGAACTTCTGCCACAGCCAACACTTCTTCCAGGTCGCCGCGGTGGAGGGAAATCTCGTCGCCGTCAATGGTAGTATCGATGAAGTCGATGTTCTTGAATAGCTCGATGTTGCTGAAGATGGCTTGAACGTGCTCGCGGGTCATACGCACACCCCACGTCAATGAGTACAGCTGGGAGAACGGTTTGTCTCCACCCCAAGTCGCTCGAAGCCACCGATGGAGGAGGCGTTGTCTCACAAAGTACTCAAAGCACGCACGGTCTTCATCAAAAAGTCGGTGCAGTTGCAAGCCAAATTCAATCGGGGAACGCTCGAGATGGCTACACAGCATGTCGACGCGGCCGTCGTTGATGAGTTGGGCAAGGTTGAACGAGCTGTTGGTCACTGCATCTTCGACTTGGGTTGAGAGATGCAATGGAACTTTGGCTGTCTTGGTGTCGAGGTCTTGTAGTTCGGCGAGAATTTCGTCAAGAGACATTTCTACGCGCTTGGGAACGCCATCTTGGATCTTGGTGCCGCCGACAAATTGACCGGACGTAGGGAGGTGGGGAGGGTCATCCGAGACGTCCAGCTTGGGTACAATCGTTGAGATCTTGTAATCGCCAAACTGAGCAACGTGTTCCTCGGGGTTGACACACACACGTTCGTCGAGGGCTTCAAACATGTTGGGCGAAATCCAAGAGCGGCCATGCTCGGGGGAATCCACTTGCTGTTGCGTCTTCTTGCGCTTGCCTCTCGACGCCTTGACGCCAGTCCACTGCGGAGGGTTGGCTTGCGCAGTTTTCCGACGTTTTGGCGCCTTGGGAGTCGAAGAAGGCGGGTTGGTTGGGCTGGGAGCTGGCTTGTTCAATCCATATTGGCGGGACGTTGCATCAAGGTCCAAACGAACCAAGTTCTTGTCACGAAAATACCACCCTTGACCGTACACGCGGAGACAACGGCCCTTGAAAAGAATTTCTTCGACGAGACGGCCGTCGCGCTGCATGGTCGTTGGTACGGAGGTTCCTTCAAAGTAAAGGCGGTACCGAGAGCTCGCCATACCGCTTGAAGAGGAAACGTTGGGGTAGGAGCCCCACAGGAAGCGTGGCTCCAACTTGGTCATGACGTCGAAGATCAGGTGCTCTTCGTCTTGATCTTGAAGGCCTTGAGGGATGTCCATGAAAAATCCGCCGAGGACGTGCGGAACGTTCATCGTGAAGTGTTGGGACGAGCCATCTCGAGCGACTTGAATCTTAAACGCGATGCCTCGCAGCTTCGTCATCGCTTCGTGAGAGGCAACACCCCACTTGAGCATGCGCTTCGGGATGTCCTTCTCGCATCTCACAATGTCAGCAATCGCAGTGTCGAGGCCGAGGGCTTGGTGTCGAAAAGGATCGATGCCATGGCAGCTGAAACATCGATGGTCTTCGTGTGTGCACCCGTGGGCATCTGCAACCAGCCGACGATGCCGCGCGCCGAGTGCTTCTGGATCGGGAGGGTGTCTTCAAACGTGAGGGTTCCAGCAGCACGCTTGCGAAGGAGGGGTTCGAGTTCCTCCATCGTGGGCTGGTAAGGAGCAACGTCCTTGGTCTTGATGGCCTTGGCAGACTGAGACCGCTGTTGCGCTTGGAAGGCCCATACGTCGTTGGGGGCCTGGCGGTTGTTGGGTTGGCCACGGCCAGGTGTCTGGGCTCCGCCAGATTGAGAAATGTTTTCCAAATGCGATCCGGGTGAAGCCTGAGACGATGGCTGGCGGACTGAGTGAGAGTCCGAGTCGTGCGTCAGACCAACACTCAAGCGTGCGTCAGAGGCTTGGTCTTGTCCGGACCCTGTCCCATGGTGGACAGAGTCACACGTTTGACCTTCACTCGCGTTGGACTTCGAGAAGCTTCCATGGGTGACTTGGTCTTGAGTATTCCCATGACCAACACTGGCCACAGGGTTGTTCGCGATTGTTCCAGATCTTGCCCGATGATTCTTCGAGAAGAGACCATCACTCATGGAGCGACTAGTCTCGATGGGATCTTGACCTGTCGCCAGAGTGGACTTGTCGCTCGGGGGATTTTCGAGAAGGGACCTTCACTCAGGGATGGACTGTTCTCGAATCTTCCTTGACCTGTCGTCATGTTGACGTCGGTGCTTTGAGCGAGCGAGTCTTCGAGAAGCCACTATCACTCGTCGAGAGAACATTCTCGAAAGGAACAGAACCCAACGGAGTCTTGCCAGGCAAGCCACCATCACTCACGATGGACGTGGTTGATGGAGATTCTTCGGGCAAGGTCGTTGACGTCATGAGCACATCTTCCGAGGTTGGAACGCCGTCTTGCCAGGCTTCGTCGCAAGTGTCAGAGGTCGTTGGATCATTCGCGGGATCGCAAGCCTTCGTCGAGCGAGTCACAGGCAAGGGTTCAAAACGGCGCGGTTTCGAAGGGGTTGCACGTTGACGTGGAAACGGAACGCGCGTTGGAGTAGGGAGCGGATTCGTAGACGCGTCATGATGCGAAGCGTTGGAAGCATCGTCGACGTCCTCTTCCAACGACGACGCCATGTCGGTATCGCTTGGGGATGGGTCAGCAACGACGATGACGTCCATATCGCTGGGGCTGGACGCCGAGGGAGAGAACGCGGAGGAGCAAGATGGGGCACGAGGGTTGGTCGAGCGGGTAGCAACCATATTGTCAGATAGCGTAGAGTGGTACTGCGGGGTAGCTGGCAAATTGGAAACTTCCTCTATAGCTCACTGCAATGGGGAGGTATATTAATAGACTTTCAATATCTACTAATACTAATATTGCCTACTAACGGCTCATCCCACTTCCAAATGCTTCAGCAGATTTTCTACTTTGGGCTTTGGAGTACAGCGATTTTTGACTTGTTGAATAAATACTTGGGGCTTGTTAATTTGGGGCTGAAGGTTGGAGCGCGAGCAAAGTCGGGTACTTGGCTACCAGTGGGCGATAGACAGGTTGTCTATGCAAAGTATTGATTGCTGAAATTGCTTCCACTCGTTGAGGGCTGTCAACTTCTTGGAGGCGAAGCCATCTGCGGATCGATGCATGCCATCGGATGAAGCTGACTTTTTGCCAAATTTCTGGCGGAGGCGGCTCCTTCGATTCGAACTTGGCGGCGTTGTGCGTTGTCCAAATATAGTGAAGGTTGGAAGCACACAGAAGAGCCCAGAGCACAAACAGTATGTCTTGAAGCTGGCTACCGCGTTCGTTGACTTGAAAGCGGTCGATGTTGGTGATGGCAGTCCAATCGAAATTGACACCGAAGCATCGCCAAGCGGTCGCGTGAAAACGCCAAAGGGGATACACGCGAGAGCAGGTGTGGAAGGCGTGGTGTTGGTTCTCCGGTGCGTCGCAATTGGTATAGACACAGCAAATTACGTCTGGCTGCTGAGGTTGCAAGTAGAACAAGCGCGAGTTGACAGGCAGCATGTTGAACAACAGTCGAAACCAAACGTCGCCATGGAGGGGAGGCGGCCAACGGCATGTTTTGCGGATGAGTCGCACGTAGGTCGCAATATCTTGTTGCTCGACGCGGGACGATGTCGCCACTGGGTGCGGTTTTCCATCCGAAGGGGCGTGATGCGCCAAACGTGATACGAGTCGCTTGGGCCAACGCTCGAAGGATAGCAATTGATCTTTGAAAAGTGCCTTGAAAGGGTGACTTGTTGTATCGATATCGGTCAAAGCAGTTCCAGTTCGAACGCCAGACGTGCGGAGGACTTGGTCGAATATCTTGGTGAGGTGGCTATAAACTTGACCAGCACGTTCGGGTGCTGCAAATCCCATCGCGCCGTTCGCTTGTAACGTCACTTGTGCCGCACGGTTGTTGGATGACAGTCGATCAATAAACGCAGCTCTTGTAGGCCATGTCCCTTGCCGTGTCAAGAAGTCTTTGAGGCAGTGGAAACCGTTTTGAGACGCATGTCTACACCATCGACGACACAGAGCAGTCTTCACGACATTTGATGTAGCACCCGCAGGACCAACTTGCAGAGCGGGGTAGGATGTCAGCCACACGGGGAGGTTCAAAAGTTCTTCGAGGCTTGGTGGCGAAGCGGTTCGCTTGGCCATAGGTGTGGCGGCCCATTGATGCCAAATGTCGTGCCAAAGAGGATGCAGCTCCCACAAAAACAACCACTTGGAGCTGTGGTTGGGGAAGTACGTGAGAAAGTCGAACGGGTGGGTGTCGCGATACAGCTTGTTCATGACACGGGAAAATTGTCTCTTGACAAGCAACTTCCATGGGGCAAATGTGTTGGGTGAATTGGGCTGCATCAAGAGTTGGAGCCGCAGCAGTCGCTGAGTCCGAAGCTTCGAAGCCACATGAGGAATACCGAGGCCGAGTTTTTGATCGAACTGCCACTTGCGGCAAATAGTTGAGCGATGATGGTCGGTGATTTGCGTCTTCCGACCAAGGATGTACTTGTTGACCATTCTTTGCCAAACGGCAACCATCGTTGGAGGCACATACACTGCAGCCGTGACATGCCATAACAACGACAACAACATGGTCGATACGATGAGTTTGCGGCCTTGGATGGTTCGCGCACGACTTCCCCACGTTTGAAACGCAGCCAGAAACTTGTCGCTCAGTTGCTGGACTTGAAAATCATTCCTCTATAGCTCAATGTCAATGGGGAGTCTATTTGTAGTTAATGTAAACTACAAACTAATATTGCCCGAAGGCTCATCCCATTTCCAACTGCTAGGCTGAATTGGTAATCAATTTGGCTTTTCGTTTTCTTGATTCGCTTCGACGTTGGGACTTCGATTTCTTCGGTGTTTGTAAGCTAACACGGCGAATATGTCGGATAAAACTGACTCTTGGCATCTGACCCAGGGGGTATTCCTCTATAGCTCAGTTGGTAGAGCGTACGGCTGTTAACCGTAAGGTCGCAGGTTCGAACCCTGCTGGTGGAGTTCTTTTCTCTCTTTTGCATATCCCTTCCAACTTATCGACGTGATCGCAACAAACACATCCAACTCGCAATAGCTTTCACATCAAGTCTATAGAATGAGTAGCTTCTGACATCTTTGATTAAGACGCGAGGAAAGAATGGACACGTTTTATTCTGCTGTGCACCTTTTAATGATATCATTTGTCGTGTTTGTAAATATCTCAATACTGTAATTGAGACTATCTACACAACTATTTCAAGTCTGTGTCATTTCTGCTTTGTTGGCGCTGTCAGTCGACAAGCCAAGAAACGATTCACACGGATGCATAACAGCAATATCACACACATATGCGACAGAACTTTCTCCAGAATATGTTTGGCAGCAAGCTGCATAAAAAGGTAGGAATGTTACGATTGTGGTCTTGAGATGCGGTATATGGATTGATTTCGATCGATGTTAACGTCGTGAAAATATGTCCATGTATACCACCGAAATTTGACACAGTCCACATTGGAGACGATCACATTCTATGCAAAGAACAAGGTAATGGAGTGAGTACATCCATGTGCTATGATATTTCAAACCAAGTCAATGGAATACTTGTCTCTAGGTCGCTCTTGACGACCGTGATCCGTTGTCTAAGATATCAGTTGACAAAGTCTAAAAGACACCATATGAGTGATCTCTCCTCAAGTCCAATACAAGTCAAGTTAGCGTGGCGCACATCTGTTGCTGTCAGAGAATCGCTCATTGGAGTTTCTCTTATGTATTCTGCAATGACTTGCGCACTAGTTGATGAGCAGCAATTTTGAGGCCATTCCACATCATATTGGAGATAAAGGACTGGTATTGGATTGGCGTGACATAGTCTTCTTATTTACGCATTTGTTGACTCGAAGAAGACATGCCGAGAATCTACACGTCAGTATTTGTATTGGTGATCAGTTATGGATATGCAAAAGAGAGAAAAGAACTCCTCCAGCAGGGTTCGAACCTGCGACCTTACGGTTAACAGCCGTACGCTCTACCAACTGAGCTATAGAGGAAAGAACCAACACCACGCCTTCCACACCTGCTCTCGCGTGTATCCCCTTTGGCGTTTTCACGCGACCGCTTGGCGATGCTTCGGTGTCAATTTCGATTGGACTGCCATCACCAACATCGACCGCTTTCAAGTCAACGAACGCGGTAGCCAGCTTCAAGACATACTGTTTGTGCTCTGGGCTCTTCTGTGTGCTTCCAACCTTCACTATATTTGGACAACGCACAACGCCGCCAAGTTCGAATCGAAGGAGCCGCCTCCGCCAGAAATTTGGCAAGAAGTCAGCTTCATCCGATGGCATGCATCGATCCGCAGATGGCTTCGCCTCCAAGAAGTTGACAGCCCTCAACGAGTGGAAGCAATTTCAGCAATCAATACTTTGCATAGACAACCTGTCTATCGCCCACTGGTAGCCAAGTACCCGACTTTGCTCGCGCTCCAACCTTCAGCCCCAAGTATTTATTCAACAAGTCAAAAATCGCTGTACTCCAAAGCCCAAAGTAGAAAATCTGCTGAAGCATTTGGAAGTGGGATGAGCCGTTAGTAGGCAATATTAGTATTAGTAGATATTGAAAGTCTATTAATATACCTCCCCATTGCAGTGAGCTATAGAGGAACTTTTACTTTTGTCGTCAACCACTCAAGTCAGTAGTCAGTTCAAGTAAGGTACCCCTCCCGCCTCCCAAGTGAAGTGAAGTATGTCGTCCACCGCCACGTCAGCTACCGCCAATGCTCCCAGCGCTCGCGTCTTTGAAGATTCTTATGGTCGCATGCCTAATGAAAACAATCACCACGATGAAACCTCGTCCTTTGCACCTCTTGTCGATGCGCCGATGACCGAACCACCGCTCGTCGCGAGCACCTCTTTGGACTCTCGTGAGGATGCTGATCACTTGTCGCAGCCTCCAAACGAGTGTCGTGAATCACTGGAACCTTCCACCGACTCGAACGCTCGAAACGTTCCAAGTCCCGAGCCAACCGCCGAGTCTCACAACCGAGACGATGCGCCGCTCGCTCGCGCTGCTGAAGCCGCAATGAGCGCTCCTGGCTCAAATGACTCGCCACCTAATGAAGAAACATCACCACCAACTCCTTCGAACAACGCACCTGGCACTCGACTCCATGTCGACCTCTCGGACCCCGAAGGAACTCCGCCACGTGTCGTGCAACCAGCACCTCAAAAATTGACCTATGCGGATTTGTTACGCAAAGGGGTAGGGAAACCTACTACGGAGCGGGTGAAGACCGTCTTGACCCGCCCGACGACCGAGTATCTCGACAAGTTGATGCAACTTGCTCGCAACGAAGAAGCTGACGAGGATGAAGTCCTACAAGTCATTTCAGACGCCACACCTTCGAAACCAAAAACAGCTACCGCCACAGTGTGGATCAAAACGGGCGACGCTTTCAAAGACCGCGAGTTCTCCAATGAGAAACTCATTGCCGCAATCTTCAAGGAGAACGCCCAGGCTTCTTGGGCTCACCTCTTGCTCGAGTTTGTTCAACTCAACAAGGCACGCGATGGTGATATCGTGGTGTCTATCACGTCGCCATTCGTTCGCTCTGAATTGGAAGGTCAAGAGATCTCCATCTATGGCAAGTCGTACCCATTCTCGACAGCCACAACCAACAAGACGCCGCGTCACTTCTCGGGAGGATCAAAAGCGCCAAAAGACCCAATGGATGCACTTTACTTCATGGATATTGTTGGTATCCGTTTCAACTTTGATACGGACAAACTGTTTCGCCTATTGAAGCGACTCAAGACAAAACCAGTCTTTCAAGCGTACCGTCAACATTTACCCAATATCACGTGCCAGTCGAATGTGTGGAGGGTTTACTTCTTGGAGTCAACCGCTCCTAATCAACTCATTGTTAACGGACACGCCACCGATCAATTGCGCATGGACGGCGTAACCTACAATGTCTTCGTCAAAGACTACGAAAAGTCAAGCCAACGTACGGAAATGGAAGTCGAGGAGTTGCACCAAGGCTCCAACCAAACGGAAGAACCTCAGCAGGAGGAACAAGCCGAGGAAATGGAAGTCGAGGAATCCAATAATGATCCCAATCAACAAACGAACGACAGCACCTCCTCCCTTGATGGCCGCAACGCTGATAAGGGAGAAGAGATGGAAGTCGATGCCAAATCTACCAAGAGAAACACAAGTCAGACCGGCGAAGAAGACGGATTTGAAGCACCACGACGCAAGAAGAGAACGGCAGTTCAGCAGTCATCGCCGACTGTCAAGTCGTGGGCATCCGACAACTTCTTCGATGTCCTCAATCAAATCGAGGCCAGCACACGCACACTTGAAATACATCAAGATGTTTCAACTCGAGTGTACATACCAAAAGTCAACAAACTCCCCACCGACGTAGCGGCCATGAAGTCTGCCTACGTCAAGAAGCAACACGTCGTTAGCAACAAACTCGACTGGCATCCAGACAACCTTACCATGGAAGAGTTCATGAATGTCCTGCAACAAAGTGCTGAAGACGGAACCTCCTTCGAGCAACACACTCAAGTCATCGCAACCACAGACTACTCAGGAACAGAACTTGATGTAGTCGATTCGATCCGACGGTGCAATGTCGACTCTTTGTGGAAGATAATCCACACGCAACCTCAAAGCATGAACGTCGTGCTCACCAAACTCGCTATCAATTCGTACCATGAATACTCCAAAGTCGTCCGAATGCATACCTGGCATCGATGGATTGCCGCGACTCAACTTCCTTTAGTGGATTCATTCACCAACGGGTTCAAATTTACGTTCCAGGAACACCCACGGTGGTCACGACTTGAAGAAATCTCAAACTCTCCCGAGTTCTTCAAGGACGCCGCAAACCATCCAGCCTTTTCATCTGAGCACGTCGAAGACGCCCTCTCAGCATTCGAGTTATGGCTCTCTGTCCAAGCACCGTTAGTCTTCAAGAATGACATTTGGCTACTTTACCTCACACGCCAACCCGTTGAGTGGCTCCCAACCAAGCATGTAAGGATGCTTGCATCGAATACGCTCTGGGCGCTGTTGAAATCGTCGTTTGGACAACAATTCGCAGAGGAATTGCACCACTTGTGCAAAACGGAAATGACTTCGTGGATCTGGCAACTCAGCCTGGACGCATATCAACCTACAAACAACTCGTCAACGGCATTCGTCAGCCAGGACAATACCCGTCTGCAGCGCCCACATCCCTCTTGTACTAAAGTCCTCGCGGCTGTTGTGCAAGGTCAACCACAAACACACCCAAACAATCCACCAACAAACTCAACGCAACCATCCTTTCCAAACTCTTCGCTATCCAAGTTATCTATCGCCACAGCCAATATCAATGGTGTATCGAGAGATAGTGGAAACTTACTTGTAAATTCCATGATCTCGAGGTACAACATTGTCGGCTTACAAGAGACCAAATTTGCTGGTATCGTGCAATTCGACAAGTTCCAATTCCACTTGACGCATGCTCTTGGCAAAGACCAGTACTTCCTTGCTTCAAACGATCATCGACAAAATTCCGACCAAGTGGAGCAATACCGCTCAGGTGGTGTTGCGATGGTCTTCCAAGCCACAGTGCCGGGTTTCGAACATCTTCACCACGAAACCCAATACGACATCGAGGATCGCTACATGGTGGTTAGCTCTATGTGGGGTGATGATCCGATTTATTACCACAATATATACGCGCCAGTGCAAGACAATGAACGTGACGCGTTCTTCAATTCCTTGCCGCGAAATTTTCCGCTCAACTCGAGGCATGTCGTCTTGGGTGACTTCAACCTTCCAATGGACAGAGACCTTGATTCCAGGGGGTCAGAAGTTTCAAATCATCACACTCACCGACAATCTTGCTTTGCTTGGATCCAAGAGCTCAATGTCGTGGACGCTTGGCGCAGCTACAATCCTACACGAAGGGTTTATTCGTCACCTCAAAGACTCAATCGGCTGGATTACATTCTGCTGGATCCAATCTTATCTAGCTGGGTTCGTACAACGGAATACTTCGAACCCACAGCAGACACCGACCACCTTTGGCACTTCGTGGAGCTTCAACCTATCCAAATTAAGCGCCAGAAGAGCTATTGGAAATTACCAAAAGAATTGATGACCATCTCAGAAGTAAGAGAAGCCATCAAAAATGAAGCGGATGCACTCCTCAATGAGTTGAGAGCATCTCAGGAGCCAGGATCACTGTGGTCCCGTTGGAAACATCGGACGAAGAAGTTCCTGCAGAAGTATCATGCTCGATTGATAACCGACCAGCGCAATGAACTTCAAGCGGCTCAAATTCAGTGGCTTCAAGCTCAATTGAAACATCGACAACGACGGATCAACGATGACGCGCTCGAGGTCGCAAAAGCCAACTATGAAGAACGTAAACAAGAGATAAAACAACGTCGCGCCGACCTCAGCTTTGACTTCCATGCCACGCACAACGAAACGGCTACATCTCACTTCTTTCGAAAGCCCCAATCAAGTCGTTACGCAGTTCCTATCGTGGAATGTTATGACAGTGAAGGGAACATCACAGACATACCTGAAGAAATCCACCAAGCATTCAATAACCATTGATCTGCAGTCATGACTGACGATGACGTCGTGTCAAACAGAAACACTGAAGAGCTCAACTCCTTCCTTGAAGTCCTGGAACGCGAACTGTCGGAGGACGAGTCCGCTTCGCTAGATATCCAGTGACAGCGGCGGAACTCGCTCAATCCATAAGAACAATGAATCCACACAAGTCGCCTGGCATCGATGGATTCCCAGCTTGTTTTTACCAAGTGGACTCACTTCTCTTCGGCGAAATTCTACGAATTGTGTTTCAAGATCGAAGTCGCAAGGGAAGCTTACTTGACTTCCAGCGATGGTCAGCAATCTCATTGCTCTTCAAGGGCGGCAACCGTCGGAATCCCGCCAACTATCGTCCCATTGCATTGATTCCAGTGGAGGTGAAGGTCTTGTCGAGAGCTTTGGCCTACAGGCTATCGCATGTATTGCCAAGTATCATCCAACCAGAGCAAAATGGATTCGTCAAAGGCAGACGTATTCATGATCACGTCATTTTCCTTCAAGATCTTCAGCATTATTGCACAATATTCAGTGAAGAAGCTTACGCCATGTTCTTGGATTTCGAGAAAGCTTATGACCGCGTGAACCACAACTTCATGTATCAAGTACTCCAAAAGTTTAATGTGGGAGACAACTTTATTAACTGGATCAAACTCCTCTACAAAGACACCAAAGTAAGTTTGAACATCAATGGAGAACTTACACAGCCGTTCCATCCAACGCGGGGAGTCAAGCAAGGCGACCCTTTGTCTTCAATGTTGTTTGTGATGACGATCGAGCCACTTGCACAATTGTTGCGCAACCACCCGGAGCGCGGCTTCGCCTTTTCCAACGCAGAAGGAGGGATCGCTTCGGTCCTCTTGTTCGCAGACGACACAACCCTTGTTTCTGGATCTCTGGTAGACCTTGAAGCGCAATTGCAACTTGTCGACAAGTTTTGTCGTCACTCTGGTGCCAAGTTAAACAGGAGCAAAAGCAAAGTACTCACTCTCGACAGCAAACAGCCCGTTGTCCACCACCCGAGATTGAATATGGTTCCCAGTGGATTTCCAGTCAAGTATCTGGGCATCCACCTAGGTCATAACTTGGATCCAAACCTACAAATCAAAACCATCACCGACAAGTTCTACAAATCCTTCACCACTTGGGCGTGTCGAGCGAGAACGATCAAAGGTCGAAGGTTACTCGTAAACACCATGCTCCTATCACAGTTGTGGCATTACACCATGGTTTTACCAATTCAAGACAGTACCATTCAGCAGTGGCAATCCATGGTGAACAAATTTGTTCTCAGTCGCAGGACTCAAACGACAGAAAAATATCTGGCTCTTGCTGCTGGTGGCCTTGTGCACGACCCAAAAATTGGCTTGAAAGTGCCTCACATAGCCTCAACTATTCGCAAACAACGACTCATACGGCTCCAGCTTCTAGTCAAAGAGGAGCATGATACATCGCAATCATGGGCAATTTTACCTTCAGATCGATTGCGCCGATGTATGAGCCCATATTCTCGTAATGATCGGTGGGATTTCTTGGTATACCATCCATCGCTCAACAACAAGCTTGTCCAACGCAATTTGCTGTCGCCATTATGGCAAGACATTTGGAAGCATTGGGCCAAAATTCCAATGACTGCCAAAACGCCACATGAACCTACAATTCATCAGATGATCCAAATGCCGATTTGGTTGTCGTCGCACCCACTGTTCCAAGTGTCCGGTCGAGAGGGGACGTCTTCCTTGGCGATCAAGTTGAAAAATCATCGCGATTGGTATCGTCACTTGGCCCGCAGTGGCTTTCAAAGCTTGCAAGATTTCTTGACTCCAACAAGGACATGGCCAACCTACGACGAATTCAAAGCCATGATGACCGCACTCGAAGACGACTTTGTCGATGACTCACCAATTCCAACGAGTTTCCAACACTTCTACAAGCTCTTTACCTCAATGGCAACCGATGTTTGGACTCAGGCTGACGTGCCGGTTGCAGGTGCAGTTCCACGTAGTCCTGAACAACAAAGCTTCATTGTCTTTCGACACAATGAACAAGACATACCTTTCTGTTCCTGGACAGCCAAGATACTGAAGCAGATAACCTTCCATGCACCGCCAATGACGAAAAGCATCCCCTAGAAACATCAATGAGACCAGACAAGAAAACGATCAGCGTTTACCTGTCGAGATACGTCAAGCCATTGTCCAAGATTGTTACACCAGTTCAGGCGGACGTTTGGTTTCGTGCTATCTATGACATTCTTCCCGTTAGCGACAAGTTTCGATTCATGGAATCTGCTCACCCCAATGCTGTACAATGCTGCTATCCCCAGTGCTACGAACGCGAGACTAAGCAGCATCTATTCATGGATTGCCGACGGATCCGCAGTGTTTGGTTACCTCACAGAGAAGCTTGGGGTCCATTCGGAGTACGCTTCAGTTGGGATTGGATTGAAAATCTTGACTCCTTTCAAGTCGCAAGGCGTTGGTCTTCGCACAAGGACTTGTTGCACCAGTTATGGTTCATGTTGATGTGCACCATCCTTCATCTCCTATGGACACACCGCAACCGAGTCAAATTCGACAATGCTCCAACACCATACATACCTGCTCTCAATGATATCGCGTTCACGTTTTGGAGTTCAAACGTCCGCCGATGGCTTCGTCAAAATAACGATGAGCAGACGCTCCAAACCGTCAACCGCATTCTTGTTGTCCTAAAACGACAAACTCAATACAAGGAATATTTCAAACGACATACCAAGGCGTTTGCAAGTCATGGACGCGGAGGATCAACTTCATAAAAATCGACTCGCCTTCTTCAGCCAACATAAAGCCGCTCCAAATTTCAAGAGTGGATTTGAACTTGATCGATCCAATGCAAATTCAAACTAAATTTTCAAGTTAGAAGTGATTCTAGCTGACCAACTTACTTGCAGCCAAGGCAAACTTGAAATCAAACAAAAAAACACAAGAAAAATTGGTAATTCAAGGCTGAATTACAAAATTAAGAATTTGGGCAGCGCTTCGCGTGAAATCGGCGAGAAATTTCTTGAAGACTTAGCGATTTTCAGAAGGTTTCGCCGCAAACCAAAAGCAAACTAAGCAAAAGTCAAGCCACAAAAACAAAGAAGAAACTTACCGAAAGTTGGTGAACGGGCCGCCCATAGCTGCGCTCGTGTGCTAACCCCCACGTTTCTTCGCGCTTTCTTGAAGTCGAAAATCGCCAAACTTGATCGCCAACAAACACAAAAAGCAAATATCGCGCGCGCTCGCCACCCTACACAAACAAGTCATCAAAGCCAAAGTCGCCAAACCTCCTTTTCCGACGAAGTCTTGACTTGACCGCTACCCCCGGGGGCTCCAACAAAGGAGTAAAAAGAAAGGGACACCCAAAATCAAGGCCAAAGGCCGAAAGGCATAAAGCCATAAAGAGACAAACCCACAAAGAGGCAAACCCAAAGCACTCAATCCACTTCCACGGACACGAACTGACCAGGTTCTTAGCCCTGCATCCATGCATGAAGGGAGTCAGCCAACATACACTTCCGCAGAACTGTCCGGCTCCATGAATTGAGGCCAAAAATGTCGAAGCAAGTCAACCGCTACCCTCAGACCGGGGTCATTGCGAGAAGACGTCCATATGCGTAGAGAGCCCTCCAGGAAGGCCCCCATCGCTGGCAGTTCAGACTCCTTCTACCACCCCTTCCTCCGACGAGCGAAGTACACAGGATGGTCGCCATTCGGAGCCATAGCTTCAAAAAACCAAGTCTTGAACGCCTTGATGTCTTCAACGCCTTGAAATTCTTCCTTGGAAACGCCCATCGTAGCAGCAGCACCACGAACATGGAGACGAAGCAGCCAAAGCACCATGAGCGTAGAGACGAAAGCGACAGCGACACGGCCAAAACAGAGACAAGCGAGCAGCCACACGGCAGAGACGACAGCGACAGCGACACGGCCAAAACAGAGACAAGCGAGCAGCCACACGGCAGACACGACAGCGACAGCGACACGGCCACAACAGAGACAAGCGAGCAGTCACACGGCAGACACGACAGAGACAGCGACACGGCCAAGACAGAGATAAGCGAGCAATCACACGGCAGACACGACAGAGACAGCGACACGGCCAAGACAGAGACAAGCGAGCAGCCACACGGCAGAGACGACAGCGACGGCAACAACGACGATCGAACAGCGAGACAGGAGAACACGAGAGACGCAGCAACAAGTGTGGCGCAAAGCAGGAACACAACGAGGCAGGTCGAGCTTCAAGGCAGAGGGAACAACGTCGGACAAGCAAGGCCAAACCACGGACGAGAAGGAACGCAAACGAGAGGCAAGCAACCAAAGCGAGGCAACGGAGAGGCAGCCTGACGGTGTGTTGGGCAGCAGGCAAATCGGAAAATGAACCCGCAGCCATTAAATCCACAAGGAAGTTCTCCAATCTCATCCTCAAGAATTTCACACTACCCAACGAGTGGACTCCAAGACGCCCTATACAAAAATCAAGATACAACATGTGGCCGAAGAAACATTTGGACACAGCGCACCCATGTTCCGACAATGACGCGCCATTGAGACAAGAAATCTGCTCCGTCCAAGATGAGTCCAACCAACATGGGATATTTCCTATGGCACTGGTCCCGTCCAAGATTAGTCAAGCCAACATTTGGGAGTTCTCCAGATGATGGCCCCGTCCAAGATTATTCCACAGCCATCTGATGACGAAGACCAGACACTTCTGTCCCATGTCTACACCACCCAAGACCAGTCACCTTGTCACGAAACATGATGACCCTCACCCAAGTCCAAGATTCGACGTGTCAAGTGTCAACATTGCACTGTATCAACTGATACAACAGAAATCAAGTTTCAAGAGGTAAAACTTCTTGAGTTCAAATCTCACAAGCACCAATATTATTCACTCAAGAGTGATTAATGACGGTCATTACTATTTAGCGTATAATTAAATTTAATATACGCGATTGTACACTGAGCTATAGAGGATTCCATACTATCGGATACCCACCGTGCCACACATACACTCATACAATCCTTTCCACTGCAAACTACCACCACGGACACAGACATTATGCACATCGTAACCAAACACACGTCAATCAAAACAAACACTTTACACTCCAATCTCTCCACAAAAACACGATTCGACCAATGGACATCAAAATTTCACATGGACATGATACCCGTCTAAAATACGCGAGCAGTTCCGATTTTGACTCTTCTTCGGATCGAAATCTTGTCCGAAACAAAGTTTCGTGCGGTACATCGACTTATTGAGAGCATATCAGTCTCCTGCTCGCGCAAGGAATGGGAGGGTATATCCTCAATACTCCGCAAAACAAATTCATAGGTTTCCATGAAACAAAAATATACCTGGTAAACACATGTTCAATCAGAATATCAATCATATTTCCATTCGGTACAACATTAAATTCTTTTCACTAAACAACAGCAAAGCTACACCAACTGTTTATCGTACTCAATCCATCAAGCAACATCGCTCAACTTGTTTCAAACAGTTCATATCATCTTGATTGGATTTGATTTTGTTTCACATTCTACAGAAATGGTGGTAGTGTTTTCGAGGCTTTCTGAATAGGATGTTTTTGACAGTCATGAAAGTGTATAATTCTTGTTCCATGTGCTGGTGTAGATTGTCGAAGTGAAGGTCTCGAGTTTATCAACAATGTTTTATCTGAGAGAAGCGTCGGTGTGTCTGGTGACGTAGTTTCTCTGTATAAATGTGTCGATATTCGGAGAAGCGAGTGGTGACTACGACGGTGACATGATGCACGGGTGTGATATGGATTGTCATTGTAGGTATTGTATGAGTGTATGTTTGAAACGGTGAGGGAAGTATAGTATGGAATCCTCTATAGCTCACTGCAATGGGGAGGTATATTAATAGACTTTCAATATCTACTAATACTAATATTGCCTACTAACGGCTCATCCCACTTCCAAATGCTTCAGCAGATTTTCTACTTTGGGCTTTGGAGTACAGCGATTTTTGACTTGTTGAATAAATACTTGGGGCTGAAGGTTGGAGCGCGAGCAAAGTCGGGTACTTGGCTACCAGTGGGCGATAGACAGGTTGTCTATGCAAAGTATTGATTGCTGAAATTGCTTCCACTCGTTGAGGGCTGTCAACTTCTTGGAGGCGAAGCCATCTGCGGATCGATGCATGCCATCGGATGAAGCTGACTTCTTGCCAAATTTCTGGCGGAGGCGGCTCCTTCGATTCGAACTTGGCGGCGTTGTGCGTTGTCCAAATATAGTGAAGGTTGGAAGCACACAGAAGAGCCCAGAGCACAAACAGTATGTCTTGAAGCTGGCTACCGCGTTCGTTGACTTGAAAGCGGTCGATGTTGGTGATGGCAGTCCAATCGAAATTGACACCGAAGCATCGCCAAGCGGTCGCGTGAAAACGCCAAAGGGGATACACGCGAGAGCAGGTGTGGAAGGCGTGGTGTTGGTTCTCCGGTGCGTCGCAATTGGTATAGACACAGCAAATTACGTCTGGCTGCTGAGGTTGCAAGTAGAACAAGCGCGAGTTGACAGGCAGCATGTTGAACAACAGTCGAAACCAAACGTCGCCATGGAGGGGAGGCGGCCAACGGCATGTTTTGCGGATGATCCTCTATAGCTCAGTTGGTAGAGCGTACGGCTGTTAACCGTAAGGTCGCAGGTTCGAACCCTGCTGGAGGAGTTCTTTCTCTCTTTTGCATATCCCTTCCAACTTATCGACGTGATCGCAACAAACACATCCAACTCGCAATAGCTTTCACATCAAGTCTATAGAATGAGTAGCTTCTGACATCTTTGATTAAGACGCGAGGAAAGAATGGACACGTTTTATTCTGCTGTGCACCTTTTAATGATATCATTTGTCGTGTTTGTAAATATCTCAATACTGTAATTGAGACTATCTTCACAACTATTTCAAGTCTGTGTCATTTCTGCTTTGTTGGCGCTGTCAGTCGACAAGCCAAGAAACGATTCACACAGATGCATAACAGCAATATCACACACATATGCGACAGAACTTTCTCCAGAATATGTTTGGCAGCAAGCTGCATAAAATGGTAGGAATGTTACGATTGTGGTCTTGAGATGCGGTATATGGATTGATTTCGATCGATGTTAACGTCGTGAAAATATGTCCATGTATACCACCGAAATTTGACACAGTCCACATTGGAGACGATCACATTCTATGCAAAGAACAAGGTAATGGAGTGAGTACATCCATGTGCTATGATATTTCAAACCAAGTCAATGGAATACTTGTCTCTAGGTCGCTCTTGACGACCGTGATCCGTTGTCTAAGATATCAGTTGACAAAGTCTAAAAGACACCATATGAGTGATCTCTCCTCAAGTCCAATACAAGTCAAGTTAGCGTGGCGCACATCTGTTGCTGTCAGAGAATCGCTCATTGGAGTTTCTCTTATGTATTCTGCAATGACTTGCGCACTAGTTGATGAGCAGCAATTTTGAGGCCATTCCACATCATATTGGAGATAAAGGACTGGTATTGGATTGGCGTGACATAGTCTTCTTATTTACGCATTTGTTGACTCGAAGAAGACATGCCGAGAATCTACACGTCAGTATTTGTATTGGTGATCAGTTATGGATATGCAAAAGAGAGAAAAGAACTCCTCCAGCAGGGTTCGAACCTGCGACCTTACGGTTAACAGCCGTACGCTCTACCAACTGAGCTATAGAGGAAGAGGAAGTTTCCAATTTGCCAGCTACCCCGCAGTACCACTCTACGCTATCTGACAATATGGTTGCTACCCGCTCGACCAACCCTCGTGCCCCATCTTGCTCCTCCGCGTTCTCTCCCTCGGCGTCCAGCCCCAGCGATATGGACGTCATCGTCGTTGCTGACCCATCCCCAAGCGATACCGACATGGCGTCGTCGTTGGAAGAGGACGTCGACGATGCTTCCAACGCTTCGCATCATGACGCGTCTACGAATCCGCTCCCTACTCCAACGCGCGTTCCGTTTCCACGTCAACGTGCAACCCCTTCGAAACCGCGCCGTTTTGAACCCTTGCCTGTGACTCGCTCGACGAAGGCTTGCGATCCCGCGAATGATCCAACGACCTCTGACACTTGCGACGAAGCCTGGCAAGACGGCGTTCCAACCTCGGAAGATGTGCTCATGACGTCAACGACCTTGCCCGAAGAATCTCCATCAACCACGTCCATCGTGAGTGATGGTGGCTTGCCTGGCAAGACTCCGTTGGGTTCTGTTCCTTTCGAGAATGTTCTCTCGACGAGTGATAGTGGCTTCTCGAAGACTCGCTCAAGCACCGACGTCAACATGACGACATGTCAAGGAAGATTCGAGAACAGTCCATCCCTGAGTGAAGGTCCCTTCTCGAAGAATCCCCCGAGCGACAAGTCCACTCTGGCGACAGGTCAAGATCCCATCGAGACTAGTCGCTCCATGAGTGATGGTCTCTTCTCGAAGAATCATCGGGCAAGATCTGGAACAATCGCGAACAACCCTGTGGCCAGTGTTGGTCATGGGAATACTCAAGACCAAGTCACCCATGGAAGCTTCTCGAAGTCCAACGCGAGTGAAGGTCAAACGTGTGACTCTGTCCACCATGGGACAGGGTCCGGACAAGACCAAGCCTCTGACGCACGCTTGAGTGTTGGTCTGACGCACGACTCGGACTCTCACTCAGTCCGCCAGCCGTCGTCTCAGGCTTCACCCGGATCGCATTTGGAAAACATTTCTCAATCTGGCGGAGCCCAGACACCTGGCCGTGGCCAACCCAACAACCGCCAGGCCCCCAACGACGTATGGGCCTTCCAAGCGCAACAGCGGTCTCAGTCTGCCAAGGCCATCAAGACCAAGGACGTTGCTCCTTACCAGCCCACGATGGAGGAACTCGAACCCCTCCTTCGCAAGCGTGCTGCTGGAACCCTCACGTTTGAAGACACCCTCCCGATCCAGAAGCACTCGGCGCGCGGCATCGTCGGCTGGTTGCAGATGCCCACGGGTGCACACACGAAGACCATCGATGTTTCAGCTGCCATGGCATCGATCCTTTTCGACAACCAAGCCCTCGGCCTCGACACTGCGATTGCTGACATTGTGAGATGCGAGAAGGACATCCCGAACCGCATGCTCAAGTGGGGTGTTGCCTCTCACGAAGCGATGACGAAGCTGCGAGGCATCGCGTTTAAGATTCAAGTCGCTCGAGATGGCTCGTCCCAACACTTCACGATGAACGTTCCGCACGTCCTCGGCGGATTTTTCATGGACATCCCTCAAGGCCTTCAAGATCAAGACGAAGAGCGCCTGATCTTCGACGTCATGACCAAGTTGGAGCCACGCTTCCTGTGGGGCTCCTACCCCAACGTTTCCTCTTCAAGCGGTATGGCGAGCTCTCGGTACCGCCTTTACTTTGAAGGAACCTCCGTACCAACGACCATACAGCGCGACGGCCGTCTCGTCGAAGAAATTCTTTTCAAGGGCCGTTGTCTCCGCGTGTACGGTCAAGGGTGGTATTTTCGTGACAAGAACTTGGTTCGTTTGGACCTTGATGCAACGTCCCGCCAATATGGATTGAACAAGCCAGCTCCCAGCCCAACCAACCCGCCTTCTTCGACTCCCAAGGCGCCAAAACGTCGGAAAACTGCGCAAGCCAACCCTCCGCAGTGGACTGGCGTCAAGGCGTCGAGAGGCAAGCGCAAGAAGACGCAACAGCAAGTGGATTCCCCCGAGCATGGCCGCTCTTGGATTTCGCCCAACATGTTTGAAGCCCTCGACGAACGTGTGTGTGTCAACCCCGAGGAACACGTTGCTCAGTTTGGCGATTACAAGATCTCAACGATTGTACCCAAGCTGGACGTCTCGGATGACCCTCCCCACCTCCCTACGTCCGGTCAATTTGTCGGCGGCACCAAGATCCAAGATGGCGTTCCCAAGCGCATAGAAATGTCTCTTGACGAAATTCTCGCCGAACTACAAGACCTCGACACCAAGACAGCCAAAGTTCCATTGCATCTCTCAACCCAAGTCGAAGATGCAGTGACCAACAGCTCGTTCAACCTTGCCCAACTCATCAACGACGGCCGCGTCGACATGCTGTGTAGCCATCTCGAGCGTTCCCCGATTGAATTTGGCTTGCAACTGCACCGACTTTTTGATGAAGACCGTGCATGCTTTGAGTACTTTGTGAGACAACGCCTCCTCCATCGGTGGCTTCGAGCGACTTGGGGTGGAGACAAACCGTTCTCCCAGCTGTACTCATTGACGTGGGGTGTGCGTATGACCCGCGAGCACGTTCAAGCCATCTTCAGCAACATCGAGCTATTCAAGAACATCGACTTCATCGATACTACCATTGACGGCGACGAGATTTCCCTCCACCGCGGCGACCTGGAAGAAGTGTTGGCTGTGGCAGAAGTTCTCTTGGCCATTCATGCTCCAACGTACTACAACAGTGATGCTGCGATCGTGGCCTCTACCAAGTACCCGGTCACTGCACTGGCTTCTCATTTGGGCTCCCGCTGTTTGTCGGGCGTATCGCTATCTGCCATATTGCTTGACACGAGCTTCGGCCTCTTGATTTGGAATATCATGGAAACGTTGTATGCCGGCGAAGACGAGAAGTCGCGATACGTCTTGACCACGATCCTGGAATTCCATGAGGCTGGCTCCCTGGACCCCACCTTCGACAACCAAGTGATGTTCCAACCCGACACTCAGACACTCATGCTGGGAGATGTTGCGAACGCAACGTCTGTCGCGTTCCGTGGCTAAGGTGGTCGCGGCCGGTCTCTTCACCAAGTTCCCCATACTCGAACTGACCACTGCCAACCTCAATGGGCTGAAAGACAACGGACATCTTGTGGCGCGGCGACTCCAAATTCCGACCCAAGCCGTTTTCTTTCAAGAAACCAAAATCAATAACATCAAACATCTCGAAACCTTCCAACTCCACCTCAACAACGAAGTAGGCGTTGGCAAATACAAGCTCTTCACCAACGATCTCCGCACTGATCGCGTCGACTCACTCAACAATCGGCGCTGCGGTGTGGCATCGTATTTCCATGGATCCATGCCTGGATTCCTCGACCTGCAACACTTGACCACCCATGACCGACCTGGAAGATACATGGTTGTTCGAACTCAGTGGGACGGCGTTCCTGTGTACTTTCACAACGTCTATGCCCCGGTTATCGCTCACTCTCGAGCACCGTTTTTCGACGATCTGCCTCGCGACTTTGAAGACGACAGCATTCACTTTGTCGGAGGCGATTTCAACTTACCCCTGGAAGAGCATCTGGACGCGACTCGACCTCGCCAAGACCACAACGCTGGTAAGGCGGAATGCATTGCCTGGCTTTCAGCACTTGGTGTTATCGATGCGTGGAGGATGCACCACCCCAACGAGCGCGTTTACAGCGGCCCTGGTCGAAGCAACCGCCTCGACTACCTGTTTGTGGACCAAGATATCGTCGCTCAAACGTACGCACGTTCAAGCTATTCCCCAAGCAGCTTTGCAGGCGACCACATGGAACACAAAGTGGTCCTCTCCTGCGAGCAGCGAGCTCCCGACCGAAGTTACTGGCGCCTCCCCCGTGAGCTCTTAAAGAACCCTCAAGTAGTCGCAGCGATCAAGGCCGAAGCCAATCAACTTTTGGACGAGATGCGCGCAGACGACACTCAAAACTTTGGCGCAAAGTGGTACGGCTGGTTGAAGAGAATGAAGAAGCGTCTCCAAGTCAGTCATCGCCAGTACATTGACTCGATGAAGTACACACTCAACAGCCTCAAGATGAAGTGGCTTACTTCCCGCCGAGCATTCGACATGGGACTCGTTGAGACATCCATTGTTAATACCGCCCGTCAAGCCCTTGACACTGCCCGCAGCGAGTACCGACAGTTCAACCTGGATCAGCAATTCGACTTTTACGCCAACGTCAACGAGCGAGGTACCAGTCACTTTTTTCGTCGACCCAAGGGGATCAAAGTGCCGCTCTCGTCCGTGACAATCAACGGTGTAACGTCGACTGACCCGTCTGAAGTCAAGGCTGGTTTTACGTCTCATTGGAAAAACATCATGGTCACTCCAAGAGACCAACCACCGTTGAATCGGGCCCGTCGCCGAGCTATCATTCGAGCCATTACTCGACGTCTCACTCAAGAACAGCGCGACGCTCTGGAAAGTCCTCTCACGGCGGAAGACCTGTGCGGCGCGCTCAAGTCTATGAACCCGAACAAGTCTCCTGGTTCAGACGGCTGGCCTGCAGCTTTCTTTCAAGTCTCCCCGGACGTATTCGCCCAAATCCTGCTCAAGGTGTTCAACTACCAACTCACCCATCACGGTCACCTCCTGCTCCAACAACGCCGAAGTGCAGTGGCGCTCTTGTTCAAGGCTGGAGACAGAGGCGACCCTGGCAACTATCGGCCGATTACTCTCATGTCGGTTGAAGTCAAGATTCTATCGCGGGCGCTGGCCTACCGTCTTGCACAAGTTGCCCCATACCTCGCTCACCCAAGCCAAGCTGGTTTTGTCCCTGGCCGTCGCTTGCACGACCACGTGATGCTGGTACAAGCATTGCAGACTTTCTGTACCAATGAAGACCACGACTACTACGCGACGTTTCTCGACTTTTCCAAGGCATACGATATGGTTGACCAAGGCTTTCTCTTCGACGTACTCAAGGAGATGAACATCGGTCCCACATTTGTGTCTTGGGTTCAGTTGCTTTACAATACGCCTCTGGTCCAGATCATTTTCAACGACGGTCTTGGCCCTACCATACGGCCTACCCGCGGAGTCAAGCAAGGTTGCCCCCTATCGTGCATGCTCTTCGTACTTTACCTCGAGCCACTCGGCGAAATGCTACGCGGATCTCCTGATTTTGGTATTCCCCTTCCAAATGGAGACTCACTGACGAGCATCTACTTTGCCGACGACACGACTCTACTCTCGTCATCCCTCCAAGCGGCGGTCGAGCAAATGGCAATTGTCGAAGACTTTTGCTCTGTGTCTGGAGCTCGTCTCAACGTTGCCAAGTGCATGACTTTGGCGCTCAACAACAATCTCGATATCGAAGACATCGACGATGGTGGCCTCTTGAACGTCTTGCCGAGCGAGAAGCCAGTGAAATACCTTGGTATTCTCTTTGGCCACCGACTGCCGCGCGATTTTCAAGTCCAGCAACTGAACGACAAGTTTCTGGCTGCGTTTCAAACGTGGGGAAGTCGTGCGCGAACCATCCAAGGCCGCAAACTCATCGTATCGACCATGTTGTTGTCGTTGTTATGGCATGTCACGGCTGCAGTGTATGTGCCTCCAACGATGGTTGCCGTTTGGCAAAGAATGGTCAACAAGTACATCCTTGGTCGGAAGACGCAAATCACCGACCATCATCGCTCAACTATTTGCCGCAAGTGGCAGTTCGATCAAAAACTCGGCCTCGGTATTCCGCATGTGGCTTCGAAGCTTCGGACTCAGCGACTGCTGCGGCTCCAACTCTTGATGCAGCCCAATTCACCCAACACATTTGCCCCATGGAAGTTGCTTGTCAAGAGACAATTTTCCCGTGTCATGAACAAGCTGTATCGCGACACCCACCCGTTCGACTTTCTCACGTACTTCCCCAACCACAGCTCCAAGTGGTTGTTTTTGTGGGAGCTGCATCCTCTTTGGCACGACATTTGGCATCAATGGGCCGCCACACCTATGGCCAAGCGAACCGCTTCGCCACCAAGCCTCGAAGAACTTTTGAACCTCCCCGTGTGGCTGACATCCTACCCCGCTCTGCAAGTTGGTCCTGCGGGTGCTACATCAAATGTCGTGAAGACTGCTCTGTGTCGTCGATGGTGTAGACATGCGTCTCAAAACGGTTTCCACTGCCTCAAAGACTTCTTGACACGGCAAGGGACATGGCCTACAAGAGCTGCGTTTATTGATCGACTGTCATCCAACAACCGTGCGGCACAAGTGACGTTACAAGCGAACGGCGCGATGGGATTTGCAGCACCCGAACGTGCTGGTCAAGTTTATAGCCACCTCACCAAGATATTCGACCAAGTCCTCCGCACGTCTGGCGTTCGAACTGGAACTGCTTTGACCGATATCGATACAACAAGTCACCCTTTCAAGGCACTTTTCAAAGATCAATTGCTATCCTTCGAGCGTTGGCCCAAGCGACTCGTATCACGTTTGGCGCATCACGCCCCTTCGGATGGAAAACCGCACCCAGTGGCGACATCGTCCCGCGTCGAGCAACAAGATATTGCGACCTACGTGCGACTCATCCGCAAAACATGCCGTTGGCCGCCTCCCCTCCATGGCGACGTTTGGTTTCGACTGTTGTTCAACATGCTGCCTGTCAACTCGCGCTTGTTCTACTTGCAACCTCAGCAGCCAGACGTAATTTGCTGTGTCTATACCAATTGCGACGCACCGGAGAACCAACACCACGCCTTCCACACCTGCTCTCGCGTGTATCCCCTTTGGCGTTTTCACGCGACCGCTTGGCGATGCTTCGGTGTCAATTTCGATTGGACTGCCATCACCAACATCGACCGCTTTCAAGTCAACGAACGCGGTAGCCAGCTTCAAGACATACTGTTTGTGCTCTGGGCTCTTCTGTGTGCTTCCAACCTTCACTATATTTGGACAACGCACAACGCCGCCAAGTTCGAATCGAAGAAGCCGCCTCCGCCAGAAATTTGGCAAGAAGTCAGCTTCATCCGATGGCATGCATCGATCCGCAGATGGCTTCGCCTCCAAGAAGTTGACAGCCCTCAACGAGTGGAAGCAATTTCAGCAATCAATACTTTGCATAGACAACCTGTCTATCGCCCACTGGTAGCCAAGTACCCGACTTTGCTCGCGCTCCAACCTTCAGCCCCAAATTAACAAGCCCCAAGTATTTATTCAACAAGTCAAAAATCGCTGTACTCCAAAGCCCAAAGTAGAAAATCTGCTGAAGCATTTGGAAGTGGGATGAGCCGTTAGTAGGCAATATTAGTATTAGTAGATATTGAAAGTCTATTAATATACCTCCCCATTGCAGTGAGCTATAGAGGAACTTTTACTTTTGTCGTCAACCACTCAAGTCAGTAGTCAGTTCAAGTAAGGTACCCCTCCCGCCTCCCAAGTGAAGTGAAGTATGTCGTCCACCGCCACGTCAGCTACCGCCAATGCTCCCAGCGCTCGCGTCTTTGAAGATTCTTATGGTCGCATGCCTAATGAAAACAATCACCACGATGAAACCTCGTCCTTTGCACCTCTTGTCGATGCGCCGATGACCGAACCACCGCTCGTCGCGAGCACCTCTTTGGACTCTCGTGAGGATGCTGATCACTTGTCGCAGCCTCCAAACGAGTGTCGTGAATCACTGGAACCTTCCACCGACTCGAACGCTCGAAACGTTCCAAGTCCCGAGCCAACCGCCGAGTCTCACAACCGAGACGATGCGCCGCTCGCTCGCGCTGCTGAAGCCGCAATGAGCGCTCCTGGCTCAAATGACTCGCCACCTAATGAAGAAACATCACCACCAACTCCTTCGAACAACGCACCTGGCACTCGACTCCATGTCGACCTCTCGGACCCCGAAGGAACTCCGCCACGTGTCGTGCAACCAGCACCTCAAAAATTGACCTATGCGGATTTGTTACGCAAAGGGGTAGGGAAACCTACTACGGAGCGGGTGAAGACCGTCTTGACCCGCCCGACGACCGAGTATCTCGACAAGTTGATGCAACTTGCTCGCAACGAAGAAGCTGACGAGGATGAAGTCCTACAAGTCATTTCAGACGCCACACCTTCGAAACCAAAAACAGCTACCGCCACAGTGTGGATCAAAACGGGCGACGCTTTCAAAGACCGCGAGTTCTCCAATGAGAAACTCATTGCCGCAATCTTCAAGGAGAACGCCCAGGCTTCTTGGGCTCACCTCTTGCTCGAGTTTGTTCAACTCAACAAGGCACGCGATGGTGATATCGTGGTGTCTATCACGTCGCCATTCGTTCGCTCTGAATTGGAAGGTCAAGAGATCTCCATCTATGGCAAGTCGTACCCATTCTCGACAGCCACAACCAACAAGACGCCGCGTCACTTCTCGGGAGGATCAAAAGCGCCAAAAGACCCAATGGATGCACTTTACTTCATGGATATTGTTGGTATCCGTTTCAACTTTGATACGGACAAACTGTTTCGCCTATTGAAGCGACTCAAGACAAAACCAGTCTTTCAAGCGTACCGTCAACATTTACCCAATATCACGTGCCAGTCGAATGTGTGGAGGGTTTACTTCTTGGAGTCAACCGCTCCTAATCAACTCATTGTTAACGGACACGCCACCGATCAATTGCGCATGGACGGCGTAACCTACAATGTCTTCGTCAAAGACTACGAAAAGTCAAGCCAACGTACGGAAATGGAAGTCGAGGAGTTGCACCAAGGCTCCAACCAAACGGAAGAACCTCAGCAGGAGGAACAAGCCGAGGAAATGGAAGTCGAGGAATCCAATAATGATCCCAATCAACAAACGAACGACAGCACCTCCTCCCTTGATGGCCGCAACGCTGATAAGGGAGAAGAGATGGAAGTCGATGCCAAATCTACCAAGAGAAACACAAGTCAGACCGGCGAAGAAGACGGATTTGAAGCACCACGACGCAAGAAGAGAACGGCAGTTCAGCAGTCATCGCCGACTGTCAAGTCGTGGGCATCCGACAACTTCTTCGATGTCCTCAATCAAATCGAGGCCAGCACACGCACACTTGAAATACATCAAGATGTTTCAACTCGAGTGTACATACCAAAAGTCAACAAACTCCCCACCGACGTAGCGGCCATGAAGTCTGCCTACGTCAAGAAGCAACACGTCGTTAGCAACAAACTCGACTGGCATCCAGACAACCTTACCATGGAAGAGTTCATGAATGTCCTGCAACAAAGTGCTGAAGACGGAACCTCCTTCGAGCAACACACTCAAGTCATCGCAACCACAGACTACTCAGGAACAGAACTTGATGTAGTCGATTCGATCCGACGGTGCAATGTCGACTCTTTGTGGAAGATAATCCACACGCAACCTCAAAGCATGAACGTCGTGCTCACCAAACTCGCTATCAATTCGTACCATGAATACTCCAAAGTCGTCCGAATGCATACCTGGCATCGATGGATTGCCGCGACTCAACTTCCTTTAGTGGATTCATTCACCAACGGGTTCAAATTTACGTTCCAGGAACACCCACGGTGGTCACGACTTGAAGAAATCTCAAACTCTCCCGAGTTCTTCAAGGACGCCGCAAACCATCCAGCCTTTTCATCTGAGCACGTCGAAGACGCCCTCTCAGCATTCGAGTTATGGCTCTCTGTCCAAGCACCGTTAGTCTTCAAGAATGACATTTGGCTACTTTACCTCACACGCCAACCCGTTGAGTGGCTCCCAACCAAGCATGTAAGGATGCTTGCATCGAATACGCTCTGGGCGCTGTTGAAATCGTCGTTTGGACAACAATTCGCAGAGGAATTGCACCACTTGTGCAAAACGGAAATGACTTCGTGGATCTGGCAACTCAGCCTGGACGCATATCAACCTACAAACAACTCGTCAACGGCATTCGTCAGCCAGGACAATACCCGTCTGCAGCGCCGACACATCCTCTTGTACTAAAGTCCTCGCGGCTGTTGTGCAAGGTCAACCACAAACACACCCAAACAATCCACCAACAAACTCAACGCAACCATCCTTTCCAAACTCTTCGCTATCCAAGTTATCTATCGCCACAGCCAATATCAATGGTGTATCGAGAGATAGTGGAAACTTACTTGTAAATTCCATGATCTCGAGGTACAACATTGTCGGCTTACAAGAGACCAAATTTGCTGGTATCGTGCAATTCGACAAGTTCCAATTCCACTTGACGCATGCTCTTGGCAAAGACCAGTACTTCCTTGCTTCAAACGATCATCGACAAAATTCCGACCAAGTGGAGCAATACCGCTCAGGTGGTGTTGCGATGGTCTTCCAAGCCACAGTGCCGGGTTTCGAACATCTTCACCACGAAACCCAATACGACATCGAGGATCGCTACATGGTGGTTAGCTCTATGTGGGGTGATGATCCGATTTATTACCACAATATATACGCGCCAGTGCAAGACAATGAACGTGACGCGTTCTTCAATTCCTTGCCGCGAAATTTTCCGCTCAACTCGAGGCATGTCGTCTTGGGTGACTTCAACCTTCCAATGGACAGAGACCTTGATTCCAGGGGGTCAGAAGTTTCAAATCATCACACTCACCGACAATCTTGCTTTGCTTGGATCCAAGAGCTCAATGTCGTGGACGCTTGGCGCAGCTACAATCCTACACGAAGGGTTTATTCGTCACCTCAAAGACTCAATCGGCTGGATTACATTCTGCTGGATCCAATCTTATCTAGCTGGGTTCGTACAACGGAATACTTCGAACCCACAGCAGACACCGACCACCTTTGGCACTTCGTGGAGCTTCAACCTATCCAAATTAAGCGCCAGAAGAGCTATTGGAAATTACCAAAAGAATTGATGACCATCTCAGAAGTAAGAGAAGCCATCAAAAATGAAGCGGATGCACTCCTCAATGAGTTGAGAGCATCTCAGGAGCCAGGATCACTGTGGTCCCGTTGGAAACATCGGACGAAGAAGTTCCTGCAGAAGTATCATGCTCGATTGATAACCGACCAGCGCAATGAACTTCAAGCGGCTCAAATTCAGTGGCTTCAAACTCAATTGAAACATCGACAACGACGGATCAACGATGACGCGCTCGAGGTCGCAAAAGCCAACTATGAAGAACGTAAACAAGAGATAAAACAACGTCGCGCCGACCTCAGCTTTGACTTCCATGCCACGCACAACGAAACGGCTACATCTCACTTCTTTCGAAAGCCCCAATCAAGTCGTTACGCAGTTCCTATCGTGGAATGTTATGACAGTGAAGGGAACATCACAGACATACCTGAAGAAATCCACCAAGCATTCAATAACCATTGATCTGCAGTCATGACTGACGATGACGTCGTGTCAAACAGAAACACTGAAGAGCTCAACTCCTTCCTTGAAGTCCTGGAACGCGAACTGTCGGAGGACGAGTCCGCTTCGCTAGATATACCAGTGACAGCGGCGGAACTCGCTCAATCCATAAGAACAATGAATCCACACAAGTCGCCTGGCATCGATGGATTCCCAGCTTGTTTTTACCAAGTGGACTCACTTCTCTTCGGCGAAATTCTACGAATTGTGTTTCAAGATCGAAGTCGCAAGGGAAGCTTACTTGACTTCCAGCGATGGTCAGCAATCTCATTGCTCTTCAAGGGCGGCAACCGTCGGAATCCCGCCAACTATCGTCCCATTGCATTGATTCCAGTGGAGGTGAAGGTCTTGTCGAGAGCTTTGGCCTACAGGCTATCGCATGTATTGCCAAGTATCATCCAACCAGAGCAAAATGGATTCGTCAAAGGCAGACGTATTCATGATCACGTCATTTTCCTTCAAGATCTTCAGCATTATTGCACAATATTCAGTGAAGAAGCTTACGCCATGTTCTTGGATTTCGAGAAAGCTTATGACCGCGTGAACCACAACTTCATGTATCAAGTACTCCAAAAGTTTAATGTGGGAGACAACTTTATTAACTGGATCAAACTCCTCTACAAAGACACCAAAGTAAGTTTGAACATCAATGGAGAACTTACACAGCCGTTCCATCCAACGCGGGGAGTCAAGCAAGGCGACCCTTTGTCTTCAATGTTGTTTGTGATGACGATCGAGCCACTTGCACAATTGTTGCGCAACCACCCGGAGCGCGGCTTCGCCTTTTCCAACGCAGAAGGAGGGATCGCTTCGGTCCTCTTGTTCGCAGACGACACAACCCTTGTTTCTGGATCTCTGGTAGACCTTGAAGCGCAATTGCAACTTGTCGACAAGTTTTGTCGTCACTCTGGTGCCAAGTTAAACAGGAGCAAAAGCAAAGTACTCACTCTCGACAGCAAACAGCCCGTTGTCCACCACCCGAGATTGAATATGGTTCCCAGTGGATTTCCAGTCAAGTATCTGGGCATCCACCTAGGTCATAACTTGGATCCAAACCTACAAATCAAAACCATCACCGACAAGTTCTACAAATCCTTCACCACTTGGGCGTGTCGAGCGAGAACGATCAAAGGTCGAAGGTTACTCGTAAACACCATGCTCCTATCACAGTTGTGGCATTACACCATGGTTTTACCAATTCAAGACAGTACCATTCAGCAGTGGCAATCCATGGTGAACAAATTTGTTCTCAGTCGCAGGACTCAAACGACAGAAAAATATCTGGCTCTTGCTGCTGGTGGCCTTGTGCACGACCCAAAAATTGGCTTGAAAGTGCCTCACATAGCCTCAACTATTCGCAAACAACGACTCATACGGCTCCAGCTTCTAGTCAAAGAGGAGCATGATACATCGCAATCATGGGCAATTTTACCTTCAGATCGATTGCGCCGATGTATGAGCCCATATTCTCGTAATGATCGGTGGGATTTCTTGGTATACCATCCATCGCTCAACAACAAGCTTGTCCAACGCAATTTGCTGTCGCCATTATGGCAAGACATTTGGAAGCATTGGGCCAAAATTCCAATGACTGCCAAAACGCCACATGAACCTACAATTCATCAGATGATCCAAATGCCGATTTGGTTGTCGTCGCACCCACTGTTCCAAGTGTCCGGTCGAGAGGGGACGTCTTCCTTGGCGATCAAGTTGAAAAATCATCGCGATTGGTATCGTCACTTGGCCCGCAGTGGCTTTCAAAGCTTGCAAGATTTCTTGACTCCAACAAGGACATGGCCAACCTACGACGAATTCAAAGCCATGATGACCGCACTCGAAGACGACTTTGTCGATGACTCACCAATTCCAACGAGTTTCCAACACTTCTACAAGCTCTTGACCTCAATGGCAACCGATGTTTGGACTCAGGCTGACGTGCCGGTTGCAGGTGCAGTTCCACGTAGTCCTGAACAACAAAGCTTCATTGTCTTTCGACACAATGAACAAGACATACCTTTCTGTTCCTGGACAGCCAAGATACTGAAGCAGATAACCTTCCATGCACCGCCAATGACGAAGAAGCATCCCCTAGAAACATCAATGAGACCAGACAAGAAAACGATCAGCGTTTACCTGTCGAGATACGTCAAGCCATTGTCCAAGATTGTTACACCAGTTCAGGCGGACGTTTGGTTTCGTGCTATCTATGACATTCTTCCCGTTAGCGACAAGTTTCGATTCATGGAATCTGCTCACCCCAATGCTGTACAATGCTGCTATCCCCAGTGCTACGAACGCGAGACTAAGCAGCATCTATTCATGGATTGCCGACGGATCCGCAGTGTTTGGTTACCTCACAGAGAAGCTTGGGGTCCATTCGGAGTACGCTTCAGTTGGGATTGGATTGAAAATCTTGACTCCTTTCAAGTCGCAAGGCGTTGGTCTTCGCACAAGGACTTGTTGCACCAGTTATGGTTCATGTTGATGTGCACCATCCTTCATCTCCTATGGACACACCGCAACCGAGTCAAATTCGACAATGCTCCAACACCATACATACCTGCTCTCAATGATATCGCGTTCACGTTTTGGAGTTCAAACGTCCGCCGATGGCTTCGTCAAAATAACGATGAGCAGACGCTCCAAACCGTCAACCGCATTCTTGTTGTCCTAAAACGACAAACTCAATACAAGGAATATTTCAAACGACATACCAAGGCGTTTGCAAGTCATGGACGCGGAGGATCAACTTCATAAAAATCGACTCGCCTTCTTCAGCCAACATAAAGCCGCTCCAAATTTCAAGAGTGGATTTGAACTTGATCGATCCAATGCAAATTCAAACTAAATTTTCAAGTTAGAAGTGATTCTAGCTGACCAACTTACTTGCAGCCAAGGCAAACTTGAAATCAAACAAAAAAACACAAGAAAAATTGGTAATTCAAGGCTGAATTACAAAATTAAGAATTTGGGCAGCGCTTCGCGTGAAATCGGCGAGAAATTTCTTGAAGACTTAGCGATTTTCAGAAGGTTTCGCCGCAAACCAAAAGCAAACTAAGCAAAAGTCAAGCCACAAAAACAAAGAAGAAACTTACCGAAAGTTGGTGAACGGGCCGCCCATAGCTGCGCTCGTGTGCTAACCCCCACGTTTCTTCGCGCTTTCTTGAAGTCGAAAATCGCCAAACTTGATCGCCAACAAACACAAAAAGCAAATATCGCGCGCGCTCGCCACCCTACACAAACAAGTCATCAAAGCCAAAGTCGCCAAACCTCCTTTTCCGACGAAGTCTTGACTTGACCGCTACCCCCGGGGGCTCCAACAAAGGAGTAAAAAGAAAGGGACACCCAAAATCAAGGCCAAAGGCCGAAAGGCATAAAGCCATAAAGAGACAAACCCACAAAGAGGCAAACCCAAAGCACTCAATCCACTTCCACGGACACGAACTGACCAGGTTCTTAGCCCTGCATCCATGCATGAAGGGAGTCAGCCAACATACACTTCCGCAGAACTGTCCGGCTCCATGAATTGAGGCCAAAAATGTCGAAGCAAGTCAACCGCTACCCTCAGACCGGGGTCATTGCGAGAAGACGTCCATATGCGTAGAGAGCCCTCCAGGAAGGCCCCCATCGCTGGCAGTTCAGACTCCTTCTACCACCCCTTCCTCCGACGAGCGAAGTACACAGGATGGTCGCCATTCGGAGCCATAGCTTCAAAAAACCAAGTCTTGAACGCCTTGATGTCTTCAACGCCTTGAAATTCTTCCTTGGAAACGCCCATCGTAGCAGCAGCACCACGAACATGGAGACGAAGCAGCCAAAGCACCATGAGCGTAGAGACGAAAGCGACAGCGACACGGCCAAAACAGAGACAAGCGAGCAGCCACACGGCAGAGACGACAGCGACAGCGACACGGCCAAAACAGAGACAAGCGAGCAGCCACACGGCAGACACGACAGCGACAGCGACACGGCCACAACAGAGACAAGCGAGCAGTCACACGGCAGACACGACAGAGACAGCGACACGGCCAAGACAGAGATAAGCGAGCAATCACACGGCAGACACGACAGAGACAGCGACACGGCCAAGACAGAGACAAGCGAGCAGCCACACGGCAGAGACGACAGCGACGGCAACAACGACGATCGAACAGCGAGACAGGAGAACACGAGAGACGCAGCAACAAGTGTGGCGCAAAGCAGGAACACAACGAGGCAGGTCGAGCTTCAAGGCAGAGGGAACAACGTCGGACAAGCAAGGCCAAACCACGGACGAGAAGGAACGCAAACGAGAGGCAAGCAACCAAAGCGAGGCAACGGAGAGGCAGCCTGACGGTGTGTTGGGCAGCAGGCAAATCGGAAAATGAACCCGCAGCCATTAAATCCACAAGGAAGTTCTCCAATCTCATCCTCAAGAATTTCACACTACCCAACGAGTGGACTCCAAGACGCCCTATACAAAAATCAAGATACAACATGTGGCCGAAGAAACATTTGGACACAGCGCACCCATGTTCCGACAATGACGCGCCATTGAGACAAGAAATCTGCTCCGTCCAAGATGAGTCCAACCAACATGTGGATATTTCCTATGGCACTGGTCCCGTCCAAGATTAGTCAAGCCAACATTTGGGAGTTCTCCAGATGATGGCCCCGTCCAAGATTATTCCACAGCCATCTGATGACGAAGACCAGACACTTCTGTCCCATGTCTACACCACCCAAGACCAGTCACCTTGTCACGAAACATGATGACCCTCACCCAAGTCCAAGATTCGACGTGTCAAGTGTCAACATTGCACTGTATCAACTGATACAACAGAAATCAAGTTTCAAGAGGTAAAACTTCTTGAGTTCAAATCTCACAAGCACCAATATTATTCACTCAAGAGTGATTAATGACGGTCATTACTATTTAGCGTATAATTAAATTTAATATACGCGATTGTACACTGAGCTATAGAGGATTCCATACTATCGGATACCCACCGTGCCACACATACACTCATACAATCCTTTCCACTGCAAACTACCACCACGGACACAGACATTATGCACATCGTAACCAAACACACGTCAATCAAAACAAACACTTTACACTCCAATCTCTCCACAAAAACACGATTCGACCAATGGACATCAAAATTTCACATGGACATGATACCCGTCTAAAATACGCGAGCAGTTCCGATTTTGACTCTTCTTCGGATCGAAATCTTGTCCGAAACAAAGTTTCGTGCGGTACATCGACTTATTGAGAGCATATCAGTCTCCTGCTCGCGCAAGGAATGGGAGGGTATATCCTCAATACTCCGCAGAACAAATTCATAGGTTTCCATGAAACAAAAATATACCTGGTAAACACATGTTCAATCAGAATATCAATCATATTTCCATTCGGTACAACATTAAATTCTTTTCACTAAACAACAGCAAAGCTACACCAACTGTTTATCGTACTCAATCCATCAAGCAACATCGCTCAACTTGTTTCAAACAGTTCATATCATCTTGATTGGATTTGATTTTGTTTCACATTCTACAGAAATGGTGGTAGTGTTTTCGAGGCTTTCTGAATAGGATGTTTTTGACAGTCATGAAAGTGTATAATTCTTGTTCCATGTGCTGGTGTAGATTGTCGAAGTGAAGGTCTCGAGTTTATCAACAATGTTTTATCTGAGAGAAGCGTCGGTGTGTCTGGTGACGTAGTTTCTCTGTATAAATGTGTCGATATTCGGAGAAGCGAGTGGTGACTACGACGGTGACATGATGCACGGGTGTGATATGGATTGTCATTGTAGGTATTGTATGAGTGTATGTTTGAAACGGTGAGGGAAGTATAGTATGGAATCCTCTATAGCTCAGTTGGTAGAGCGTACGGCTGTTAACCGTAAGGTCGCAGGTTCGAACCCTGCTGGTGGAGTTCTTTTCTCTCTTTTGCATATCCCTTCCAACTTATCGACGTGATCGCAACAAACACATCCAACTCGCAATAGCTTTCACATCAAGTCTATAGAATGAGTAGCTTCTGACATCTTTGATTAAGACGCGAGGAAAGAATGGACACGTTTTATTCTGCTGTGCACCTTTTAATGATATCATTTGTCGTGTTTGTAAATATCTCAATACTGTAATTGAGACTATCTACACAACTATTTCAAGTCTGTGTCATTTCTGCTTTGTTGGCGCTGTCAGTCGACAAGCCAAGAAACGATTCACACGGATGCATAACAGCAATATCACACACATATGCGACAGAACTTTCTCCAGAATATGTTTGGCAGCAAGCTGCATAAAAAGGTAGGAATGTTACGATTGTGGTCTTGAGATGCGGTATATGGATTGATTTCGATCGATGTTAACGTCGTGAAACTATGTCCATGTATACCACCGAAATTTGACACAGTCCACATTGGAGACGATCACATTCTATGCAATGAACAAGGTAATGGAGTGAGTACATCCATGTGCTATGATATTTCAAACCAAGTCAATGGAATACTTGTCTCTAGGTCGCTCTTGACGACCGTGATCCGTTGTCTAAGATATCAGTTGACAAAGTCTAAAAGACACCATATGAGTGATCTCTCCTCAAGTCCAATACAAGTCAAGTTAGCGTGGCGCACATCTGTTGCTGTCAGAGAATCGCTCATTGGAGTTTCTCTTATGTATTCTGCAATGACTTGCGCACTAGTTGATGAGCAGCAATTTTGAGGCCATTCCACATCATATTGGAGATAAAGGACTGGTATTGGATTGGCGTGACATAGTCTTCTTATTTACGCATTTGTTGACTCGAAGAAGACATGCCGAGAATCTACACGTCAGTATTTGTATTGGTGATCAGTTATGGATATGCAAAAGAGAGAAAAGAACTCCTCCAGCAGGGTTCGAACCTGCGACCTTACGGTTAACAGCCGTACGCTCTACCAACTGAGCTATAGAGGATGATCTATTGGACGATGTTTCTGTTCCAGCCAGGCCACAAACGAATGCGACAACGGCTGATGCCCCAACCAACCGCCCACGCACTCTGCGAATTCCAACCGACGATGATGACATCGATGAAGTGTTGTTTATCGATGACCACCGCGAAGTGGCATCAATGCGAAATCGAATTTCAACTATTCAATACCAAGTCAACTGGAAGTTTCAACGCCCGGATGGACTCGACAAAGACTGGTTCGACGAAAAAGACCTCAGCGGGTGTCAAGAAGCCGTGGCGATGTACCAACGATGGCGACAAGCTGGAGCCCACTTCCTCACGAACACTGGTCTCGCCCCAACGCTTGCTGAATTTCGAGCGATGGATCCTCTGTGGCTAGAAATTGGCAACAACAGTGACAAATCTTGTCTTGCGGCTGCAATCCGAATCGTTGCTACCAATTTGAATGTCTCCAATTTTGAGCTCAGCGAAGAAGTCATTTCGGGTTTCAAAGAGGCCCATGGAGTTCCTCAAGACGCGGGCATTCCCCCTTCCAAGATGCATGATTTTCTCAAGCTGGCATACACACATGGATTCCACTACAACGACGCCATATTCTCCCGTCAACTGCTCAAGCAATCGGTGGGCGATCCAATTCGTGATATCTGTAGAGCGATATTGGATGAGCCTGACGGAGAATTCTTGGTTGTTTCTGTCACTGATTCAACATCCCATTGCTGGGTCCTCGCCAAGCGATACAAGCGCTGCATAGACCGAAGTCTATGTATGATCCAAGACAATGAAAATGTATACCCCCTGGGTCAGATGCCAAGAGTCAGTTTTATCCGACATATTCGCCGTGTTAGCTTACAAACACCGAAGAAATCGAAGTCCCAACGTCGAAGCGAATCAAGAAAACGAAAAGCCAAATTGATTTCCAATTCAGCCTAGCAGTTGGAAATGGGATGAGCCTTCGGGCAATATTAGTTTGTAGTTTACATTAACTACAAATAGACTCCCCATTGACATTGAGCTATAGAGGATTCCATACTATCGGATACCCACCGTGCCACACATACACTCATACAATCCTTTCCACTGCAAACTACCACCACGGACACAGACATTATGCACATCGTAACCAAACACACGTCAATCAAAACAAACACTTTACACTCCAATCTCTCCACAAAAACACGATTCGACCAATGGACATCAAAATTTCACATGGACATGATACCCGTCTAAAATACGCGAGCAGTTCCGATTTTGACTCTTCTTCGGATCGAAATCTTGTCCGAAACAAAGTTTCGTGCGGTACATCGACTTATTGAGAGCATATCAGTCTCCTGCTCGCGCAAGGAATGGGAGGGTATATCCTCAATACTCCGCAGAACAAATTCATAGGTTTCCATGAAACAAAAATATACCTGGTAAACACATGTTCAATCAGAATATCAATCATATTTCCATTCGGTACAACATTAAATTCTTTTCACTAAACAACAGCAAAGCTACACCAACTGTTTATCGTACTCAATCCATCAAGCAACATCGCTCAACTTGTTTCAAACAGTTCATATCATCTTGATTGGATTTAATTTTGTTTCACATTCTACAGAAATGGTGGTAGTGTTTTCGAGGCTTTCTGAATAGGATGTTTTTGACAGTCATAAAAGTGTATAATTCTTGTTCCATGTGCTGGTGTAGATTGTCGAAGTGAAGGTCTCGAGTTTATCAACAATGTTTTATCTGAGAGAAGCGTCGGTGTGTCTGGTGACGTAGTTTCTCTGTATAAATGTGTCGATATTCGGAGAAGCGAGTGGTGACTACGACGGTGACATGATGCACGGGTGTGATATGGATTGTCATTGTAGGTATTGTATGAGTGTATGTTTGAAACGGTGAGGGAAGTATAGTATGGAATCCTCTATAGCTCAATGTCAATGGGGAGTCTATTTGTAGTTAATGTAAACTACAAACTAATATTGCCCGAAGGCTCATCCCATTTCCAACTGCTAGGCTGAATTGGAAATCAATTTGGCTTTTCGTTTTCTTGATTCGCTTCGACGTTGGGACTTCGATTTCTTCGGTGTTTGTAAGCTAACACGGCGAATATGTCGGATAAAACTGACTCTTGGCATCTGACCCAGGGGGTATACATTTTCATTGTCTTGGATCATACATAGACTTCGGTCTATGCAGCGCTTGTATCGCTTGGCGAGGACCCAGCAATGGGATGTTGAATCAGTGACAGAAACAACCAAGAATTCTCCGTCAGGCTCATCCAATATCGCTCTACAGATATCACGAATTGGATCACCCACCGATTGCTTGAGCAGTTGACGGGAGAATATGGCGTCGTTGTAGTGGAATCCATGTGTGTATGCCAGCTTGAGAAAATCATGCATCTTGGAAGGGGGAATGCCCGCGTCTTGAGGAACTCCATGGGCCTCTTTGAAACCCGAAATGACTTCTTCGCTGAGCTCAAAATTGGAGACATTCAAATTGGTAGCAACGATTCGGATTGCAGCCGCAAGACAAGATTTGTCACTGTTGTTGCCAATTTCTAGCCACAGAGGATCCATCGCTCGAAATTCAGCAAGCGTTGGGGCGAGACCAGTGTTCGTGAGGAAGTGGGCTCCAGCTTGTCGCCATCGTTGGTACATCGCCACGGCTTCTTGACACCCGCTGAGGTCTTTTTCGTCGAACCAGTCTTTGTCGAGTCCATCCGGGCGTTGAAACTTCCAGTTGACTTGGTATTGAATAGTTGAAATTCGATTTCGCATTGATGCCACTTCGCGGTGGTCATCGATAAACAACACTTCATCGATGTCATCATCGTCGGTTGGAATTCGCAGAGTGCGTGGGCGGTTGGTTGGGGCATCAGCCGTTGTCGCATTCGTTTGTGGCCTGGCTGGAACAGAAACATCGTCCAATAGATCCATGAGGGATGGTAGCGGAGATCCATTGTCATTGCCCAAGGGGTCAAATTCGCGGGTGCTCGAGTTCAAAATGGACATATCAGGAGTAAATTGGTGTTCTTCAGTTGTAACTGGACTTGAAGGACGAGTGTCGGATGATTGCGTCATAGGCACAAAATCTCAACTCCATCCACTCCCTCAAGAGTAATCCCTGGAGACATCGAGCTCCCCACACCTCGTGTAGTTATGGGTCTCGACGTCTGCGCGGGGAGTACGCTATCGGCAGTGAAAATCGTTGAAGCTTCCATTGTTGTTGTCTTGGGTAAAATCAAAAGTGAGTCTTGGAGAATTGTTTTGAGATTCTCACTGAACTTATTCTCAGTTGCGACACTTGAGTCAGGCACGATTTGATTGGGCAGTGAAATGTTTTGCGCGGATCGTGAGTGATGGTCGCCAGGATTCCCAATCAAAAATTCAGCTGGGATACCAAGTCAAGAATACAGCTGGGGCTTGTAATCAAATTACTGGTGTTCAACTCGAAAAGACATGGGATATTTGTCGAATAGCTCGTTGTATCCAGCTTGAGAGAAAAGGACTGAGACCGCTTCGATGATGTTTCGATAGTCGAAGTCGTCAGGCGAGAGCAAACGAATTGTTCGCCTGATGGAAGCTGTCCAACTGACAAATATAATCTCGTTCCATAGTAAAATCGGTAGAGGCCTTTTGCCATCGAACTTGGTTGCATTTCTTTGAGTCCATAAGGAGTACGTGATGGAAGCACAAAGGAGGGACCATAATTTGAATAATGCGTCATGCAGGTGTTTTCCTCGCGTATTGGTCTTGAAGCGACTGATATTCGTGGTGGTTGCCCAATCAAACTTAACACCATAAGCTCTCCATGCTCGCTCTTGGAACATCCAAACTTGATGTACATGATGACATGTATGGAAGGCATGATGAAAAGTCTCAACATCCGAGCAATCTTCATAGACACAACAAATAGCGTCAGGGTTTTGGATCTGCATATAGGAAAACCTCGAGTTGACGGGTAACATCTTCATGTGCAATCGAAACCATACATCGCCTTGAACAGGTGGAGGTAGATTACACACAGTACGAATGAGACGGATATACTTTGCTATGTCTTTGTCAGTTCTTGTCGTAGTCTTCATAGGATGTATAGCTTCAGTCTGGGGGGCGTGGTAAGCTAAATGCACCACGTTTTTCTTGGGCCACGACTCGAAAGGTAAATCAGCATCCTTGATTCTGGCTGTAAACGGATGTTGACAAGTCGGGACATTAGGCAGTGGCGACCCTTGCCGAATGTCAAACGATCGAACAACTTTGTCGAAGATTCGTGTGAGTTGATTGTAAATGTCGGTTGTGCGGGGCAATGTGGCAAAGTCCATGACTCCGTCCTGGTTTAGACAAACTTGGGCATCTGGATTGTTCGACGACATTCGGTTCACGAACATGGTCTCTGTTGGCCAAGCACCATGTGGGGTCAGGAAATCCTTCAGGCATCTGAGACCATTTTTGGCCCCGTGGCGGCACCAGAGACGCATGTCTTCATCTTTCACGACATTTGCTAACATCTTAGCAGAGCCGAAGTGCATTGCGTCGTAGGCTGTGAGCCATACCGGGAGGTTCAGTACCGTGTCGAGATTTGGAGGCACGCCGATTCGCTTACTCATGTCTGTGGCTGACCAATGTTTCCAAGTATCAAGCCACAGTGGATGGAGCTCGCGAAGCAAAAGCCACTTGGAGCTTGCATTTGGGTAGTATGAAAGAAAATCGAATGGGTGACTGTCTCGGAATAACTGATGTATTGTGCGGCTAAATTGTCGCTGTACAAGTTTCTTCCACACCAGGATTTCACCAGGAGAATCGGCAGACATAAAGAGCTGTAAACGAAGAAGGCGTTGTGTTCGCAGCCTCGATGCAATGTGGGGGATTCCCAAGCCTAAAGGCTTGTCGTACTGCCACCTTCTATGGATTGAGGGACGGTAACTCTCATCGAGCTGGGTCTTGCGGCAAAGTATGAACTTGTTTAACATTTGTTGCCACGTAACGACCATAGCAGGAGGCACAGGTACAACGGCTGTTACATGCCACAACATAGATAGCAACATCGTGGAGGCAATAAGCTTTCGGCCCTGCAATGTCCTTGCTCGTTTACCCCATAGTTGAAAGGACGAGATGAATTTGTCGTTGAGTTTTTGAAGTTGGGAGTCAGCCGAAAGTCGATGGCCAAAGAGAATACCAAGATATTTCGTACACTGACCAGTTGGTACGATATTGAGCAAACCATCTGCTTCGATGTCTTCTTGATCGAGATGGTCGTTGAGAACCAAGGTCATGCACTTGGAACGATTCAGACGGGCCCCTGAAGCCGTGCAAAACTCTTCCACAATTGCCATTTGCTCCACAGCAGATTGCAGCGAGTTTGATAACAACGTCGAGTCGTCGGCAAAGAATATACTCGTAATAACTGAGTCGTGGGGGAGAGCGATTCCAAGATGTGGGGACGCTCGGAGCATCTCACCAAGAGGTTCTAGGTATAGGACGAACAGTAGGCATGATAAAGGACAGCCTTGTTTGACGCCTCGGGTAGGTCGGATCTTAGGGCCAAGCTCGCCATTGAAGATGATCTGGACCAAAGGTGAGTCGTACAAAAGAGCTACCCACGCAATGAAACCTTCACCAGTGTTGACTTCTCTCAGCACATCAAGCATGAATTCTCGATCCACCATGTCGTACGCTTTCGAAAAGTCAAGGAATGTTGCATAGTAGTCGTGATCTTCGTTGGTGCAAAACGTTTGCAAAGTTTGCACAAGCAGGACGTGGTCATGCAGCCGTCGTCCTGGGACAAAGCCAGCTTGACTTGGGTGAATGAGATGAGGAGCTACTGTAGCCAGGCGATAAGCGAGGGCACGGGATAGTATCTTCACCTCCACTGACATGAGTGCAATAGGTCGGTAGTTTCCAGGATCGCCTCGATCACCAGCTTTGAAGAGCAGAGCCACAGCACTACGCCTTTGTTGAAGGAGTAGTTTACCGTGGTGGTGAAGTTGGTAGTTGAAGACCCTGACCAGGATTTCGGAGAAAGCCTCGGGTGCTACTTGGAAGAAGGCCGCTGGCCATCCATCAGGACCAGGAGACTTGTTTGGACTCATTGTCTTGAGAGCACTACACAGCTCGGCTGCTGTGATAGGTCTGTCTAGCTCCTCGCGTTGCTCATCATTGAGTTTGCGGGAGATAAACCGTATGACAGCCCTCCGCCTCGCCCGGTTTAGCCGAGGTTGTTCGCCACGAGTGGTAGTCATTATTGCCTTCCAATGGGCAGTGAATCTCTCTTTGATAGTGGTAGGATCAGACACGGGAATGCCATATCCTATATAGCTCAGTTGGTAGAGCGTACGGCTGTTAACCGTAAGGTCGCAGGTTCGAACCCTGCTGGAGGAGTTCTTTCTCTCTTTTGCATATCCCTTCCCCAACTTATCGACGTGATCGCAACAAACACATCCAACTCGCAATAGCTTTCACATCAAGTCTATAGAATGAGGAGCTTCTGACATCTTTGATTAAGACGCGAGGAAAGAATGGACACGTTTTATTCTGCTGTGCACCTTTTAATGATATTATTTGTCGTGTTTGTAAATATCTCAATACTGTAATTGAGACTATCTACACAACTATTTCAAGTCTGTGTCATTTCTGCTTTGTTGGCGCTGTCAGTCGACAAGCCAAGAAACGATTCACACGGATGCATAACAGCAATATCACACACATATGCGACAGAACTTTCTCCAGAATATGTTTGGCAGCAAGCTGCATAAAAAGGTAGGAATGTTACGATTGTGGTCTTGAGATGCGGTATATGGATTGATTTCGATCGATGTTAACGTCGTGAAACTATGTCCATGTATACCACCGAAATTTGACACAGCCCACATTGGAGACGATCACATTCTATGCAATGAACAAGGTAATGGAGTGAGTACATCCATGTGCTATGATATTCCAAACCAAGTCAATGGAATACTTGTCTCTAGGTCGCTCTTGACGACCGTGCTGTAGCATGTTGAACGAACTGCTCCAGCGAGTGGAGTTTCGCGTCTTTGCAGCCAGGTGAGTCAAATACCGGAGTTTTGCAGCAGGTATTGATTAACAGACCGCGACATCATAAACCGACCTTGTTGAACCAAATTGTAGCTCTTGTTGCAGTCGTCTCAGCTTGACTCATCGAAACCGCCGAAACATAATACCCTTTGAGCTCTTACCTAAAAACCGTCTCAAGAATCCATATTTTGAAATACATAAATCAAGACACTCTAAAATTCTATAGATACCTCTGAAACATGTTGTTGTCATGGGTGCCAAACATCCGCGTGAAATGGTGTGACACATGCCTCAACATCAACAAAATGGTTGGTCGAAGTCGCTGGCCATGACAGTCTAGAGCTTTCCATTCTCGAGCTTGTCATGGCTAACGACTTAGACCAACGACTTGCAAGCATCATGAAGCAGCGTGGCCACCAAATGAGCGAAGGAGAGCGAATCGCAAGCCTTTGCCTACAAGTCAAGCTACGTCGTCAGGGTGTTCGAGATGTTTCTGGCCAAGTTTCCAAGCTCCTTCAACGAAGCGAAGGTGTCATCAAACGAGTGTGGAGCCAATTTGTCAAGACAAACAACGTGGCGGCAACCTCCACCATGGGCAACACGAAGGTTCATCCTGCACGCATCCCGAGAAGCTCGATTGTTGCCACCATCATCCAAACTTTTGTTCGAGAGCGTCGACAACAACGTTTTCGTACGGTTGCCAAAGATGTGCAGAGTTTCTTGGAGTCCAAGAACCTTCTCGTCGTGGATCGTTCATCCACCAAGCCTGCGGGCGGTTCAACGCTACTTGAAACAAGCGGGGTACAAACGTGGCAAAAAGAAGAGTTTGGGGCTCCATCTTTCAATGAAAAATCGTCAAGAACGTGATCAATACGTGCTTGATATGTGTGCTCAAACTCAAGTCATACATGGAGAGAGAGTAGTTGTATATTTAGATGAAAGCTATTTCCATCATCACTATGCTCGAAAAGATGACTCTCTGTATGATCCAAACGATCCATTGGATCTAACGGTGAAGGAGAAGCATAAAGGGAAACGATTTTGTTTCATTGGAGCAATAGTTGATCGAGGTGAAAGCGAATCCATCTTTATCGCTCGTGATATATTTGAAGGTGGCAAGCGTACTGGTAGACAAGAGACAAAGGACTATCACGGAATGTTCGATTCCGGGTACTTTGAATCTTGGTTTAGAAAATTGTTGGATGAATTGCGTGTATTAGATGTAGTGAATGCTATTATTGTGCTTGATAACGCCAAGTATCACAAGTCGAAACCGCCAGACACACCAGCTTACAAGGATAAGAAGAAAGTGCTACAAGAAGCGTGTGATATGTATGGAATCGACTATGACTGTGATGAAACCAAGCCAATATTGTGGTCCAAGTTGAAACAATTTATCGACAAAGAAGTCAAGCCTCAAATTGTTACCATGGCAGAAGCCAATGGTCATCAAGTTCTAGTTACCCCTCCTCACCACAGCGATCTACATCCTATCGAAACTATATGGGCAATTGTCAAGGGCGAGGTGGGTCGTCAATATGATGATCGTACTACTTTCCAAGACGTGAAACAACGACTGATCCGAGCCTTGGACAATCTTCAACCTTCCACTATATTTGGCTGCATCAAGAAGACTGAAGCTCACCTTCTTGAGCTCCAACGATATATCCGCGACGAAGAAGAGATCTTGAGTGATTCGGATGATGGCAGTGACGACAACGACGAAAGTGAAAATGATCTCTCTGAGCCAGGCGAGTAGTACAGTAATGGAAAATATAGATAATTGTTGCCATCTGTAGTGTTCGTACAACACCTCTACTGTAGAAACAAATACCTTTTTTACTCGGTCGGTTTATGATGTCGTGGTCTGTAAGTTAGTTTCTTCATGATATTGTTAACCAAGTCTAATTCAGGATCAAACTTTTCCAAATATGACTTCACTGCCAAATTGAATCGATGGCTTGCACAGCCAATGATGGGAACACCAACTTGCCTAGCAAAGGCCAAATTTGTCGATCAGTTGTCACCAATAGTTGCTACAACATTGTTCCAACCCATTCCATAGAGATCGAGGACATAATCAAAGAAGAACTTGTGTGCATGAGCCGACTGCGACCCATCGTCATTCATCGGTGAAAAAGCCAGCAAGTAGCGGTAATATCCGGATGATTCGGATAATGATTTGTTTCCGGGATTTCCGGATATCGATTTTCCCCGAATTTTCCGGATAAAGATTTTTTCACACCAAGTTTGTCATTTGGGAAAGTTGCGAAAATTGCGACATAATGAGTAGATTGGGCGGTCCAGCCACCAAAAACCAATGCAAATTTCGAGGGGAGTAAGCAAGAGATCGTCTTTTCCACTACGAGAGTCAACTTGTGCATGTATTCGACTAATGTTCGCTTGTCAATATCCTTGAGTGTCGCATAGGATCGGATAACTTTGTTCTCACAAAAAGAAAATGGTAACTGGCGACTGCAAATAATGTCGATCCACCCGCAAATAGTCTTAGCTTTGGGCGATGCCCAACCAAGCAACAGAATTTGTTCATTCCTCTCCTTGTTGTGTGTCAAATGCACCCATTCGCTGTGCTTCGAACGAATATGAGAGCACATGTTGCTGTAGCCGGAAGCTTTCGATAGGACAGCATTGCAGTCTTTACCTTTACATTTCCACAAGGATCCGCCGTCCGATGGCGGCTCGAAATAGTGTAGGGCCAGTTCTTTGCCATTAAGTTGCGTTGGACCAGCGTCTTTGAATACGGTATTGGTTTCAGCCATCGATAAAGCGTAAAGATAAGGTTGCAAAGAACGAGGAAAATGTATTTGTAAGCTCTTTCGGCATATGATATATGTGTATTGTCATGTTGTTATACTCATACTTTGGATTTATGTATCTGATCTTTGTTTCGGAACAACAGACCCAATATTTAAATTCTATACAAACTATCTATCTTTGCAACCTTTCGTTGAGGATATGTTTGGCTTGAATTCTCTATGTGGAAGTTGACAATATATTTTCAAATTATTTTTCTGCTATATTAAAAATTAACTATTGAAATCGGAACTAGTATAAAGTTAAATTATTTCTTAGCCGGGGAAAAAAATTAATAATTTGCAGATATATTTTTCGGAACTATATGGAGTTTTCTCGGTCATGACTGCGGTCATAGTTCATTTTTGGTCGTTTTATGACCAGGATAAAATATTCTGTTTTTCATTTTTCCTTCACAATAGGACACCGAAAATCTTGTTTTCAAGCTTAAATCAGGCATCACAAGACATGTAAACTTTGTAATGACCGCTCTAGCAGTCGAGATGGCTCTCATCATGGAGCATGATAGTCCTGACCTTGGCAGGAGTGATGACAACGAGTGTTTGTATTAGCTTAAAATTAGTATGATGACCAGAGTTAAATATATCTCGAATATTTGTTCAAAAACAGCCAATTTGGAAACTATATCTCTGATATTTATTTTCTTGGTCATGACCAGGGTCATGACCGCAAAATTTATATTTGTTTTTCTAGAAAAAATATCAATTATTGATTTTGGCAATATTTTTTTGACAACGTCTGCTTCATACGTCCACAACTCAATATTTTTCAACAACTTATAATCTTGACGAATTAAGTTTCGTAGGTTAAAATATTTTTCTTGTTCACATCAAACACTTTATTACTGTATATTGTCAAATCGATTCAAACTTGGAGTAGGCTGTCGAATCGAATAGACTTGGCAAATCGATTTGAGAATCGACTAGCCAATCAGATTGCGCATTTGTTCATTTTCAGCCAATTATATGCCTTTAGGTTTGCCCAGACTCGTGTGCCCGCCTTGATGTCGACAGAAAAATCGCAACAACAATGCTTCCTTGCGCAGAAGCAGCGCATCCCCATTGTGGCTGATAGCTCTAGGAGCAATTCTTTGAATGATATACACATTTGAAGAGAAAAGACATTCAAAACCGATTCGGCAAATCGACTGGAAAGTCCAAATTTGTGACAAATTCACAATATGCCCCATTGATTTTAATCAAACTTATAATTCATCCAATTAAAACTAATAACAAGATGAATGAGAAGACCATTGGATGTTTGCAAAACAGATGAAAACCTCTTTCAATTGATTTCAAACGAAGCAACCAAAGGTGAGTTCATAAAAGTTTGTCGTGTATTTACTCAAAAGCTAAGGACTAAAGTTGCTCGTGAACTACATGTTAGTATATGTACATAGACTCGACAATCTAAATGGAGATGGTACAAGCATACTCTCTCAATCTTAAATCGGCCAGTTACAGGAGTCATGACCGGATATTTCATATTGTCTTCAAAATATATCCAAAACGAAAAAACGTATTTCTTCTAAACTTTATATTTTTAAAATATTATACTCCACACTGAGGTTAGGGGTATTGCATTTCAGGAAATCTTGTTTTTGATGCTTTTTAATTTTCATTGCTGGTTGCAAATTTGTTTGATCATCTATACTTTATTCAAGTTAAAAAGGGGCAGTAATTGATTTTTGGCGATTTCTCAACACTGACGTTGAAAACTTGAAAAACTTATAAAAAGGAACCGAAAACAGACTCCAGATATCGACGATCCGATAGAGGAATTAATTCTCTACAACCTTATGCTTTCAGATGTTCGATTTATGCAGTTCAAAGGAAAATACACTCTGTTGAATGCAACAAAGCAAAAAAGGACAAGGAATTCATTTTTTACGTTAGGGCTATCCGATGGTCTTCTGTGATAGATGTGTTTTGAGGTTGCAAGAACAATCGGCATGATCGGTACTCCCTCAAGATGGCGAGTTTTTTGTGCAAAAAAATTGACCACGCCGTGGCCTCCGAAGAGGCGGTATAATATGTAAGCAAGGTTTTCTCCATATGCAAACACGGGTTTTCAGTAAGGTTTTCATAAACAGGAAAATATCGTAATATATCCGTAAATTTTGCCTCATCGTAGTGCAGGGAGCCTGACATTTTCTGTTTGTTCAAAATTAACAGGAGTCATAAAAAAAATCACTTTCAATTTGTATGTAATAAAATATGTTTGATATTTAAGGAAACCCAATAAGAATTCGTTGGGCTGTGAGCCTGACGATAACGTTACCCAATAGAATCTAGAGAAACTCACGATATTTGTCTGTGCTGTGTCTTATCACGAACAGTGTGAGTGTGAGCCGATAGTTTTTGGACTAGTGGCGACTTCGCTTTAGTCCAAAGCGTTCTTTGATTGCTTTCAAGATAAAGCAATCAAAGAAGGCTACGGGCTTCGTGTGGCGAGATAAGCCAGAGCATATTGACAACCTGTGGTAACCTAGACAAAGTCTTTTGGAAGCGTAGACGAGAACCTAGAACAAGCAAAGCTGTGGAAAAACAAAGAGTGTGTATTATCATGTAGTTAGCAAAGCGACGTCTATTCCAATACAATTTCATCCATATCCATATCATTATTCAAAGGTTGCAATGTGACTCTTCGGGACGACTGTTAGTCGCCAACACTCCCACTCAGAAATCCATCAATTTGGATCGGAATTTCTGAAATTTTACTTGACCAAGAGGCTTTGTGAAATGGTCTGCTATCATGTCATTTGTAGTGTGATCTAGATTTGATTCCGTTGTCCTCATCCTCGATGTTGCGGCATGGCAGGCACAGAAAGACAGTAGTGGGATGCATCGTGACGCCAGGATGTGGCTTGATGTTGACCTTGTCAGTCAAACGGAAGGAAAACTGGAGCAACAAAGCGCACGACCACTTGGAGTTCCGCCATCGCAAAGGCGCACGACCACTGCAATTCTTCGGCCCCTTGCCAAAGGGCATGTAGGCGAACATATTGCCATGACCATTGCGCAACACCTTGTCAGCTTCATAAACCGCCGTGCCTTCGAGGAAACGCTCTAACACATTTGTAATCAGCTGAACTGCTCCTCGAGGTCAATTCCTACCAGGGATGAACTCGTCTGGCTGGCTCCCGTACTTTGGATTGCGGTGTTGAGCCACCAAGCTCACAATTACAGTCGTACCCTAGACAGAGGCATGAGGCACTCCGTCACAACGTTGAGCAAGACCTTTGGAATGAAGATGGGTTTGCCATCCGACATGGGCACATGGTCGTCCGAGGCGCACTCGCGTGTAGCGATGGCGGTGGCGGTGGGGAACATGCGCAACGTTTCTTGGATGAATGCCGTCGTGTATTTCAACTCGCCCAGAGACTTGGAGCCGAGTACACCGCCTTCTGAAGTTGCAGCCACGGCTTGGCATTCCTTGCGAGCAATTCTTTCCATAGCAGGATGCGTGGCAATCATGGCAAAGACCCAACAAAACGTCGTGTTCGTCGTCTACAACGCACAAAGCCCTCGTGAGACCCTCCGAGCTCCCTCTGTTGGCTTACTTCATGCCCGGCAAACATAAACGCCATAACATGACAGCGAGCTTGGCAGTCTGTGTTGAGTCTCTGGTTGGTTTGGTGGTCTCGTGTAGCTTGACCCGTTTTGGAATTAAGAATTCTTACCCTCTTGGTGGCCAAATTGGCTGGTGAAAAATGCGAATATTATTCAAAGTGCATCTAGCTCGAACGGTAGAGCGCCTGGTTAACGCCCAGGAAGTACAGGGATCGATCCCGGCTCAGCACGCCATATTCCGGTTTAAACTCATTGGTACCGGCTCCTGGCTGAGCGAATTGATCGACTCTCTACCGCACCAACTCATCATGGAAGTATTTTATTCTTTTGTTGGGAATTCGAGATTTATGGCAATTTTCTGATTGGTCGGCTCTACTTTACTACTTTACACTTTACAATGTAAAGTGACGATAAATCAACAGCCAAACAGAAAACGCTATCGGTGGAAAATGCGCAGACCAGTGTGTCATATCAACGACACCACCATTACGAGCAGGTTTGTACATGCAAGAGATGCCTCCAAGAGCTCTAGGCCAATGACCAAGCTCTTTGCCAGCTCGCAACCAATCCGAAGGGGGGTAATGAATGACGTAGGGCAACAAGTCAGTAGGAAAGAAGTAAATGATTCAGTTTAAGGACGATAATGGACTTCCGTATTCACTGTGAATGGCCCAAACCTCTCGGTGAGGGCATATCTTTGAGCGAGCGAGTCAACCTAAGCCAAGTGAGCGTGCGAGAGTCTGGTCTGCGAAAACCAGAGCCTGCTGAGTCGTTTCAACCAACTCGGCAAACCCATCTCCAATCGCCCTTACCAGACCAAGCGACGCTGTGGTCAGACCGCGGGCAACCGGTCCATACATCCCCTTTCCATTCAAAACCATGCCTGGTTCACCGGGCGTTTACAGCACTAGCGACCAAGACGGCTCGCCAAAACAACCCCCTCACGACAACAACGACCCCCCCGTCTCCTTCCTTCTTGTCGCTGAAGGAGACACTACTCCCGAGCCTAGCCCCTCGTACTTCCACTAAACCCCAGACGACAGTAGCCACATGCGCAATGGTGATAGTCTTTCTTTTCACCTGTTCGCGAATCCAATGGTAGCGCAAATCAATGTGTTTCGAGCGTTGAGTAATTCCCTCATTTTCTGCAAGGCAGATAGCACCACGGTTGTCTTCGTATAGGATAATCTTCTCATCAAATCCCAGCTCACACATAATGTTTTTGAGCCCAATGCACTCCTGAGCTGCATAAACCATAGCTACATACTCTGCTTCTGTTGTTGAAAGTGTCACAATTGGTTGGCGTTTAGTTCCCCACGACACGAGGCAGCCACGGTAAAAAATGGCAAAGCCAGTGGACGATCTTCTGTCTGATTCATTCGCGAATGCTGAGTCAACGTAGACAACAAATCCGTCATCCGCACTATCTGATCTCTTGTACACCAGACATCCATCAACAGTGCCTTTAAGATAGCGCATAACTCTTTTAATTCCAAAGATGGTGCTACTGGTCGGTTTGTCCATTTGTTGTGCAAGAACTCTTACAGCAGTTGAAATGTCAGGTCTGGTGATAATGCTCGCATGAAGGAGTGATCCAATCTCAGATCTGACATTTGCATCTAAAGTTTCCTCATCAGTCCCATTTTGTAAGAAATTTTCATCCATGGGTGTCGGCTTCGGGTTGGAATTATCCATTTGGAAACGTTGTAGAACAGACTTCACATACGTAGCTTGGCTAAGTATTATTCCATCCTCGAGTTGCTGTATCTCGATACCAAGGAAATATTCCACAGAGTCAAATGTGTTGATATCCCATTTTTCAGACAAAATCTTTAAGAAGCTGTCAATGCGTTCTCGATCACGATGCATCACTAACATGTCATCAACATACGCGACCACAATCAAAACAGACTCGCCCATCCCATCATAGTACATACAAGTGTCTGATTTAGCCTGTGTAAATCCCATTTCAATCATGAATGTAGTCAATGATGTCCACCATGCACGACTGGACTGCTTTAATCCATACAATGCCTTTTTCAATTGCCATACTTTGCCATCTGGCTCGCAATATCCTTCCGCAGGCATCACGTAGATCAATTCATCTAAATCAGCTTTCACAAATGCTGTCTTTACATCAGCTTGTCCAATTTGCCATTTGTGTTGCACACTCAAAGCTAACAAAAGTCGTATAGTGCTGTATTTCACGACAGGACTAAATGTTTCAGTGTAATCAACGCCATGAACTTGACTGTATCCACCAGCTACAAGACGAGCTTTGTATTTGTCAATTTCACCACTTGGTAGCATTTTGATTTTAAACACCCATTTAGTTTTAATGGCTTTCCGCCCAGCTGGAAGAGGCACGCAGTCAAATGTGCCATTCGCAATGAGGCTTTGAATTTCACTATCCATAGCGTTTTGCCATTCTGTAGCATCAGGTCGAGATAAAGCTTCATCTCTACTTTGAGGATCTTCAGTCATTGCAAATAATCCAAAATGTCCATCAGACGTTAATCGATTTGGAGGACGCACGACTCTACCAGCTCTAGTGGTTGTAGTCTCTCTCGTACTGTTAGAACCAGTGTCAATAGGTTGCCCTGGTGACATGGACTCGTCTTCGTCCACGTCAAAACGCAATTGTCGAGCAACAGGTGGAGTGGCAAAAATGTCATCGCCATCAGAATGTGCTTGCGTATGTGTTTCTGTTTGAATTGAACCATCTCGACCACTATTGTCGTTTGCGCTTCCATCAAATTCATATTGTAAGCCTTCCCCTGAATTTGAGGGGTCATAAATTCCTGGATATGAAATGTAATTCGGAAATGGGTCATCAGAGATTGGTGTTGTTGGGTGCGTATAGGGCGTTGAAGTCGCAGCTCCCACTGGTTCTGGAATATCAATCGCACCACCAATGTGCTGTTCGCAAAATTCATTTTCGAAAAACACAACATCTCGAGAAGTCGTATTCTTTGATGTGGTCGATGTAGCGTACTGCTCGAATCCCAAACACTTGTGGCTCATCTGGATCGGGCTCGAAGGAGTCTGGTGGAAGGTAAAGGCCTTCGTCAAAGTCAACAGGAGGCTGGTTGTCCATCTTTTCAGTGGGTCGGAGTTGGAACCCACGCTGTAGCTTCAGCCTGGAGTCGTGCACCTCGGCGTGGAACCGATGGTTCCTCATAGCCGACCTTCCTTGAATTTCTAAGACACTCGCATAGTTGTGTTTCTTTTCCAGCACACGAAATGGGCCATGCCAAAGGTGCGCCAACTTTTTCTTCACGCCAGACTTCACTTGGTCTATGTAGACCCACACTAAGTCGCCAATTTTAATGCGTTCGTCAACAGCGGGGGGTAATTGGGCGTTGTGGGCTTCGGCTCGTCTTTTCACAGCTTGACATAATAAATCGTGAGCCATTGCCTTGCAGAACGCGTGCTGTTGATGCAGTTGGGATCGCCATCGATTCGCCTCATGATCGCCGCTCTTGGTAGCGGGGAGACTTGCCGTGATTGTAGTAAACGGGTCCCATCCATGCATAAGGTAGAAAGGTGTATCTCCGCGAGTGGCTGACGGTGTAGTGTTGATAGCAAATGTCAGCCTCACTGCATATTCGTCCCAATCTCTCTGTCGAGGGTCCGTCACATAGAGCTTGACTGATCGGACCAGAGTTTGGATAGCCCTTTCAGCTGTACCGTTTGCTTGGGGACGATAGGCAAAAGTCGGCATAGGGCTCTGGCCGATCATTTTCATGAAATGGGTGAACACTTCGCTCATGAACGATGGTTCGCGGTCATGGCGGACTTCTTTACAAGCACCAAATCGTACAAACACTGTCTCTTCGAAGGCTCTTGCTAGGGTGTGTGCTGACCTATCTGGGGTCGGTTTGCACATCACAAAACCAGTGAAGTTGTCCACGAAGACAACTAGTTGGGTATTACCGCCAAAAGATCGAGGAAGGTCGGTGGCAATGTCGAAATTGACCAGCTCCAATGGCTCGTGAGGTATCAAGTTTCCGGGCGAACGAGCTTGGACCGTCGGTGGAGGTCCACCCGTTGCACAAGTTTCACAAGCTGTCACGTAGTTCTTGGCATCGGTGTACATACCACCCCAGTAAAAATGCTTGCGCAGCCGCTCGTACGTGTTGTGGAACTTGAAATGACCCCCTTCGACACTGTCGTGACAATGATGCAATATCGTTCGGATCAGCTCGGTAGGGATAACCAAGGTCCAGATGAAAATGGGCAAATGACATCTCTTGGTCGACCAGTTGAGGCGGAAGAGTGCTCCTTCCTCGCCGATTTCGTACATTCCAGCTTCCTTGCTGGCTTTCGAGCACTCTTCTGGCGTCAAATCGTCCACTTCTCCTCGTAAAAATCGCTTGATAGTCGACCATTTTCGCTCTTGGTCCTGGGCTTCACTCACTCTGCGCAGTCGTATCTGGCTATTCAGCCCCACTACCCTTGAAGTCGGCTTTGGGTGAGTGTACGCCAGGATGGATTTTGCAGACTGTTCATTATCCAGGAGATCATTGGTTTCTGGCGGAGGTTGGATAAGCTCGGCCAGGAGGTTCTTCTCTTGGATATCGTAAAGATCGGTTGTGGATAGCTCCGTGATTTCTCGTCGCAAGGCAAGGCCCATGGATGCAAGATGATCGGCACTGCCGTTCCATTGTCGAAGGATATGGTGATATTCGACGCTCGAGAGCTGTTGCTCGAGTGCTCGAAGGTCTTTCAATCGAGCTTGGAGGTGCTCCTGCTTACACTGCATCCACTCCAAAGCTTGGTGAATCACCAACTTGGAGTCTCCAAAGACGTGGATGGACTTGATATTCTTCTGGATGGCCGCTCGCAGGGCCGCTTTGGCTCCTTCATTCTCAGCAAAATTGACCGTGGCGTCACTGCAACATCCTGCTCCAGCCCAGACGATGACCCACTCGGGCAATTTCCATATAATTACGCCCCAACTTCCGAATCGCTCCTTGACCTTTATGGCACCGTCGAACGTAGCTACGTAACCTTCATCTTGGTCGGTGAATGTTGGCATTTGGACTTGGCGTGGCTGCAGTCCGACTTTGGATCGATTGGGCTCAAACAAGGCCAGTTTCTCGTGAGTGGACTCGTCGGGGGGATGAAGGGTTTCGGTCAACATAATGGATAAATTCCATCGCCCGTCAAGTTCATCAACAGGAACCACTTTGATTGTCCAGGGAGCCAACATTGCTGCCCAGTGGAGGTTCTCAGCCTTCGCCTGCTTGTCTTTTAGCAACCATTTCATCAATCCGAATCGCGTATAGACCACGACGACACGACCACGCACTTCAAAGAAGCAGGTCTTGAGCACACGGAGCAAAGCAAGGATCTCTTTCGCCCAGCCTCCGTAACGAGTTTCGCCCCCTTTGAGCACGCGTCCACAGAATCGAATGGGAAACAAAACACCGCCGTCCTCTTGGCATACTGTTGCAGAGATTGCCCAACTTGTTGTGTAGATCAAGACGTGGGCTTCCTTGTCGGGAGCAGCATGCTTCAGGGTTGGCAAGTTGGCAAAGTCTGACTTCAACTTCTCGAAGGCCATCTTGGCAGTCTCAGAGATCACTCCAGCTTCAATTTCTTCGCGTGATATCTCATAGAGGCTGTTTGCTTTGATTGAGTAATTCTCCACAAACCTCGAGTAGAAGTTTAGAGACCCAAGGAACGACTGAATGCCTTGCAGGGAGTCTGGGAACTCGAGATTAGCCAGCTTTTCCAAACCTTTTGGTCGTGCTGCCACGCCTCGCCGTGAGATCCAATGATCGAAGAACTCAATCTCTCGCTTGCCAAACTTGCTCTTGGATGCGCTTATGCTCACGTTGAAGTATGTCAGGCGTCTTAGGATTCGATCTGTCAGCTCGACGATACCATCCCAAGTTTCTGCACCGTCGCTGATGTCATCCGCGAAGGATGTTCGATTGGCGACAGGTGGCATGCTCTCTTCAGGGTATTTGTAATTGATCTTGAACATGTCCCTCGGTTCTCCGTCCTCATCAAGCTCGGCAACACCGGGAGGTTAGTCGACAAACCCAAACAACGCATTCGTGATCATCCTCTGATAGATCATGGGCGCGTTTTTGAGACCCTGAGCCATCCTGGTCCACTCGAAGTGGCCTAGGGGGCAAATAAACGCACTGATCAACCTTGCTCGACGCGTGGCAAACGCACAACCCAGAATCCACTCGCGTTGTCAAGGGATAGAAACCATTGTACAGCATCGAAATTGGCCAGCATACTATCCAGTGTGGGCATTGGCGACAGGAGTAGGGACTGCAGATCATTGATGGCTCGATAATCAATGCAAAGACGGATGTCCTTGCCACCTTTCTTGAGCACTATAACGATCGGGGAGGCCCATGGGGAATTGGAAAAGGTAATGAGGCCATACTCAAGGAGACCCTTCAGCAACTCAAACAGCTGCTTCAGGTGCTCAGGTCGCACCCGTCGAGCCCGTTGGGCTATAGGTCGGGCGTTCCCCACATCAATATCGCAGACAGCTCCTCTGGCTGCAGGCGGCAAGCCGTTGCCAGATTGGATGAAAATGATGAAAATGATGGAGAGCACAGCTTTCATCTTTGCTCGCTCTTCCTCAGGTTGGCCAAGCTCGCCAAAATCGAGATCGTCGACGTGGATCGATGTTGGGCCAGGTGTAATCTCCGGTATAAAAGCTAGTTGGCTTTCCATCTCCTCGGTTGTCATGTCGATTCCCTCATGCACAATCACCTCAGGCTCTAGCTTGCTCTGATCAATGTCGGGGACAGTCTGAAAAGAGAGTATCTGTGGGCAAGGAGGTTCGAGGTGATCTTCCCCGCTCTCTTCGGGTTGTCCTGGCGGCTTGGCGTCAGTGGGGGATATCGAGCTAGCAATAACCATCGCGTCCTGCTTGTTTAAGGGTAATTTGGCCAGGCGCGTCATGACAGCCTTTGGTCAACTTCCTATCGTTGGAGGTTGGTGGACAGGGGGCTCGAATTTGTCTTCCTTCGTCAGGAAGCGGCTTGAGTAAGTGCCCTCGTAGACCTCATCTTCCCAGACTTTGTAGCGATTGCTGCTGGTTCGGATCATCCGCACGTCCAGTGGTCGTTCCCCTCGCACTATAATAGCTCCAACAATTGTTCTTGGGAGAAGACTGATACTGTACGCGCTCACGTTGGTGATCCTAACTGCAACTGGATTGCTGTCCACCCCAGAGACAAACGTAGCGATCCATCGTGTGCCACGATGAACCCAATGTTCACATTCTTGAGGGTCTGCAGCCAAAGTTCGCCGAATGGTTATCACGGTTGATTCACCCAGAGCAATCCAGGTTTGCTTCGAGGTTTCCAAGTACTGCACGTCGCCGCGATGATATCTTGTCGGTTGATAGAGCAATGCCACACGCTCTCCATCGGGCAAGCTGATTTCTCGACGCTCCGTATCAATGGTCACATATGCTCGAGAGAGGAAATCCATGCCAAGCACGGCATTGAACCCGACATTGCCTAGGTCGCAGACGTCTAACTCAAGGTAATAGGCAATGCCATTTCCAATGACAAGTTTGACAGGAACAGTGCCCAACGTACGGATGGAGTTTGATCCCAATCCATTGATCTTGGTAGATTTTCCTCGGTCGATTGGTAAGTTGAGCCACTCAACAGCTCGTAGGTGTACGACACTCATGTCAGCTCCCGTGTCAGCCAGAACAATGGCGTCACGGTCCATGAGTTTCGCACTCAACAAGGCCTGATGGTTCCCTTCTTCGCCGAGTTTCGGTTCGTTGAGGAAACCAAGCTGCTCCCCATCCTTCAGGTCAAATTCCCAAGGCTTGATCGTGTGGTCCTTGGTCGCATAATGTATCGTGGGGGAGACAGTGTTGGAATCTTGAGATATATTCCAGATTACGGGCTGCTTGTTGTCTACGGTGGCTAGCTTTGTGAAAGTTGGTTGTTGTTGGAATGGTTCTTGATATGTATCCACCGGGGCTCTTATGGCTGGTGGGGTAAATGCACTTGATTTTTCTTGGGTTTTCTTGTTTTTTTGCTTTTTCTGGCGATGATTTGCGCGCGTTGTGTCCGACACGATCGGGGTTTCGCGGGACCTCCGGACTTAGAAGTTTAAACACTCCAAGGAAGGCAAGCCTTCCACGGGGTTTGCTTCAAGGAAAGCCTTCAACGCTGCGATCTTCTCCCCCTTTTTGCATCTCTCAAATTTATTGTGTGGCGGGGTGCAGATTGCACAGGCTTTGAAACAGTTGGTTTCTGGATGACCCATCTTGTTACAGAGGGTGCAGTAGATGTTGGACCAACACTGACCGTCAATGGTGAAATGTTCACGGCCACATTCATGGCATTGAACTCGCTTGGCTGAACCGTATGATCGACCGAGAGCAAATATCTCAGCTTGTAGGTCGTCCCACGATGCGCCCACGAACTCGGCTGAGTCCATGAATTGGACTGTCGGTTTTCTGTCTTGGCCCGGTCATTCACAGGAATGTGGCCATGACTTGGAGCCGACTGTGCCGACTTTGCTCGAGCTTGGAAACGATCGATGGCCTCTTGTTGTTGTTGCTTGTCGAGGTACTCTTCTAGGTCATCGATCGTTCGGAACTGTTGCAGATTGATTGCTTGAGCCAGCATTCGATTCGTTAGCGTTCGAGCAAACCGATCAATATGGGCTGCCAAGTTTTCTCGATTTCTTCTATAGTCGAGCTTGATTTGTAATGCAGCCGCATTGAATCGCACAAAATATGCCTTGAGGTGTTCGCCTGGCCCTTGTGTCATGCTGTAATATACTTCGGTTTTCGGGATAGGGCTCTTGACGTACTCTTTGACAAATCTTGCTCTCAACTTTGTCCAACTTGACAGGAACTCGGGATTGACTTGGAGCAACCAGTCGTGAACTGGCTTGTCAGAATGCAAACGGAATCGAGGGAGAATCTCTCTATCAGACCAGCCACAAGCGATGGCTGTTTCTTCAAAGCGCTGCAACCAAGAGGCAGCAGCATCTCGATTGTCGCGGTCACCGTCGAAGTTCGCGATGGATTCCACAGGCATTAATCGCATCGTGCTCGCTGGAGCAAAGTCTCCGATGGGAGACGAGTCCGAGTCAGAGGGATCAGCTTCTTCATTTGTTTTTGGCTCTGCGCGTAGCAAGGCCATCAGCGTTTTCACCAAATCGTCATTGTTTCGTTTGAGCATAGACATCGTGACAACATAGTCAGACGCGATGACTTGCTCGGAGGTAGGTCTCGAACCGTGGGAACGGCTAAAGGACCCACCTCTGGCCGAATGATGTGAGCCGCCAGATTGGCCCAAGTTTTCGTCATTCGGTGACCAAGAGGGTGTTCGATTAGTCGCGGCTTCGCGAACTTCATCGTCATCGTCTTGGTGGATGCTTGCGGCTCGAGGCGGCAAGTCTTCATAGTTCGTTGATGCAGCGCTCATACTAAAAGATCAGACCCGGTCTGGCGCTCCACTTGTGGTAGGGGGGATGAGTGCGGAAGGAAACTCACACTCGCACAAGAATTTGTCGGTCAAAAGCTCTTTGTGAGATTTTCGACTTGTAGTATTGAGGTGCACAGGAGGCAACGAACGAACACGACGGCTGCAAGTCGTAGGGTGGCACAAGATGGAAAACGATGGGGAAGGTGGGTGTCTTCGGCCCAGAAAGACGTGCGCCGCCGCGCGGTGAAGGGCTATTGGCAAGGGAAACAGTACAGAGGGGGTGTTGTCGGTATGCGGTGGGTACGACAACCAAACACAGGATCACGCCGCCGCAAATAAAGTCGGTCGGTCGATCCAAACACGCTGTCTTGGACTTGGTTACTTCACAACAATGAAGCAGATGACCTCGGGGTCATACACAGCAAAAGCGGAAGTGAATTCAAACTTACTCTATCTACTCTAATCTGGTCCGCACCTGCTTGCCAGTCTCGGTGCACGAACACACGCGTTCCTCTTGCATTTTCCACTCGAAACTCGTCGGTATTGGTCAAATGTCTCATGTAGCGTTCTGGCCTCCGTCGTCGGCCGCATGCTCCGAATCTGCGGAATCGCGCTCTCCTCGCTGCCGCTTGGACTGTATCTTTTTCATTCTTGCTCATGCTCTGTCACACAACGAATTCTTAACGGGCTTCCTTAAATATCAAACATATTTTATTACATACAAATTGAAAGTGATTTCTTTTTTTATGACTCCTATTAATTTTGAACAAACAGAAAATGTCAGGCTCCCTGCACTACGATGAGGCAAAATTTACGGATATATTACGATATTTTCCGGTTTATGATTTGTGAATGGAAAATGTCGGGTTGGAAGCACTACTCTTTCATTTTCGTCCAATTAAATGCATTCTATATCGCGGTTGGCCAAAATTGACTTTCCGTTCATGCGTCACGTCAGCGTCCAAGCATGAAGTGACCATGAAAATGATGCATGAGTGTCATGTTCGTCTGCCCGCAGGACAATGTAATGTATTTTTTAAATGTTTTAGCACTTGCAAAAGCTAATTAACGACCACCAGGGCCCTTAGTAGTCGTTCGTGTGAGGAGCCAACATGGTCGGAGTGAAGGCATTCACAATTTCATCGAGTGGATGGCACACGTGCACCGCGTAATCGAGAACGCAAAGAAACGACAGACTTATTTATTAGTTTAAGCCCAACATGTGCCAGGCAACAGTGAGTGTTTTCACTCGTGTTCACTAACTACAATACCATTGCTGTTGGATGGTGTCATCTGCACACATAGTTGTTGATTGCTCTGTTGGCGACTAACAGTCGTCCCGAAGAGTCACATTGCAACCTTTGAATAATGATATGGATATGGATGAAATTGTATTGGAATAGACGTCGCTTTGCTAACTACATGATAATACACACTCTTTGTTCTTCCACAGCTTTGCTTGTTCTAGGTTCTCATCTACGCTTCCAAAAGACTTTGTCTAGGTTACCACAGGTTGTCAATAGGTTATGAGCGGCAATTCAGACGACAAGTTTACCATCAAGCTACCAACCTTTACTGGTGTTGGGTTTCGTCCATGGCATTTGCAGGTTGTAGAGTATTTGACCATTTTGGATCTGTATGAAGATGCTCGAGTGGAGCCCCCTACAGGAGATGAGCTGGCGTCTCTGAAGGGCAAGAAAAAGAGTCGAAACCAGTTGAAAGCAGCATGTATTATTCGAAATGCTCTTGATGAAGAGCATCGAATGGAAACCTATCAGTTTCGTGACCCCTTGTCCATTATGACTTATTTGGAAACAAAATATGCTCTGAACTGTGCTGCGAGCATTGGCCAATTGAAAGGACAGTACTATAGTCTACGTCTGTCGAAGGGCGGTGATATGGGAGATTACATTGTGAAGACGTTGAAATGTATTCAGGAACTAAGAGACTACAACGAACGCATACCAGACGACATGAAAAGAGCTAATTTTATCCAAAGCCTTAGCTCTGACTGGAATGGGTTCGTTGGTGTTCTTCAGCAAAGCAAAACCTTTAACGAAATGACAACACTGGCTCGTGGTGAATACTTACGACGTAAAGAGCAAGATATTCACGAAAATCAGCAAAATACTGGAGCGTCTCTCAACACTGAAGTGAAGCAGAACTCGCATCTCAAGAAAGATTTTTCTAAAGTTAAATGCTTCAAGTGTCTGAAAATGGGGCACTATACCAACAAATGTAAATCGAAGAAGAAGAATGATAGAAGTGGTATCACAAATAAGGCTGACCCAGCGACTGCTAACATGGGTGTCTCATTTTATGTTGAGCCTTTTGCTGCTTCAGCACTACATGTTCATGATACTGAGTGGTTTGTTGATTCTGGAGCGAGCCATCATATGCAAATGACACTATTGACACTCGGAACCTTGTTAATATTACATTCTTGGAGGATCCCATCGCCATATCGACTGCTTCTGGCGAAACAATTTACGCAACACGACGTGGTGATGCACCTTTATTTTTAAATGGTAAACAAGTCTGCCTTCTCAAAGACACCTTATACATTGCAAATTTGAAGAAGAACCTAGTGTCGATATCTAAAGCAGCAGCCAAAGGCCTTAAATGCAGCTTTCTTGGTGACAAATGCCAATTGGTCAGGGCATTGACAAACTTATTGCATTGAAGACTAGCAACAATTTATTTTTGTTAGAAGCAAAATCACAGTCAACTAGTGGAAGTGCATCATTCGCTTCCAAGAAAATCGACGATGATATAGAGACTTGGCATAAACGCCTGGGTCATCTGAATACAAGAGACTGTGCCAAAATCGTCAAAGCTAGTCGGGGCATTATTGTGAAAGATTCTGAATTGGAGACATGCAAAACATGTGTCATGGGGAAGCTTGTTCGTAATTCATTTCCACCTGTGGATCGTCGAAAGTTTAGTAAGGACACATTGTGGATTGCTGTCGATTATTGTGGTCTTGTCAAGCCCAGCTCTCGGGATGGTTTCAATGGTATAGTCAGCATGATTTGTGAGCCATTTCACATTGTCCATGCATTTGCTGTTAAGACAAAAGATTCCGAGGAGCAAACCAGATGCTTGAAGGCTTTCATAACAAAAATGGAGGCATACAGTGAAAGGAAAGTTCGCTTTGTGAAAACAGACAATGCAAAAGAGTACAGTGGTGGTGCCTTTGCTTCATTTTGCTTATCACGTGGGATTGTTCAAGAATTAACAACACCTCATTCACCTCAGCAAAATGGAATTATCGAACGCAGCAACCGTACCCTCATAGAAATGACAAAGTCTCTACTTTTGGGATCAAATTTACCATCTAATTTTTGGTGTGAAGCTTTGGATTGTGCTGTATATTTGAGAAATAGATCCTCTTCACGGGCTTTGCACGGGAAATCACCATATGAAGCACTTATGGCCCCCTCCTCCTCTTGATCATTTACGTGTGTTTGGATGTAAAGTCATGGTTCATATTCCAAGCGTACATCGCTCCAAATTGGCCAGCAAGGCTCGTGCTGGTGTGTTTGTGGGGTACTCAAAGGACAGTTTGTCGTACCTTATCTATATCGCCGACCAGGGCAAAGGAGAAATCGTACATAGTACAGCTCGAACCAAATGGCGTGTGGACATGGGTTGCTGCGATTTCCCTCCCTGCCTCGACCTTGGTTTACGAATTTGAGCGCGATCGTTTGCATCTTGACAGGCTGGACACGATGGTTCAAACCGACTTTGTCCCTCCGAACGATGACGAGGATGAAGAAGAAACAAAGAGCGAAGCTGGGGAAGGCGAAGAGGACGATTCGTCTCAGGCTTAGCCACTTATCCCAGTTTGACATCACTTTGGTTTGCCAACTTTGGTTTGACGATTGGATTTACCCTTGGGCTTACCTTGATGGATTGGAATGGAACTGATTGTGATTAATTTGTTTGCACTGTAGGCGGATCAATCTTGTGCTGGAATGGATTTATATGATTTTACGTTTGCATGTTGAACAGCAAGTGAAGTGCATTATGAATTATCAGCCAACCTACTCTGACTTGGATTGAGGCTGACAATTGCGCTTGGCCCACCGACGGACGTTGGTGCTGGGGGTGGCCCGAGAGGATTTGGAGAAGGACCCCATGGCCCTGGATATTGACTTGGTGTACCCAAATGACCCTGAGAGTCGACGTTTGGCTCATTCAAGGGATCCAAGATCTTGAAAGCGATGAAGGACCACCATCTTGTCATTTGGAACAATCGGGGCACCGCGCCATTGCGAGTCTCGGTGCCTGGTTGAGTAGTTTGAGTTGATCTTTTTGGACCCACGGACGGCTTGTTCGCAGTACGTTTGTTCGACCACTTGACGAAGCATTGGAGCGCATCGAGGCGAGCCAAGCATTCCCACCGAGTCCAAACGGCTGGGACATTGGAAAGAAAAAATGAAGAAAGTGAGGGCCGTCAAGAATGTCAAGGTACTTCAGCCTGGGTCAAAGCATGGACAAGGTTGGCGGAACATGTTTGTGGGTCGGTGCTCACTCTCACCGAGTCGCACGCTGACCGGGGTGGCTTGTGACAGAGCATGAGCAAGAATGAAAAAGATACAGTCCAAGCGGCAGCGAGGAGAGCGCGATTCCGCAGATTCGGAGCATGCGGCCGACGACGGAGGCCAGAACGCTACATGAGACATTTGACCAATACCGACGAGTTTCGAGTGGAAAATGCAAGAGGAACGCGTGTGTTCGTGCACCGAGACTGGCAAGCAGGTGCGGACCAGATTAGAGTAGATAGAGTAAGTTTGAATTCACTTCCGCTTTTGCTGTGTATGACCCCGAGGTCATCTGCTTCATTGTTGTGAAGTAACCAAGTCCAAGACAGCGTGTTTGGATCGACCGACCGACTTTATTTGCGGCGGCGTGATCCTGTGTTTGGTTGTCGTACCCACCGCATACCGACAACACCCCCTCTGTACTGTTTCCCTTGCCAATAGCCCTTCACCGCGCGGCGGCGCACGTCTTTCTGGGCCGAAGACACCCACCTTCCCCATCGTTTTCCATCTTGTGCCACCCTACGACTTGCAGCCGTCGTGTTCGTTCGTTGCCTCCTGTGCACCTCAATACTACAAGTCGAAAATCTCACAAAGAGCTTTTGACCGACAAATTCTTGTGCGAGTGTGAGTTTCCTTCCGCACTCATCCCCCCTACCACAGTTGGGCTGTGAGCCTGACGATAACGTTACCCAATAGAATCTAGAGAAACTCACGATATTTGTCTGTGCTGTGTCTTATCACGAACAGTGTGAGTGTGAGCCGATAGTTTTTGGACTAGTGGCGATTTCGCTTTAGTCCAAAGCGTTCTTTGATTGCTTTCAAGATAAAGCAAGCAAAGAAGGCTACGGGCTTCGTGTGGCGAAATAAGCCAGAGCAATTAACTACTATGTGTGCAGATGACACCATCCAACAGCAATGGTATTGTAGTTAGTGAACACGAGTGAAAACACTCACTGTTGCCTGGCACATGTTGGGCTTAAACTAATAAATAAGTCTGTCGTTTCTTTGCGTTCTCGATTACGCGGTGCACGTGTGCCATCCACTCGATGAAATTGTGAATGCCTTCACTCCGACCATGTTGGCTCCTCACACGAACGACTACTAAGGGCCCTGGTGGTCGTTAATTAGCTTTTGCAAGTGCTAAAACATTTAAAAAATACATTACATTGTCCTGCGGGCAGACGAACATGACACTCATGCATCATTTTCATGGTCACTTCATGCTTGGACGCTGACGTGACGCATGAACGGAAAGTCAATTTTGGCCAACCGCGATATAGAATGCATTTAATTGGACGAAAATGAAAGAGTAGTGCTTCCAACCCGACATTTTCCATTCACAAATCATAAACCGGAAAATATCGTAATATATCCGTAAATTTTGCCTCATCGTAGTGCAGGGAGCCTGACATTTTCTGTTTGTTCAAAATTAATAGGAGTCATAAAAAAAGAAATCACTTTCAATTTGTATGTAATAAAATATGTTTGATATTTAAGGAAGCCCATTAAGAATTCGTTGTGTGACAGAGCATGAGCAAGAATGAAAAAGATACAGTCCAAGCGGCAGCGAGGAGAGCGCGATTCCGCAGATTCGGAGCATGCGGCCGACGACGGAGGCCAGAACGCTACATGAGACATTTGACCAATACCGACGAGTTTCGAGTGGAAAATGCAAGAGGAACGCGTGTGTTCGTGCACCGAGACTGGCAAGCAGGTGCGGACCAGATTAGAGTAGATAGAGTAAGTTTGAATTCACTTCCGCTTTTGCTGTGTATGACCCCGAGGTCATCTGCTTCATTGTTGTGAAGTAACCAAGTCCAAGACAGCGTGTTTGGATCGACCGACCGACTTTATTTGCGGCGGCGTGATCCTGTGTTTGGTTGTCGTACCCACCGCATACCGACAACACCCCCTCTGTACTGTTTCCCTTGCCAATAGCCCTTCACCGCGCGGCGGCGCACGTCTTTCTGGGCCGAAGACACCCACCTTCCCCATCGTTTTCCATCTTGTGCCACCCTACGACTTGCAGCCGTCGTGTTCGTTCGTTGCCTCCTGTGCACCTCAATACTACAAGTCGAAAATCTCACAAAGAGCTTTTGACCGACAAATTCTTGTGCGAGTGTGAGTTTCCTTCCGCACTCATCCCCCCTACCACATTTGGGCTGTGAGCCTGACGATAACGTTACCCAATAGAATCTAGAGAAACTCACGATATTTGTCTGTGCTGTGTCTTATCACGAACAGTGTGAGTGTGAGCCGATAGTTTTTGGACTAGTGGCGATTTCGCTTTAGTCCAAAGCGTTCTTTGATTGCTTTCAAGATAAAGCAAGCAAAGAAGGCTACGGGCTTCGTGTGGCGAAATAAGCCAGAGCAATTAACTACTATGTGTGCAGATGACACCATCCAACAGCAATGGTATTGTAGTTAGTGAACACGAGTGAAAACACTCACTGTTGCCTGGCACATGTTGGGCTTAAACTAATAAATAAGTCTGTCGTTTCTTTGCGTTCTCGATTACGCGGTGCACGTGTGCCATCCACTCGATGAAATTGTGAATGCCTTCACTCCGACCATGTTGGCTCCTCACACGAACGACTACTAAGGGCCCTGGTGGTCGTTAATTAGCTTTTGCAAGTGCTAAAACATTTAAAAAATACATTACATTGTCCTGCGGGCAGACGAACATGACACTCATGCATCATTTTCATGGTCACTTCATGCTTGGACGCTGACGTGACGCATGAACGGAAAGTCAATTTTGGCCAACCGCGATATAGAATGCATTTAATTGGACGAAAATGAAAGAGTAGTGCTTCCAACCCGACATTTTCCATTCACAAATCATAAACCGGAAAATATCGTAATATATCCGTAAATTTTGCCTCATCGTAGTGCAGGGAGCCTGACATTTTCTGTTTGTTCAAAATTAATAGGAGTCATAAAAAAAGAAATCACTTTCAATTTGTATGTAATAAAATATGTTTGATATTTAAGGAAGCCCATTAAGAATTCGTTGTGTGACAGAGCATGAGCAAGAATGAAAAAGATACAGTCCAAGCGGCAGCGAGGAGAGCGCGATTCCGCAGATTCGGAGCATGCGGCCGACGACGGAGGCCAGAACGCTACATGAGACATTTGACCAATACCGACGAGTTTCGAGTGGAAAATGCAAGAGGAACGCGTGTGTTCGTGCACCGAGACTGGCAAGCAGGTGCGGACCAGATTAGAGTAGATAGAGTAAGTTTGAATTCACTTCCGCTTTTGCTGTGTATGACCCCGAGGTCATCTGCTTCATTGTTGTGAAGTAACCAAGTCCAAGACAGCGTGTTTGGATCGACCGACCGACTTTATTTGCGGCGGCGTGATCCTGTGTTTGGTTGTCGTACCCACCGCATACCGACAACACCCCCTCTGTACTGTTTCCCTTGCCAATAGCCCTTCACCGCGCGGCGGCGCACGTCTTTCTGGGCCGAAGACACCCACCTTCCCCATCGTTTTCCATCTTGTGCCACCCTACGACTTGCAGCCGTCGTGTTCGTTCGTTGCCTCCTGTGCACCTCAATACTACAAGTCGAAAATCTCACAAAGAGCTTTTGACCGACAAATTCTTGTGCGAGTGTGAGTTTCCTTCCGCACTCATCCCCCCTACCACATTTGGGCTGTGAGCCTGACGATAACGTTACCCAATAGAATCTAGAGAAACTCACGATATTTGTCTGTGCTGTGTCTTATCACGAACAGTGTGAGTGTGAGCCGATAGTTTTTGGACTAGTGGCGATTTCGCTTTAGTCCAAAGCGTTCTTTGATTGCTTTCAAGATAAAGCAAGCAAAGAAGGCTACGGGCTTCGTGTGGCGAAATAAGCCAGAGCAATTAACTACTATGTGTGCAGATGACACCATCCAACAGCAATGGTATTGTAGTTAGTGAACACGAGTGAAAACACTCATTGTTGCCTGGCACATGTTGGGCTTAAACTAATAAATAAGTCTGTCGTTTCTTTGCGTTCTCGATTACGCGGTGCACGTGTGCCATCCACTCGATGAAATTGTGAATGCCTTCACTCCGACCATGTTGGCTCCTCACACGAACGACTACTAAGGGCCCTGGTGGTCGTTAATTAGCTTTTGCAAGTGCTAAAACATTTAAAAAATACATTACATTGTCCTGCGGGCAGACGAACATGACACTCATGCATCATTTTCATGGTCACTTCATGCTTGGACGCTGACGTGACGCATGAACGGAAAGTCAATTTTGGCCAACCGCGATATAGAATGCATTTAATTGGACGAAAATGAAAGAGTAGTGCTCCCAACCCGACATTTTCCATTCACAAATCAATATACGTATAAACACTCGTATAAATTAACACAAGTCTCATTTTCACTGCACTCATGTCACCGAGACAGCTCTCAAGCCCTTTGGGCGCTTCCCTCTTCATGCAACCAGAGCCGAGGTTGTGACGGCGGCATTGAGCTCACAAGGAAACGTAGGCTTGCCATTTCCATCTTCGACGCTCAATGAAATGTCGACCAGAGTCATGAGGTCTCGCCCACCGACATCCTGAGCAGGCAGAGCTTCCTTCGGCACGTCTAGATCGTGCACAACTAGCGTTGTTGTGATCTTGCGAAACGCATATCGCCCGGATAATTGGCTTGGAACTGGTGATCGACAAGTCGGACACGTATTGCAGACGCGGAGCCAAGCACAGATGCACGAAGCGTGGAAAAGATGACCACAAGGCAACGAGGCAGCAGCTGCATCCATGATTCGCATGCACACAACACAGTCTTCTCCGCCACCAGGGATTTCTTGGCTCTCGATAGCATCTAGCACGGATTGATTTGTCTGCGTCTTGAGTTATGGCACAACGTGGCGGACGATATCGCCGACCCAATTCGCACTTCGAAACGTGTCCAAGCAGTCTAGAACAGTCGTGCGCGGCGGTACTGCATATCGCACAGTCACACGAAGGCTCACAGGCTTGTTGTCTCCCATCAAGAATTCTTCAAAGACGATGACAGATAGGCGTGGACCTACCTGATCCAAATTCGAATGTCCCACTTCGACTTCGATTCAGCGTGGAGAGATGCGAGAGTGGGCGTTGTCGGGACGACAATTCCGATGCCACGATTACCCGCGGCTGTCACGAAGACATGAACATGCATGTCAAGATCCCCCATGGAGTTGAACCGAGACAGTTTGGATTCGATCGAAGACGATAGTTTACCTTGTACCTGTGTTTAATGACACTGTCACAATATAGAGAATACAGTCACTAATTGATGGGTAAGTTTTATTATGCTCATGTATGAATCGTACATATAAGATCAGATTATGTCCTTCAATCCAGGATGTTTCTAGAAATATATTCTTTAAAGTCAGGTTATATAAATGTACTATTTAATTGGTAAATATAACACAATATGCCAAATTTAGACCAATTAAATCGGTAAAAAAATTAATTTAATTTTTATTTTATCCAATTCAAGTGAGACTTTGCAGGTAGTGCCGTTGTTTGTCGAGTCAACCAAAACGTCAAATTTTATCATCGCGACTACTGGGTAGTTCATGGACACGACACGTCTTAGATCACCGCTTCGCCGTTGATTTGAGAGGACAAAGCCTTGCAGCACGACGAGATCGCCCGGTTACTAATGAAGGATTGCACATGCCGTCGAGAGGGCGAGCAACATTTACAAGCACCATGCAAAGAAATGCGTCAGAGTGTGTTCCCGAGACAAATTCGTAATTGCTGCAACTGATAGCTCTACAGCAAATAAGATCTATAGCTTGCTCTGTCGTCTAGCACTCACTGGATAAGCTGGTAAGAAGAGTCGCAATGTATTTCATAATATGAAATACATTGCGACTCTTCTTACCATCACAACCTCGATAATATCGAGGTTGCGATGAAATCTGATTGTTATCGTCTTTGATTGAAACCGAAAATATTACAATAAATTGGCCCAAAATGGCATTTTGAGGCCAAATTCAATAATTTAGGTCAAAATATGAACTTGTTTATCTCAAAGAGTTTTGCACCAAATCCAATATTTTTGGTTGGGATAAACTCACTGGAGGCTCCCAAAATGCCACCTCTACTATTTTGAATATGCCATAAATCGTTAATCCCAATTTTGCTGAAAATGGCATATTGATTTTGAAATTTTGCCAGACGCACCCTAAAAATGAATAAAAACATTGATTTTCAATTATTTTTATCCAATGATAGAATAAGTTACTTTTCACTCGAGTAGATCGCGACAAGCGAGTCTGTCGCGCCGGCGGCAAGGACAAGGCGATGTGGATGAAAAGCCAACGAACTGACAGGTCCAATGCGTTCACCAAGAAAGCCTTCGTGGTATCGAATGAGTGCCAACTGGTCTCCGTCTTGACGAAATACTTTGATGAACTGGTTGTGCGATCCCGTGGCAAAGACAGGAGCATACGAATGCACTGCAAATGCAGTCATGGGCGATCGGTGCGCTTCAAATGTCTTGACGCTCGAACGTGTATGACGTAGGTCCCAGAATTTGATCTCTCCCGACACGGAGCCAGACATGAGCTCGTACTTGCCAAATTTTGCCAGATGAGTCCCCACAACCCAGGACGAATGCTCCCGCAAGAGTGTGGTGGGTCTATCGCCTCGGATGTCAAAGATGCGAATGCTGCCGTCACCAAAGCCAGCTGCCATACATCCAATCGATTCGTCACTGTCCAGACTTGTGACGCAGGCGTCTGTTTGTGTAGAGAGCTACACGATTTCCACGTCAAGGAAAGATGCAGTCAATAGACTTACTGAGAGGGTCATCATTTCTTGATCAAGCTGCCATCCTCGCAAGACATTAGAATTGCCTCCTGCAAAGAGAAGACCGGCGCGTTGGAGCCAGGATGTGATTAATCCAGAGCCACGAGTGCCTGGCTGGAGGTCGGGCACACCAGAGAAGGCCAACACCATATTGGACTTATCGTACACTTTGACCATGCCGTCATCGGACGCACAGTAGAGCAGAGCTTCATGGTCGGGATTGATCCATCCGAGCGATGTCAACCTTGATCCGGCGGGATTTTGGTTGGCAAAGACACACACACGCTCACTTGTTTCAGTATTCCAAGTGCTGATTTGGTCCTTGTCGTCGGCCACAACTAGCAAGCTGCAATATTGCGCACGTCAAGCCAAGCTGTTCATGCAGTTCTAGTCTCACCTTTCATAAGGATGGAAGAGCAACAAGGACGTCATGTCAGCTTCGTTGTTGAGCACCGCAACTTGGCGCACATGCAGGCTATAAGATCGAATATCTCCAGAGCAAGATAATTAATCAAATAAACTTGCGCCAGCATACCTTCGTCTTTGCCTAAAGCAAGCTGCTGCGCACCAGATCGGACAGTCATGTGTCGTCGCATGCGTTCCAGACGGCGCTGACCGACTTGCGAAAGTGGATCTCGCTCGTCCTCGTCGATTGAAGCTCCCTTGTGGAACGTTGCACTGGCCCAAGCGTACAATTTGCTGTGGAGCTGAGGAGGTAGGACTGCCGGTGCCGTCGATTTGTCCTTGGATCCTCCAGCGGTCGGTGATGTGGGCTGTTGGTATGGCGAAATACTAGCAAGACTTGTCGTAGACACTCTTGTCAACAGCATTCTCACTAATGGTCGCAGTGGAGTAAATGGATCCCTGGAGTAGACTGGCTGAAGCGCAGCAGTGATAGCCGCTGCCGCTGGGTTTGTCGGTGGATCTCCTTCAAATGAGTCAACGTTCCTTGTGTGGAGAATTACACGAGCGTAAGCCACGATGGCCTCTTTGCGAACGAGCGGTGAGGCGTCTGTCAAACATCTTGAATACTGCAAAGCGAGATTTAGATCCAACGACAGCAAACCCAAAGCAAAGACTGCTGCAGCACGCGTTTCGGGACTTGGATCAGACCCAACAATCGCAAGCAAGGGTGTCGCAAAGCTATGAACACGGTCCAAGTCGTTTTCCCAACATTTACCAAGGACCAAACATGTCCAGAAACGAACCTTGGGTCTGGGATCGTCGAGAAATGGAAGTAAAGATGGCAAATGAGGCAACAAAGCTTGCTGGCCAGGCGTATAGTCGGCGGCAATGGCACTTAGGACAAAAAGAGTTTGTGTCTTTTGATCTTCAGGCAGCAATGGAGTTGTGAGATGGTGAAGAAAATAAATATGGCCATCCACCTTGACTAGATCAGCCTGACATGACTTGTCCACGCTTATAATACTGCTCCAGATCGAAACCAAGACTGTGCGCAGCTCTGGAGCGGGACTTTGGAGAAGCTTCTCCACGTACGGAAAGATCCCCACACTCAGAGTCAAGTTTACAGCATAAGCACCCAACTGAAAAAACTCAGCAAGCAATGTTAGGGCACGAAGACGTAGAGCTTGGTTTAGAAGCATTTGCAGGATGATGGGCAATTGCGGTGGTGGTGGTTTGGATGGAGATCCAAATTCAAGCCAGACTTGGAAAGCGGTCAGTTGTTCTGCGAAGAATCGGGAATGATGAAAGTTTAGTTGGGAAGTCGATGGTGGAGCATGCAGTTGGGCTAAACAAGTTTCTGCAGCTAGATCCTACAAGAAAGCGTAAATATGTATGCCATGAAGAAGGCGAAAAGTACCCAAGAGCGCCAGAGAGGATGATGCGCTGTGGATGGAAGAGCTGGAATCGAGCAGGGGGTGCATCCCTGCGTCTTCATGATGCGTTCAGCTAGTAAAAAGTTCCGAAAGAGCGATGCAACCAAGAGATCTTGACGAAAAAGTCGTTGAAAGAGTGGTGGTGGGAGTAGATTCCATGCAATTGTGTCTGTAATAGCAGTAAAGATCCAATTGAGCTCCCCAAGTGGGGTCTTGCGGTCGGTTAGCTTGCCTGTGAATATCAGAGATTAGATAAATTCACTCAAAAGGTTGATGTCTACCTGGAATACGATCAATCACGCTGGGCTCTAAATGGCCCATGCTCTTCTCATTCTGAGAGAGGAACCACCGCAGTGCAATTGTGATTGGAGTTGTCAAACAAGAGGTGAACACATCGGCACAGAGCGATGGCGACATGGGTAAAACTTCGTCTGGACCACAAGCTGCAAGTACAAGCGCTGCATCAGTAGATCGGAAATGCTGCAGTAAAATTCCCGCCGCGGAGCAGTCAAAGACGTAGATGCTGGGAGTGCCAACCCACACTTGCAGCTCGTAAACAAGCAGTGGAATGTACTGGGTAAACGTCTTGTTGAAAACCCAAATTTCACCGTTTGCTGTCGGACGAGGCACGCCGTGGCCATTGTAATGAAAGAGAACGCAGTCATTTTTGGCATGGCGCCGCAAGGAGACAGAAAGTTGTTTGATTTCATCGGCTGTTGGATCGAGAGACTGACGATATCGCGCGCGAGGTTGCCATCTTTCGTATTGGGATTGCAAAGTCTTGCCAATCGTTTCAAGGGCCTTTTGCGCTGGCATTGAAAAAGGCTCAACCCAGCACTCTTTGCGTGCACACGGGTTGGGTTTGATAATGTCTGGAGGGTCTGTTCCAATGTTAAGGCAGAGCACGAGCGCAACGTCCATGATTTTCAGTCGGGGTGTAATTGTACGCCAAGGCTGGACTTCAGGAGGCGGTTCAATATCTTCTTCGTCTCCCCACAAGATCTTGGATCCATGACGGTCTTCTATCGCATAATTATGGCTCGTTTGGCCTTCTTCCGCCCCCGTCATGCCCATCAAGAGGACAGGCGGCGCCGCCATCGAGAACATGGCTTTTCTCCAATATGGCAAAATGACGATCGATACTGAAATCAAGTATATAAAAATTTGAAGTTTAACCAATTAAAGTTAATAAAATAGAAAAATTCGACCAATGAAAATATTCTACATTATTCCAATTTTATTGTAATTTTTCAAATTAATCCAATTAAATCTTGTCTTGAAGAATGTCACTTCGAAAGCGCGCCATCCGCCGCGTCATGTACGTGAGGTTGTGAAGCGTGGCGAGCATCATTGCGGTGGGTTCCTTGGCCTTGAAGAGGTGGTGGATGTAGCCAATACTGTGCTCTGTACAAGCTGGACATGGACAATCGGCATCGATGGGGCCATCCATGCGAGCGTATTTGCCCCGAACGATGTGAAAAGCGCCATATGTGGTTGAAAAGAGAGTTCCGTGACGGCCAGCGCGAGTAGGATAACAAGAATCGAAAGTGTCAATCCCAAGAGGAATGCATGCGTGAAGCGATGGCTCGTCGGCAATTCCAAGCAAGTGGATTGGCTTTGAATCCGGCAATTGTGGCCGCAGGAAGGTAAGAAGCTCTAACATCTCGTCTCGATTCTTGCCCAGACTTCCACCAACTGCATGGCCGTCAAACGGAAGGGAGGTAATGTACTCTGCACTCATGGAACGAAGTCGTTCGTCAATCCCACCTGACGTAAAGAGCTTAGAACATCAAACGATCGTTATGGAGCATACCATGAATGACACCATACATGGCTTGTTGCTGGACGTCTTTGAGATGTTCCATGAGACTTCTGGCTTCCCATCGATGCGTTCGCAACACGGACTCTTCCTAGAGTCACAGTCATCCCTATATAGTTGTCGAATTGGACGTACGAGTTTATCCGCTGTGATGTGGTACGGCGGCAATTCATCGAATGGAATGATAATATCTGCTCCATAGGCTTTCTGCGCTCGGACGCTCGACTCAGGTGTGAGTGTAATACGACGACCATCGCGATACGATTTGAAAACGACACCAGACTCGTCAATCTTGATGACTGCCGAGGTGTCATTCGTCTTGTACTTGTTCTGCTTTCCTTTTCCTTTGAGCTCTTCATGGACAGATCCATAGGCGAGCGAAAACACTTGGAATCCACCGCTGTCGGTAATGATCGGCCGTCGTCGTCCCATGAATTTATGCAGACCGCCTGCATCTCGAATGATCTCTGGACCTGGTTGGAGCAGTAAATGGTACGAGTTGGCGAACATGAGCTGAGCGCCAGCATCGTCTGCTTGCTTTTGCGTCACGCCTACCAAGGAAATGCATCAGCCACCAAGACATGTTCAACGTGCCAACCTTTCAGTGCGGCATTTGTTCCCACAGGAACAAAGCCTGGCGTGTCGATGATACCGTGCGGTGTGTGGATACGACCAACTCGAGCCTTTGACTTCTTTGATTCATGGACGATCTCAAAGCGAAAGAAGTCTCTCGGACTGTACGCTGGAAACGACGACGCTGGCGGTGCCGGAAGCACTCGACGATGCGCCATTGAAACCAATTTGTCATGCAATTGGTTCAATTTCAGTCAATCGAAAGGCGAGAACAGTTACTTTGCCGTAACCGACGGGCAGTTTCTTCATGAAAGGCGACACTTGGAAGGAGCTGTCAGTGCTTGACCGTCATGGAAGACGCAAGCCATTTCCACCGCCGACGGTGACACCAATAGCGATCAAGGGCCCTTGGCCACTTGGAGCCACGACCAGTTACTTCGATTGTAGTTGGCAACAGCTGGAGCGATTTTGCACGATGCGCGTTCTGCTTGCGAGAGCATAAGGAAGCTCTTGGGATCGATCGACATGGCGCAACTTGTCATTAAGCGGAGGAGATGGAGACACCACACTCTTGCAAGAAACGATCGAAGCTTGTCAGTCTTATGGATCACGTCGGTGGAAGAAGAGCTCAGCCTAAGTCTGAAGACAACTCGCTTCTCTCGAAAGCTCCCCATCGCAATGTGTCGTTCAGGTCCTCACTGTCGCGTCCGTGGAGGTTCCATTGCTGGCCTGCACCTTTCATCCTTCAAGATTGTCTTAAGGTTCTTCGACTCCTCGCCACTTCAACTGATGCCAGTGCTGTACTCCTCCAGGTAACTCGAGCATCGTATGAGTTATCTATGAGAGCACGCTACCGTGTAGGACGACATCCAACAGCCTCATCGGCATCGTTAAGCTATCGGAGAGAGCAGTCATGTCATACGATCGAGTTGCAGCTTCATGTCGTACCTCTCGATGCAGCAAGAAAGAATTATGGGCACCAAAGGAGCTCCTCTCCCAAATGGCGGTGGCGGTAGGGCGACAATCAATTCCCGGACGCAAGACCAGATATATCTTTGCGAATTCTTCCCTAGAGAAACTTTGATCGTCGGCGGTCGTCATTCTCGCGCGCGATTGTCAATGGAGGATCATCTTGCATCCGGATAGGATTATCTATTTCGAAAAAAGAGACCAACGTCATGGGACTTGACCCGCGTCACCAGCACCTCGATGAAGACGACGAAGAGATGGAAATGATGATGATGAGCAACAGCAACGACGTCTCGGAAGATTGGCGGGCTCAAGTACATATTCACGATTCGTTGGATGCGCAGAATACCTTTGGGAACTGGTGTTCTGCCCATGTTGTCGAGGTACACTGAATCGAATGCATGGATAATCTCTCCTAGACGACGCCCATGTCGATCGTAGTGCGCTACCATAACATGAATCCTTGCTGGGACGAACGTCTTCCGCGGGATTCACCGCGACTTTCCAGTCCTTCCTCCATGGTACGACCAATCTCAATGACATTTCTCGATCTTCCACGACTTCAACAGGCTCAGAACGACAGCATGCCAGTCAAACTAGGCCAACTTGTACACATCTTCGAGAATCAATGGAAGGAAGCGCAAGTAACTTGCATCCACCCAGAAGAAATCCGCGTCTCGTTCCCAGGTGAGCGCTTTCGCTTCCTCGCTGAGCGTGCATATTGACATGCTGTCTTTAGGCATTCCGACGCAAAAGTGGATTCCATTCGATCCAAGATTTATCGCGCCGTCTGAAAAGCACCACACGCGCCGCATTCGCCTGTCGAATCCAAGCTATGATCAATACTCTCGTGCGTTGCAGCACTTGGACTACACAATTGTTCCCGTTGAAGGCGACGGCAACTGTTTATTTCGATCCGTGAGCCATCAACTCTACGGAGACGACCGCCACCACGCACTTGTCCGCAAGTTCTGCATGGACTACATGGAACTCGAGAAGGAGTACTTTGAACCGTTCGTTGTCGGCGACATGGCGGCGTTTTTGCGCTACGTGAACCACAAACGGCATGATGCCGTCTGGGGCGACGATCCCGAACTCCAGGTATCTTCTTGCTCGAGAGCAAACCTCTGGAGCGCCCCCTTGACTAGGCCATCTGTGAGCTGTACGATCGATCCGCCGAAGTGTTTGCCTACGACGCGCAAGTTGGCGCGAAACGACTGCGCACTTTCCACGAGAATAGCGGGCGGCCATCCATATGGTATGCCATTCTGTAGTTTGTTCTCTCTTGACAAGATCTAGCTTGAGCTTCTACGGTGGCGGCCACTACGATTCCCTCGTTGGACGACAGCATCGACTAAACTTGATCACGTAAGGAGAAACGCTCTCATGAACGGTTTTTGAGCTGCTGTTCAACATCTAGTGAGGCTCCTGGCGTCTACGAAGCACGTCGCCTTGCGCTAGCAAGCTCGAAGCGATGGAGCGCTGAAGAAGCTAAGGCTCTGGAGGTTTTGCGATCTACATGGAGGTGAACTAGTGCTGAACTGAATGATGTTTTTAGATTTCTCGGCGGGAGTTTGGCGGCATGGCGATGAATCTCGACGCGGCTTTAAATGCGTCAATTGAATCCTACGAAGCTGAAGTCGCCCGACAGATTGAGTCAACGGACGTTCGCGCAGTGCAAGAAGAAAGCGAACTCGATCATTTGCAAGTATGATCTCGACACTCTCGTCAACCTTCCGCTCACAGAACGACGTCGTACGCTAGACGGAAATGCTCAAGAGTGTCGCACAGCAGTCCGAAGATGAATTGGTCCAGCAGGCCGTCCAAGCGTCGCTAGATCCTGTACGTCTTCGTCGATTATTCCTCAGTAGCGTGGCCCTTTCCTCGTAGTATGAAGATGCATTGCAGCAAGCCTTGGCACTCTCTGCACAGGAAAATATGATTGCAGCTGTAGAGGAATCTGCGTTCTTTGACGAAGATGAAGCGATGCAACAAGCGATTCAAATGTCGTTGATGCAATAACAAGGAAGACGATCTAACTCATTTGAACATCTTCCGTCACATCCGCCACTTCGACCGCATCAATCTACGCCAACGAACTCGTTATGAGACAACAGGAACGTGGAGAAAACATACGTAAGGTTGCAAATCGGGGCCTTCAATCAAAGTAAATGGATGATTCACGCCGACGACCGCAATGGCGACATTGGACGATGACAATTCCTACTCGATGACAACTATCAAGCCCAATGCAATGAGAGATTGGCGTACCTGGTTGCCTTCCAAGCAGCCTCGAATTCCTTGAAGGGCATGCTTGATCAAATCATCCTTGCCCACTAGTGATCCAATTCATGAGCTCAATGAGGAGGAGCAAGGACGTACATGGAGGGAAGCTCTCAAAGTGTTTTTCCAAGTATGTACGAGCGGATTGCGAACGCGCGCCGATCGCAATACCGTGGTACTCGTAGTAGTTGCCCGACGGACAGGTCTGGAAAAGATGCGGGCCGTTCTTCTACAATCATCACGCATAAGATGAGAGTAAGAGGTGGAGGAAACGTACGTCAACGCCAGCAACAAGACACCCCACGCCGTATGGACGTCGCACGTACGATTGCGTGCATTCTTGCTTCTTGTCGGCAACGTCGCTGACCAATCTCGCCACGGGCAACGCACTTCCGTAGACAAACTTGTGGTTGAGGCATTCCGTACGCATGAATCGGGCCAAGGAACGCGCATCGGCCGTCAATCCTGCAATCACCATGCCCATGTGCGTGTCAATCTCAAAGAACTTCTTCTGTGGATCGGCCAATTGCTCCGACTGATCGCGCTTGATACCGGCCAAGACGACAGTCGAGTTACTGCGTAGACCCAAACACGCCGAGCCTTGCTTCACGGCTTCCATGGCATAGTCGATCTGATGGAGATGGCCTTGAGGACTCCACACAGTCACATCCGTGTCGTACTGATTGCGGAACATCGCTTGCTTCCTGACCGCAAAATCTACCAAAATGCGTCAAAATCTTCCCTCTTTGACATCTTACACTAATTACGAAAAGAAACTCGAAGAAACACTATACAAAACTCAAGTAAATTGAGAAAAGGGAGAATAATGTTTTTTGTAATTTCTTTTTTTTGTAATTTCTTTTTTGTAATTTCTTTTTGTAATTTCTTCCACACAGCAAATTGTGCATTGTTCTTGGAGTTTCTTCTTGCATGTGAAGTTTGAGGCAAAGTTCGGTTTAAAAAGAGTCCTTCACTCTTGCTTGCATACCCGTGGAATTACCTAGCTAAATATAACATAAACAAACAAGGAATTAACAATTAACTTAAAATCCCATGGCAGTTCCGGTGAAACATCACAGTCACTGTCACACCACTACACGATTGGCTAAAATTCTGCATTGCACAGTGTCAAGAACACAGAGTCCACGACAAGACGGAGTCCACGTTGACAACATGGCCAGTCGAGTTTGGCCACAGACGCATTAACATTATGTTTAAGCCTCTCATACTTATTTCTAAATCGCAACAATTGATTGCAAAGTGCACCACATATACTGTTATTTTTTCGACGTTATGAGTCGCGTACATTGAATAGAATTATCACAAAACTACCAGACGTAACCTCAGTTTGATCTCCGATGTGCGTGAGCATGTGAAATCGCATTAGCTTTCGACAAAAACAACGACCTACTTGTCTTTTGTGCTTGGACGTAAGATATCTGTACACAGAACACAAATTCGCCTCAATCTACCAAATCCAAATGATGGGCAGTAGTTATGATTAGATACAAGACATATTTAAGTCTATAATACAATGGAAGTGACTACGTTTCAGGTGCAAAGCATATTTCGATAATAAACCGGACTCAACGGGTGTTCTTGTGCCCGGCTTTTCAATGTTCTCACATTGAAAGTGCATCGACACAAGCACAAGAGGACAAAGGACTATGTATTCATTCACGACCTTATTTAGATAGCTTTCAGTTAAATATGAATGTCCAGTCAAAGCAGAGTCACCTCTGCATCTAACAAGCCAATAAACGACTTGATTGACCGTGGCAGGAAAATATATTGTCGGGCAGGTGTGATTTTTGGTGTGATTTCAGGTGTGATTTGGCACCTGATTGGCCAGTTTTAGCACACACTAGATCACACTGCCAGTGTGATTTACATCACGATAAAATTCCAAAATATAGCACTGAACAGTATTTCTATCCAATCAATGTTTTTGCTGATTTAATTATCTAAGAAGTGATTGGCCCCATCACCAGAAATACAACTTCGGTGTGATTTTGTAAATAACATAGGGGTTAACGAAGAGTAGCGTCCACATTTGCAGCTGTAACATCACTGAATCGAATTGATAGTTATCCTGCTGCCAGGTTTGAAAGCAATGGGAGCGGGACAACCCGCGGTACGCGGGAGATGAAGACACTTGCTTGGCAAGGGTAAAAATGAACTCTGTTAGTGATGGGGTCAAGGAAGGGCACGAAGTGCAACTTACACTCACTAACAACTCTAGAGGGGAATCTCGGTCGCACGTCGTACTGACTGTGAGGGATTGTGCGTCTAGAGCAACCTCGCTCATGATGCTGCAACTTCATCATCAGCGATTTCTGGGAATGTTCTGGAACTGGACGACCAGAACACTACCTTCCTCCAGTGTCGCTTCACAGTAAAAAACTCGAGGGACTGCCAGCCAGAAAAAGATACACTCCGACTTGGCAGTCTCTGCACGACACGTTCGAGGCAACGTGCAGCAAGTCCAATGAGCCGAAGTAAAAACAGAATTGTCTGCCGACAATGAGCAAACAACCAATAATGCACAAAAAATCGCAGCAGAAAACAAACACAAGAGTGGCACGGAGGCGGAAAAGACAGCCAAACGAGAGAGCGCTCAACCAAAATCCAAAGGAGAAGCAACGAACAGAATGTCCACTGAGTGGCCGACCAAAAACCAAACTGTGGCAGCGGCGACAGAAAAGACCGATGTGTACAAGAGTACACCAAACGTGTGTCAAACATGACAGGAAAATCAATGTAGGAACAATGTTCCAGTTGGGAGTTGCGGGAAATCTCGAAAATATAAAATGGCAAAAAATGGAATAAAATCAAGATATTTTTATTCAATACGAATGCTACGGGTGTTGAAATTTGACAGTGAAGTTGAGGAGCTCGTTGTCGCAAACTGGTTTCCTGCCGCTTTGCAAGTAACAACGAGAATTAGAGCGCCCGTCGAAGGGCACACAACAACTTCCTTTGTCACCTGGTCGACAGCAGACTGAACTTGCACAGAAAATTCGACTCGAAATGTTGTCTGAGGAACTTCGTTGATGACTGATGCAACTCGTTGAAGTTGCTCCTTCAAAGCCATCACTTTTGGATGATAGTGAGTGATGGTCTTCGATTTAGGGCCCGTCTGGCAACCGAAAATATTACAATAAATAGGCCCAAAATGCCATTTTTAGGCCAAATTCAATAATTTAGGTCAAAATATGAACTTGTTTATCTCCAAGAGTTTTGCACCAAGTCCAATATTTTTGGTTGGGATATACTCAGTGGAGGCTCCCAAAATGCCATTTTACGAAATGGAGGTTTTACCTCCATTTTGAATATGCCATAAATCGTTGATCCCATTTTGGCTGAAAATGGCATATTGATTTTGAAATTTTGCCAGACGCACCCTTAATTTCATTGGCAAAAACATCTTCGACACTAGACATCATGATTGGCCAATCCATTTTCACCAATCCAAATAAACCACTTTGGTCAACGACAAATCAAGTTTGTTGCTGCCCGAAGGAAGGCATATTGTGGCGATGACCATTTCTTGCATAGTGTTAGGATCGCGATACGTCGCAACATTGCACGCATAATGCGTGCAACTAAAAACATCCGACGTTGTCTCCTCCGTCTCCTCTGCAAGTTCCGCGTAACGCAGCCGTTTTCCTGGCTTCAACTCCAGAAGTTCGTCAGAATTGTCATTGTCGCGTTTAGTTTGTCTACCTACTATTGTGAAACATGATAACTTGAATGGAAATGGAAACTTACAGGGAATGCCGAGTCGCGATCGAGTTTTATTGAAATGCGCGCGGAAAACGGTCAATCCAAACGGTTGAAAAGCTTCGTGTTGCTCAAAAACCGATTTGGGTGTGTCTGTCGGCTCAATCAAGCCGTCCTTGAACAGCTTTTCCAACAACAACTGTTCATCACAGCCCTTTCGCCACACGTTCGCCCTTGTCATTGTCAAACAGTTGGAAAATGAGACTTCCTTTCAAAATGAAGCCTTGTGTCCAATTTTTACATTTCATGATACTAAAAGAAAATCTCGTACAGTAGAGAAAAAAGGCGCATCGTGTCCGGAAAAACATCTTATGTAACCGGAATATCATCCTGTTTCGAAACAAAATCCGATTTGTTTCGAAACAAAATCAAGTTCTTAATTCATGTTTAAATCATTTTTGGACCATTTCGGAAAAATTACCCAAGTTTAAAGATGAATTTCTCAAAAAGTATTGGACGAAACTAGAAAAAGAAAACGAAACGAACAAAACAAAGGCCTTCTGTTCCCAGACCAACTTGAAGATTCAGGTTAGAATCAAGGACATGCGCAATTTCGCTTGTCGAAAATATCAGTTTTTTTGAAAAAATCCAAAAATTCGAATTTTTGTTTAAGGAACTTGACACAGCTAGAGTAGTTCTTTGCGAGCAAACGAGAAATTTGGCAAAACGCTTGTCTACTCTTTTGTGTTTCGATCGTTTTAATGATTAACGGCGCGGATTTCACGCAGTTTCGCCCCATGAATATCCTAAACTTATGATCTCCAAAGAGAATCAACTTTTCGAATGCATTCAAAATCGATACAAAATGATACTGCTGGCTCTATTCTGACGTCAGTCAAGTACTGTACATTAGTTTACGACAACAATTTAAATAAGTATCACCATTATACGTCAAATTGTATACTTATTAATATCTAAATAAAACCAAGTCTTGAGAAGTGTACACACAACGCATTTTCGCAAATGACATCGAATGCGTTCTATTGGCATGGATGCCAATTGACGAAGCATCCCCTTGAGGGGAGTTTCAATGTAGGCCTGCGCCGCTTCCGTGAAATGTTTGGGACGTCCCCAGCCTGTTGCGGTCAGGTGTGGGAGATGTCCCGCAGTGTGCGACCACCCAACACGACCCCTCCACATCTGCTCTGGGCCTTGATGTTTCTAAAGACCTATGCTACCGAAGGCGAATACCATGCACTCACGGGCGCCGACGAGAAAACTTTCCGCAAATGGTGCTGGATCTGGGTCAACATTATATCTGACCTAGACTGTGTAGGTTGACGAGTTTTCTTAAACTAATAAACTTTTATAGATTAAATGGGAGAACCGGTTTCAGAATAGCCATCCCGACGCGACTTAGTTTGTTTCTCTGGATGGCACGGATTTTCGTATACGCGAGCCAACTCCGTTTGGTCCGTGCTGGTATAGCCACAAGTTCCACGGACCTGGGCTTCGACATGAAGTCGGGATTTGTATCGCGACGGGCCATATCGTATGGGCTCATGGCGGCATGCCATGTGGCTCGTGGCCAGACTTACGTCTTGCAAGAGACGCGTATTGCTCATCAGTGGAGCCGAACGAGATGACGCTGGCAGATCGGGGCTATGCAGACCCTCATTATTTTATTTACCCTAGACCTGGCCGTGCAGATGTTCGGCGTCAAAAAGAGATCATGGCTAGGCATGAAACATGCAATCGGCGTTTGAAGCAATTTCGTGTTCTTGGTGACGTTTTTCGTCACAATTTGTATCTTCATCCCATTTACTTCCATGCAGTTGTGAACTTGACGCAGATCATGATTGAATCAGGCGAAGCGTTGTTCTCGGTAGTGTAAATCATAACACTAATTTACATTGCATTAGTTAACACTATATTTCGATTTTTCTCGCAACTCCTTGCAACATATTATTGCAGCAATGTCGACTTGGGGTTGCGGGGTCAGTGGCAACGCTTCCTGAGTCAGCCTGACTCAGGTACAGGGAACGACGGAAAGTAATCCTAAGTGGTACTCCAAAATACAACGATTCATCGCTTCTAATTGGATAGTTTTAGAAAAAATGTCGTCCAATCAAATCAACGCAGGCGATAATAATATTCATATTTTTATTATATTATCAAGTGTATTTTAATATGGAGTGGCAGGAAACACAACTTGACTCGATATGCTTACAAAATGCTGCAATGTATGCAATTTCAGAAATGTCCAATCGAAGATGTATTTCAAATTGTATTGACCGGTATGATGGAGACAGTAGAATGATAAGCGTTTGACGCGGTGGCGCAGCGGTTATGTGCGACGGCATCCATGATGATTGAGGAAGGGGCCCGGGTTCGAGACCCGGGCAGCGTCAAACTTTTTCCATTTTTTAATTCAATTATACTATAAATATTGTAATAAATTGCATACATTTATTCAATCACTGAAAATATTTTTTAATAATATTTTTCAACTCATATCAACACCGACTGGCTTTGGCAACGCCTTGGTGAAACTTGCGCGCACCTCGCTCTCGGTTATAAGTTCCCATGCCATGATGGCTCGATTTATCATCACAAGGCGCTTGTCAGCACAGGTAAGACACACCTCCGATTCGGCTAAGAATAGATCACGCAGGTGCTGCTTAAACGGTCCCATGATTGAAACGTCCAAGGGCTGACAGTGGCTTGTACTGTTCGGGGAGAGCAGCAAGATGGCATCCCATCTCTTCTTGTACAATTCGGTATGATGCATCACTGACATGGCTGTCAAAGTTATCCACGAGTAGGACGGACGGACCATTCACCGCGGGTGCAAACACATTCCAAAGGTACATTTCCCACACCTTTCGGTTCATCCAGCCTCGTTCCTGGACAGCGTAATAGTGTCCTCTAGGATACCGATCAAGCTCCTTCATATCAATTGTACCTCCAGGAGCCCCCTTGATGACAAACAGAATCGGCAGCTTCACACCATCGGCTCGAACAGTTAGCACCGCCGTCATGCGGTATGCATGTTTGTCTCCAGTCGATGTCTTCGATGATCCCCCGCGAATGGCCCATATGATCTTCGGTGACATATCATAGTACATTCCGGTTTCATCCACGTTGTAGATGGAGTCATCGTCAAATCCAAGATATTCCCGGTGGAAGGCAGCGCCAAACTCAGCACGAAGAGCATCCAAGTCAGCTTGCGGCATTTTGGTGAACGTGCTGATCTGACGACTGAATCCATGTCGATGGGAGAATCTTTCAAGGAGCCGAAGAAGAGACTTGTACGCTGTCTTGTTGGCTTGCTTGCTTTCAATGTAAGCGGCATACCATTCAGGTACGTGTTGCTTGAGAAATTGAATCATGTGGCTTGCTGATAGTGGCTTCTCTTCGGAGCGCAAGATTGTCATGTGCTCAACGAGCTCCGCGACACATGGAATGATCTCCTTTCGACCGATATTTCCGGTCTTCTTTCGTTTCTGTGATCCTTTATAGCCAAGTATGCGCTCAGGATGCGCAATCCATTTCTGCAGCGTATTGCGTTTGATGCACATGGCCTCGGCAACAGATCGCAGCGTTTCGCCAGCCTGTACTCGGCCGATTGCAGTCTTCTTCTCAATTATTGTGTGCTGGTGTCGGCGAACCATCGCTTGCATCGCAAAATGAAATACAGTACAGTCACTTGGTGATTAATTTTTTAAAATTGAGTCTTTCAAATCACTTTCCCCGCGAAAATATTATCCACCAATCAAATTTGTCGAATGCTAAGTACTATATTTCATTGGATAAAATATTCGACTTTGATCAAAAGTACCACTTAGGATTACTTTCCGTCGTTCCCTGTAGAATGGTAGACTGGGGGACCAGGCCCATCACCAAACTGAAAACAGCTCAATGTGAGAGCTCTCAGACAAACATGGCATGAGTTTGTCGTTTGGCAGTGGCAATGGCACTCCAGAATAACCACAGCTCGGCGGTGTGTTGATGCGGCGCAGGCGCGGCAAAAATAGGTCAGGACGTCTCCTGCCGGACAACTTAGCCAACATCGAGTAGGGCATAAGCGTCAATGATAAACGCAAAGAAACATGGTAATGCGTAAAAATACCGGAGAGTGACGCAAAGGTTGTGCATGGCGTCGGGCGGGTGGGACTCGGGTTAAAACAAAAACCACGGTAGAGGAGCTGGTTGATCAGACCAGGCCGAGTGGATGCAAAGCGACAACGGCAACGGCATCCAACCACCACCCGACTCCAAAAAAGCAAACAAACCACAGTAAATGGGCTAAAGAGCTCTTTGCTCGTTCCTCGGGCCCGACAGGGTTCGGAAAAAGATATCCCCGTAGCACGACCGTTCAGCTAAAACGACAACGGATGCGGGAGGCGGTAAATATTGCTCCTGAAGCAGGAGGATCGTCTCTATCGTGGGCCACTCGAATTGGTCGGACTGGAGTGGCAAAATCGGCGGTATTGCCAAGACATTGATGTGGGAAACCGGGTCGACAACGTCGTACCTCCTCTAAATAGAGGGGGTGCTGTTCTGGGTATTGAAAGCGGATATTTCAATTCCAGAAGATCCATGCAGATGATTCAGTGACATCTGCAATGCCAACTATCCGTATGCTTGTTATCATATTTTGTACCAATCTAAACTCTCCGGGAAACGTGCCTGCACTGCCCGGGAAGAATGCTTTCATTTGGCCAACCACGTCATGGTTAGGCATGTGCTGCCATATTCCTAGCGGTCTCTTCAACAATTAGTCTTGTGTGTAGCGTTGACACGTCATTGCGTCGTCAATTGTAGATGCTGGCATGAGTTTTCATCTACCGGTAATTCACTCAGTTCCCATTTTCATTTGTCGAGCGCATCACCTCTGAAAGTGACGACAGATCAATAGTAAGAGAAGTGGGCCTCGTTCTGAATTCATTCGTGTTAGGTAAACAGGGCCTTTCTAAGCTATAACTATTGGTGAAGGGGTTCATCCAAGCCGTTGAGACTTAGCTACGTTTCTTTTGCTCCTCCTCCCAAATTCGTCCACTTGAGCCGAAATTGAATTTTGGTCTTATTGCCAGCCAAAATGTGGCTGATTCTTGCCCATGTGGGGCACAACTAAACGACACATACAAATCCTATGGCAGGGACCAGCCACGATAAAGAAGTAGTGGTTATGACCGTCGAGACGAATCAATTATCAAAGGACAAAACGACGAGTCTTGACCACAGGCCAGCCGCCGTGTTGGACAAGAGCAAGATGTGCACTGCGTTTATCTATTCCGACTTACTGACAAAGGTTAAAAAACGAAGTGGTAGTTCTTATTGCTTCTGACGAGTTTCTTGCATGCACTGCTACCGCACATCCATTTGAAATCGATAGCTCTGTCCACCAGTTGTAATCGCTTATGATTTCTTCATAGAGTATAATTTCCTGAGCAACTGTAACCGCGGCGCGTATTTCACCATTTGTTTTCAATAACTTGAAGCGCGTGTTCGGGCCGCAGGAGTTGTTGTGAATATTGACATTTTGTCGTTTTTGTTGCGTTGATGAAACACTTGCTCGAAAGTCTCATGAAGTAGAACGTTTTCGCCTCTTCTTCCATCATGATTTTCAAGCCGCGTTCGCATACAATGTTGTCAATGACTTCGCCGACGTTCTCCATGACAGATGCACCTGGAGAAAGACCACATACAGCACGTAAACTAGCGTTAAGCTTACGAGCAAATGGAGCCTCACGCGTGGCATCGTTAAAACCTCGGTTTCAGCAAAGCTGACGATATAAGCAATTGTCAAAGCAAACAACATACTCATACGCGTTGGCACATTCTTGGCTATAGCGTTCAGAGAGACAATATCTGTTATTCTATGTCCAATAATCGCATGGCCTGTTGGGACGAACTCGTGGCCGCGCACAAATATTTCCCCCCGCTGAAATCTCATCTTCCTTGTAAACGTTTTGTGCGACTTTAGAAGTTCCTGTCAACGCTCCAACGTCATAGGTACTGCCAGAAACGCTGCTGGACAAGTTGACAACTTGGCTTGTGTCATTAGAGAGATCGTTGACTTGATTTTCTTCCACAACTTGATTTGAAATTTCCACTTTATGTGACTCAAATCCAGAGCTAAGTGCTCTTTCCAAGTGTTCCTGGCTACTGAGTCGTTGTGAATATCATTCGATCATTCAGGTAAGACTTTTCAACCTTCCTCAGAGCCCATTTCTTTCTGACTTGGATTGTTTTCTTCTTGAATTCTTCAACATCGGTTACTATGACACCAACCAACTGAGTAGCGGCGATTGATCGTTGAGGGCAGCTACGAAGGCATTCCATTACTCTTGCCGTGTCTGAGGCAAGAGTCAGGCTTGGCGTACAACACTAGGTGCTGTTGTTGTCTCCTTGGTTGAACCTCGTTGAATAGCACGCGCGGATATAGCGGATATTTCATGCGGCTTCCATAGCCGGCTTCGACAAGACGTTTAAGGATGTCAATATCCTCACGAGATGCCACCACATAGAGTTGTTACAATGAAACCAAGATCAATCCAAGTCGTCACTCGAGAATGTACCCCTTCGACCGCTACATCACCATAGTGTTACACTTGGTAGCATTTCTTGGTTACTGTTTGCCTTTCCATGCTGGAACTCCTAGATTCTAGCAGTGGAGAGGCAGGCAGTAACCAAGAAGTGCTACCAAGTGTAGAATAGGGGTACATCTTGTATGATGGAGCTGGAAAAGTGTACAATGAAGTATTGTTGATTTGATACGAATTTCCAGACCCCGTTCAAGCGAATCACGCCGGCGGATCGATTCACCAATCGACGCCATTGGCTAATAAATATTTTGGGCGATTGTGATTGGCTGAATAAAATTTTAAAGAAAGTACAGTTCCCATGAGAGAAAGTACTGTTCTAATTTTCATTCATCCAATGTATTGGCGCGATTGGAGATTGATACAAAAAACGAATCCAAATTGGGAAATTTCTGGCGAATCCACAATAAATCCCAGACTATTTTCAGGATTGCCGTGGACGGCACTACTGGCACACTAAAATGCGTCTTGAATCCCACTCGTATAATTACAATCGTACCATTAATAATCAACAATACGTTTTGTTTCACCACACAGCAAGTCATTCGAGCCGGAATTTGCAATTCACGATGGATAGGATCAATATGTCGGTAGCAACTCTCCTAATAATAAGATGGGGAGTCACAGGAAAAATGTTTTCCAAGTATCTCATGTTACAAAGAACTATAAATGTGCACTATTTTCTGGTTCAGACTAATTTCATGTCAATTTTAATACTAGGTATCGGAGCTGTGGGACCCCGGAGGTCTCGTCAGGTCCGAGACTTATCCGGATGAAACCCAAGTTATTTTAAGTCCAGAGTGAAAATATCTTGGGTATTGCTCCTTCAGGTCCCACACCACTGATAGGCTAAAATATAACTTACATTTCTATCCACTGGAGGCATATCAAGATAAAAGTACACTTCATGACAATAGAATTCATGAACAATCAAGCAATAAGCTACACTAGAGCTGCAAATGGAATTAAAACGAGCAAAATCGTAGGAATACAGCTCAAATCTATAACCTAACAACGCAATAGAGCATACATATGCTCACAACCTAGACAGTGTGGCTTGTGTTCTCGCAGCAAGGGCAAGACTAAAGTCCATCGACAGAGGAAATTAGCCTCCATATGCCATACTATAATAGTATTGAAAAATGAACATGTATTCTGGTTTTATTCATAAATTTCGCAGTGTATGGATGCTTGGTTCATGTTGTCATTCCTCTTGAAATGGAAAATATAACCAATGAAATTTCTCCAATTTCATATTTTCTAACCAATAATTATATTCTTTGTACAACCAATCAAATCTTTTCAAATGCTATAAATGGATATTCCTCCCTGGGTCTCAAAATATATGTTTTTGTATAGGACCCAGGTCAGGACCCACTGTGAATACAGGTACAATATCCACTAGATAATATTCGTTGGGCTGTCCTTCCGTGGTGCCGAAATCTCCCCCGTCATGTGAATTAAGGCGCATTTTAGTGTGCCAGTAGTGTCATCCAAGGCAATCCTGAAAATAGTCTGGGATTTACTTCATTGTACAATTTTCCAGCTCCATCATACAAGATATACCCCTAGTCTACACTTGGTAGCACTTCTTGGTTACTGCCTGCCTCTCCACTGCTAGAATCTAGGAGTTCCAGCATGGAAAGGCAAACAGTAACCAAGAAGTGCTACCAAGTGTAACACTACAGCAGGAATAGTTGTCATCGTTGTCTCAAGGTCGCTGGCGATCCACTGCTGTATGGCCTTGCTTTTGAGTGTAGTTTGAGTCCCAGTACAGGGAGTAGCTTGGGCCGCAAGCCGTATAGTTCACCACAGGTTCACTGTTCACATCTGACGAACCATCTGTAGTGAGACAAACCATGGTGCCATGACTTGAAAGACGCTTGAGGGTCTTCGCTCAAACTTTTGTAGCATTCCACCATTAATGTGCAGCTGAGGGCTCGTCTTGTGGGAATAATTATTTCAGGTCGTGTACGAGAAAATGCGCGTTGAAGATGGCTTTGACCAACGCGATAGAATGAGGTTCCAGACAGGTAGAATGTCATGGCGATGTCCTTGCATATGGCTTGCTTCTCTTGCGCGGACAGTTTTGGCGCAACAAATTGTCGCACACTTGCTTGCTTGAAGATTTGCTTCGATGCTGTCGATCCAGGTTGTACTTGCTTGGCGGGCTTAGTCGTAAAACATGCTGGACGTTGAGACGGCTCCATGGAGGAAATCCAGGCTGTAAACGGCCGATTATGCTTCAAATGATTTGCTGCGGTTTTGCTCTTCTTCGAGTGAGAAACGCGCTGCTTGCAGTGTTTGCATGTGGCGGCATGAGATTCTGTGGGTCGTTTTCATCAGTGAAATAGTGCCAAACTTCTGAAGGGGGCGGCCGGGCTTGCGCTTGAGAGTCGTCTTGGTTGCCACCTCGACCTCAGATGATGATGAGAGACTGCTGTCGATGTCGTATGTGACTTGAGCTGACATGTTTGAGTCAAATTACATAATGAGTACTTGATTAAAGTACATGTATTTGATAGGTATTATGGAGTACTACAATGACGTTGAACTAAAAAAAAAATGTCTTTTGTTGAACGTCAATCTGGCCTTATGCACATGACAAATACCCTCCTTTCGTTTCAATAGCAAAAGACGTCATCATTTTGAATCGCAAAATGACCAATCACGAATGAAAATAGGATTGCAAAGTTTTGTATTTCTTATTGACCAATCAAATCAGTCTAAATCAATCCAAGCAGCCAAAATGTGTCCTAAGAAATGCACCAGACGAGCGGTTGTTGCCGTTGAAAGCTTTCTTATCACGTTTACAGTGCCTACGCTGCATTGAGAGACACCAACGCATGATTGGAAGATCATGAATCGCCATATTCATAAGACAAAAGCGTTGCGTTTACTACCTTTAGATCATTCCGTAAATACACACTGTCACTGCTTTATTGTCATTTTGAGTTCATCCGAATGGAAACAAGTCGTATCACTGTTGTGGTTATTGCTGGGTTAGGTACCATGTGTTGTTGCCCTTCCACTGTGCAACAGGTTGGAAGCGCACTCGATGAAGCGCGAAAAGTTATGACCACTCTCCCTAAAAGCCTGTGGTATGTGGTCAAGAACCCAAGAAAGTCCAAACACACTCGCTTGACGAAATGCGTCGACGACTGCGTCAATCGTACGCAGCTGTCAAAGTCGCAAAGGCAGCAGAGGCGATCACTATCGTTGAGCCAGCTGTTACTGGGCCCAAGAAGCGAACATTGAAGAAAATTCCAATTGGGATCGTGACACGAAAACGTGGCCCACCTCCAAGACAAAGTACTTTGGATGAGGAAATTAACTCCGACGAGATCGAGCGCGAGCATCTGCTAACAATGAGGGGCTTGATTGAAGCCAAATCAGTTGGCATTCAGGTTAATCTTGATAATTCAAGTGTACGTTAACATTCTATTTTGTCAAAATATTTTAGGATTTAATCCAGTGGATTTATAGGGCGAGCTTAAACTATTTAATATATTTATTTTAATATTTAATATAAGACACCTTGCCAACTATGCTGCCATGCCGATCATTTATTCAAAGAAATACTGTAACGATTTTAAGGTTATGTAATGAAATATTTCATAACCCAGAGTAGTTTGTGTCTGCATTGAGTGGAATGAAAGAGCTCATTTTTTCACTCAGTGCTCTAGCAAAATAATCGTTATCCTGTCGACGAAAGTTACTTTTTTCGTGTCCTCTAATACTTGTTAAAATACATATTCCTAAACTATTATAATAGGCACATAAATCAGCCATAGGGCTAGTTCGCATAACGCACCTTTTAAGCGATTGACCCTTCACACAAGAATTATCTCTCCTTCAGTTCACAAGTGTGTGCCCTCGAAATACACTAATACTTACGATGCTTAGATCCTTCAAATCGGAGCTCTAATTCTTCCACTCTTACTATTAATAGTAATGATTGATATTATTTTGCAGTTTATAACACTCATTTGAAGGACGCTATGTAGTATGCTTAAAATGCATATATACATAAATGTTTCAATTTGTTACGTTCAAACCACTTCAAATAATAATTGTTCATTTGCACCCATTCCAATTCATACTACTAGTAATTTGTAAAGCCATGATACCGCCGAGTCAGAAATTACTAACAAGAACCTGAATACTTTGGCTACAGACCACTAGCAATCTCCTTGCATCCTTTTCTCTATTGTGAATGCACGTTGACTGACTTGTACTCATGAAAAGTATTAAAAGTTCAGGACGGTGCAAGTCGTTATGGGCCATTTTCTGAATCTTATCACAGTGTACTTTTGATCTTTATCCGGATCCGGATAGAAATCGACCGGCCTCCATGCATTTTTGAATTCTTTGGAAGCCAACTTCGTCGTCATGGCACGCGTGGTCGTTCCTCTCGTGGCGCTCGCCATTTCCTCCATCGTTCTTGCTGTGGTGCGCCACCGATACAAGAAACAGAGACCATTCCCATCCACGTACAAGCCAATCCAGCGTGTGCCCCTCGACAAGCTCCCAAAACTCAAAAATGACTTACTTCTTCGAGCGTACTTGGGCCAGCCTACGGAACGCGTCCCCGTGTGGTGCATGCGTCAAGCAGGGCGACATTTGCCAGAATTTCGTGCACTCCGCTCTGCCGGCTACGAGTTCTTCACGGTAAATTTTGTCAGTTTATTGGATCTCAAACTTGAGCATTTAGATGTGCGGTGTGCCCGAAATTGCTGCGGAAGTGACATTGCAACCAGTGCGACGATATAACCTTGATGCTGCCATCATCTTTAGTGATATCTTGGTCGTTCCTCAAGCTATGGGAATGGAAGTCATCATGGTCCCCGGCGTTGGCCCCGTTCTCCCTAACCCGTTGCGCTCCCCTGAAGATTTGGATCGATTGAACGAATCGCCCGACATTGAAGCGACGCTTGGCTACATGTTGGACGCTCTTAACCTTACACGACAACAGTTGAAGGGTCAAGTGCCTTTGATCGGCTTTGTCGGTGGTCCATTTACCTTGTTGACGTACATGATTGAAGGTGGCGGAAGCAAGACCAAGTCGAAAGTCAAGACGTGGTTGTACAAGTACCCTGAAGCTGCTCATCGTGCTCTTCATGCGATTACAGACGTATGTGTGCGCTTCCTCTTGGCGCAGCATGCCGCCGGCGCGCAAGCACTCCAAGTCTTTGAAAGTGTCGGCGCCGAAGTGTTGACCCAAGAACATTTCTACGAATTTGCCTTCACGTACATGGCTCAAATTGCGGAACGGGTCAAGGACAAGCTCCCAACTGTTCCGTTGATTGGCTTCTCCAAGGGAACACCATATGCGTTCGAAAAACTCAGTGAAACTCGCTTTGACTGCCTTGGCTTGGACTGGACGGCCGACCCTGCCACTGTGCGCAAGCAAGTTGGTGACCGCGTCTCTCTCCAAGGCAACCTCGACTCGGCTGCCCTCTACGCTTCGCCTGAAAAGATCCGCGAAGAAGTGGCAAAGATGCTCCGTGCGTTCGGAACCCAAAAGTACGTGGCGAACTTGGGCCACGGCTGCAACCCCGACTTTGACCCTGCTCATGTCGACGCTTTCGTCAAAGCAGTGCAACAATTGTCGTTGCAATAACAGGCGTGACATTAGTGACACTTTCAATAGTACCAATTCGATACGACACTTGAAAACTGTGACTTGTTCGTTGGCCAAACATGCCATGAAGCGAGAATTCGATGGACATTTGAAATCTGTGAAATATTTTACAATTATGGACACTTGAGATTTGTGAAATTTCTAGCTCACTTCACAGACACATTTAGCGCGTCGGCAAACACCTACGAGGCCATTGAAGTCATCATTTGCCTGATTCGTGGTCGTACACTGAACATGGAGCTCACGTTTTCCATCCGCTGGCTCTGTTCTCGCTCGAGGTGATGCAGTTTTGCAAGTAGCCCGTCGACTTGAGCGGCGACAGAAGTCCATTTGACTTCCATGCGCTCATTTTGTCTCCCCACTGCTTGAATTTCTCCCTAATATGAAACCTATCAGGTCTTCCATTGAAGGGAGCGTTGGATTTACCTGGCAATGATGAAAACCTTCATCGACTGCACTGGAGAGACGAAGTTGCTGCTTCTGCAGACTGGATAATGCCTTCTCCATGATGGACAAGTCGCCAATCCGCTGGTCGTCCTGCGCTTTCAGCTGACGTTGATACAGTGTCATGGCATTGTCAAAACCCAAGAGCTGATCTGTCATAACTTCTGTCTGTTTGTGCCACTGAACGCGTAGAGAGGCTGCTTCGTCAACCATCTCCTTGGCACGCAGAGCATGCTCATGTCGGAGCTCATGCACTCGATCTTTGGTGTCAATGACGTCACGCTGGAGCGTTTGCATCCATTCGACGTTGTGGCTGTGGCTTGCTTTGAGTATTTCGTTGTCTTTGGCCCAATCTCTCTCCTTAAGACTCCAGACTTCCCAGCTGCGCTTCATATGATCAAATTCCCGCGCAGTTGTGGCTGCTACTTCTTTATGCAGTTCGATTTCAACTTCGAGTGCCTCGAGACGCCGAGACGTATCTTTCCTGACATTTTCCACCTAATCCATTGAATTCTGTACGTTGTTGGGTATCACATACACATACCTCGGCCAGTAGCACGTCTGAAAGCGTCTCAAAAGCTTGCTTGAGGGCGGTGAGCTGGGTGTTGAAGTAGACAAACGTCGCTTGCGATTCCAATTCGAGGGTGAGTTGTTCTGACGCATCCTTCTGCAGTGCTTTGATCTACAACTCTCTCATTCACGAATGGACATTCCGTCGAATCGACTACCGCCTGGCGGATTTGGTTCAAGTCTGAGAGTGGTTTCTTTGCCTTGGCCGAATATGCCGCCGTCTCTCGCTGCAACATGAAAAGATGTCGCTTGGATCGAAAAATAAAAATAATTAATAAGAATTCATTTATTAATTTCTACAGGCATTTTAACCAATAAAATAGCTGAACTGTGATATTTAATATCCCAAGAAAATCCTCACAATTTGAAAAAGCGCGCGAAGGTCAATCACGATGCTGGGAAAGGCGCTGCGCGTGGACGGCCGCTTGGACAGCTTTGGCAGCACTCTTGAGGGTATGTTTATGCAGCTTTCTCAAGCCAGAAACGTTGAGAGGAATCGTTGCAGTATTTGCAGATTGCATCCAAGAATGGTGCAGGAGTTGTTCCGCCGTCGCGCTACAAAGTGGTGAGCGAATGGTTCAACAGCGGCCACAATTGTACCGTTTCGTAGGATTAACTTCGAGGGCCATCTTGACAAACGATTTAGCGCAAGTCGAAATGTGGTCCCAGTGCGGTGAATCGAATTGAAAGACACCGCGCTTGATTTTCTTGAACATTACGGCCGGATTTTCATCGTAGAACGGCAAATAACCACAGAGAAGCGCATATGTGATGACTCCAATGCTCCAAATATCCACTTCCTTGTCGTACGATCCTTTGTCGTCACCCCCAGAGAGAACTTCTGGTGCTACATAGGCTGGTGATCCGCACATTGTCGTGAGATATTCATCGTCTTTGGCCAGACCAAAATCTGCGATTTTGATAAGCGCTCCATCTTCGTGGCTGCTGAGAAGAATATTCTCAGGCTTGAGATCTCGGTGGACGATGTGCTTGGCATGGCAGTATGCAACAGCATCGACTATCGCATGGACGACATCTTTGGCTTCGCGTTCCGTGTACAGAGTCTACAACGATTGTATGAGACTCATGATGAAGAAGACTACCGACCTTTTCGACAATCCGATCAAAGAGATCCCCACCTTGCATCAAATCCGTCACGATGTATCCCGCGTGGTCTTCTAAAAAGAAACTATGGCATGTAATCACGTTTGGATGCTTGAGCTCCTTGAGAATTGCGACTTCCCGTTCAATGTTTTCCATTTCTTGCGGTGAAATATGACGCAGACTCAAGCATTTGACGGCATATTCTTTCCCTGATGCGATATTGGTTCCTTTGCGAACGACTGAGAAGGCGCCTTCTCCCAGCTTGTCTCCGAGATGATACTGCGATGCAAACTTGGGTTTTGGCGGCGGCTTGGTCATCAGTGGCTTGGCATCTTCGTCCTCCCTCGTCGGACACAATATGTTGCCCATGAAACAAAAGCCAAAATGAATGCTGGGTCGCAACTAACCGGACCGATCATCCATCTTTTCGTCATTGACTGGCCGATCTCAACCAAGATTCCTTCAATCCCATTGTGTCCTTCCACGTTGTTGTCGACGTCATTTCACAGCCAAAGCGACCACGTTGAAACAACACCCAAGACCGTCATGGACTTCGTTCTTTCACTCGGCCAGTTGCGTTTCGCTTCTTGTGCGTGATTGAGTACAGCCCCAAGCATGCAAGTCTGTCGACAAACAATGTGGCTCTCCATCATCCTCTGAACGCTGCTATACATCCCCATCTGTCCAAAGCAACCTGCTTCCGCATGAGCCCAATGCCTCCCTGTTAAAATTGCCGTTTTCACTGCATAACGACCGAAAAGCCGTCAAATTGGTGCGAACCGCGACGCCATAAAGAATACTACACCATTTGCCGGTTTAGTTCGTTTAACATGCGATATATTTCGTACCATTTGCAATATATTTCGAATCACGTGCAATATATTTCGTATGACTTGCATTTAATTTCGTGGCGGGCAACGAAAATCGATTTATATTTCGCGTGAGGTGCATTATATTTCATACCTCTTGCATTTAATTTCGTATTTTTAGCCTATATTTCGTATCACGTGCATTTAAATTCGTTGTAATGCAAAATCTATTGAATGTCCTATTGAGATACGAAGTTTCACATGTGTTGAAGTGTTGGCTTGAGCTATGAATTCGCGACGGGCAAGCGCATATGAACTCTGCTGAGCTTGCTTGATGCTCGCATTGACTTATATGGCGATTGAAGTGTCCCATCAATTTCTTATGAGGTCGATAACAATTTTTTGTTAATTTTTCTATGTACTTTTTCTCTTTTCTGCGAATTCAAATGCAAGTGATACGAAATATAAACTAAAAATATGAAATTAAATGCAAGAGGTACGAAATATAATGCAAGTCATGTGAAATATAAATCGATTTTCGTCGCTGACGACGAAATTAAATGCAAGACATACGAAATATATTGCACGTGATTCGAAATATATTGCAAATGGTACGAAATATATCGCATGTTAAACGAACTAAACCGGCAAATGGTGTAGTACAACAGATCAAGCATAAAAGTTGATCCCCTCTGGTAATCAAGCAACAGAACGAGGAGTTTTCTGGCAACGGATCGATTCGAAGTACTGCTTCTTGCCATTCCTATCGACGTCGACGTGAATCTCGCTCTCGACTACGTTCTCGATCACGTCGACTGCCCCCTCTATCTCTGTCGCCGCCTCGGTCTCGACTTCGGTCTCGTTTGCGACTATCTCGATCACGCGATCTTGATCGGCTTGATCCACGGCGCTTGCGGTCGTCTTTTTCTACAAGCCCCGTGAGAGTGCTAAGCCGTGTATCCTGTACCTCTTGACCGAGAACGACGATCCGACGACGAGTTCTTGGACTTTGACGAAGTAGACGTATCCTTATCTTTTGGACGAGAAGGCGGTGGGCCATGACCTCCACCGCCTTGTGGCCAGGGAGGCGGCGCTCCATTCCATCCACCAGGTCCACGGGGAGGAGGCATACCACCACGAAACATCAGATGTGGTGGAGGCGGTCCTCGTCCTGGACCTCCGCCCATGGGTGGCATATATGCAGCCATTTCGGATGCTGCGGCGGCAGCAGCTTTGGCTTTTTCTTTCTCTTCCGCTTCCTTCTCTTGGGCTTTCTTATAGGCCAATTCTCGTCGGTTCTGTTGTTGCTTGATGCAATATTCCTGTACGAGAGCTTGAGTATCCTCATGTTCACACATATTCTTTGACTTACTCTCCACGTTGCTTCATCAAAGCCATAATTGAAATAGTCCGAGATATCCACGCCAGGTTTCCTCCATGGTTTATCGTCCAAGGCGTCAATGTCAACGTCAAATGCAGTCCGTCGGCCACCAATTCCCAAAAGCGCCAATTCGTCGAACGAGGGATCGAATTGCTGCAAATATACAATCAACATCATACTCTTTCCCACGAAAGACATACCTCATGAGGTCGTGGCGCCGATGGTTGTAATTGAGGACTAACTATTGATGCTGGATCGCCACCTGCACCGGTTCCACGGACGTAACGATTGTCCCCACGGGTGAAACGTAACTGAGGTTTGGATGGCGACGTATCGGTGGAATCTTTCAGCACAATCGCAATCGCTTCGTCTTCTTCTTCTAGTTCCTCTTCTTCTTCCTCTTCCTCCTGGTCGACTGGCTTCGCGGGATTTTCCTTCATGTTGCCATAGAGCACCGACGTCCCGTCTTCCTCTTCCTCTTCTTCCTCGACCTTGACCGACGTAGACGTCGTGGTAGACCCTGATGTACTGGGCGCATATGTTGCTGAATTATTGCCTACGGAAGACGTTGATGGAGCAGCTCCGATGGACGTGGAAGGCAAGACATCATCGCCGAACTCTTCATCAAACTCTTCTTCCATGTTTGGCTCGCGAGGTTTTCCTCCTTACAGCAAAAAAGAACCTCCTATAATACATATAACTTTTGACAGGAAATAAATTTCCTTAACTAAAGCCACTTGGTGTCGTCAAAGTCGGCATGAACTCATAAATTATGGCCACAGTGCAGATGGTAAAGGGGGATTTCATGGATTCTAATTCGCCTATATCAGTCCAATGTGACTTTCAATCAAAGTTAGCATATTTCCTACCTGCTTGGCGATGTTTGATTGATCCGATAGCCCCACCAAGCTCACCATGAATGCTTCATGTTTTCAACCTAACTGCTGGAGATGCTATAGAAATAGAAACTACTGCTGGAGATGCTCTAATCAGCGCAGTTTTATGTATGCAAACTGGATGGTACATCATTGAATACAGGCTATTTGGAATAACTTCAACCATAATTTTGCCTCCGATCGTTAACTGAGGTCTATATGAAGCAGTTACATAGTTTGGAGAATCAAACAAGTCGTCGCAGTGGGCCCTAATGCCCCCCCTCAATGGAGAATACATTCAAGCCGAGCACATTTTCTGTTTGCTTTAAGGAAAGAACCCAGTTCCATCAATAGGTTAAATCCCATTATCCGGAATCATTGTGGACCATTCCATGTGACAAACTGGTGGCATTTCGACGTGGCACTCCTCTTTTCTCTGTGTGGGGTCCTCCACTACATGCAGCTTGATATTACCATCATGCTCTTGCCAGTCCAAGCGGTGATTTTGATCTATTTACAAAATACGACAATGTCTGTGGGGATTAAAACGTCATTGCTTTATTTCATCCATGGGCGTTGAATGGGACGTTCCGGATAAACTTCCGGATATCGCAAGTATATTTTGTTGGTGTACAGAAGTCGAGGGATCCAAGGCCAATCGTTGGTTCATTTACTTTCGTAAAACCTCCTTGCGTCAGGTAAGATGGCGATGGCGATGGTAAGATGATGATGCCGTGTCCTGTTGAATAGAAACATGCCTCACTCCTTTGGTACCCGCGCTCGCACGCGTCACATGTTCGCCCGTTCGTTCCGCCACCGCGGTATGATCAACATGTCGACCTACTTGCGCACGTTCAAGGTCGGCGACTACGTCGACATCAAGGCCAACGGCGCGGTCCACAAGGGTATGCCCCACAAGTTCTACCACGGCCGTACCGGACGTGTGTACAACGTCACCAAGCGTGCTTTGGGTGTCCGCGTGAACAAGGTTGTTGGCAACCGCATCATCCACAAGCACATTAACGTGCGTTTGGAACACGTGCACGCCTCCAAGTGCCGCCAAGATTTCTTGGACCGTGTCAAGGCCAACGAAATCAAGAAGAAGGAAGCCCGTGTCACCGGTGTCCGTTTGGCCATCAAGCGTGAACCTACCCAACCCAAGGCTGCCTACACCTTGAAGACCAAGGGTGTCGCCCCCGTCACCTTGGCTCCTCAACCTTTCGTGGACCTCATGTAAGCAAGGTGATTCACACAAGCAAGGAGACCAGTTTAACGAAATGACGTGTTTCGATAAGAAAGTTCAAGCACGGATATATGTGCCGGTCGGTTTCCCTGACACGATGTACAAACAGCGCACAGGTTCACTCGATGTAGCTACGAGACGGGTTGCGCCGTGCCCGCTCTCGCTAGGCAATCGTGACACCTGAGGCAAAAACAGCAGAGATGTCCCAATCGACAGGTCCAGTTTCTTCGAACGTCACGACTATGGCATCGTATTCTGATGAGCGTGCTTTCATCTCACAACCAGGTCTGTACAGCACCTTCATCACTTCACTTTCCATCCCTTCATCACAAGATGTCTCCAGTGTACATTTGATGAAAAAACTCACTGCAACAGCCCCGTCCATTATATGGTTCACCATTCTTAAGAGACCACATTCAATACATTCCACATCGCGCATACACCGCTGTCTCTAAGTTCTACGTCTTAACAGCGCTTTTCACCCTCCCGTCCCCTCTCGGATTGAATTCGCAGCCTGGTAGTGTTTTGGACGCGTTTGATCGTATGTCTCGTAGCTCTCCTTGGCCTGAACGATCCACATTCGCACCACCAAACGGGTAAGGCACCAACTTTCGCTTCGTTTGCACATGCTGTCAAGTCCGTGTTGCTTTCACTCCCCTCTCTGGCGGTTTACGGCGGCCGTTCCTGTTGCGTTGCACTTTCTGCCAATTCAAAAGTGCGCCAAGGATTTCAATTATCCGGAATCAACTCATGAATGTATCCGGTTGTCCATTAACTGGAGAGCCAAGTCGCGCATTTTTCACCTTGACAGAAAGTGCAAGCGATGAAGGTCGTTGCGCTCGTGAGCGGCGGAAAGGACAGCGTCTATTCGATGATGAAGTGCGTCGAATATGGCCATGAGATTGTGTGCCTGGCAACGTTGCAACCTCCGAAATCCAATTCAGAGGTCGATTCGTTCATGTTTCAGAGCATTGGAACGCATGTCGTTGAGCATATTGCCGAATGCATGGAGCTTCCGTGGGTAGCGCATACTCTACAAGGAAAATCCATCTCGACAGACATGGGATACAGTGTCACGGAAGGCGATGAAGTGGAAGACTTGTATTGTCTGCTGCAGGAAGTCCAGAAACGGTTTCCAGAAGTCCAAGCTGTCTCCACAGGTGCAATCTTTTCCAACTACCAACGAACTCGTGTCGAGCATATGTAACGCAACTCTAGAAACATGCAACATGCAACCACTTACTTTTGCTAGATGCGCGCGATTGAATTTGATATCGCTCGCTTATCTGTGGAGGCGACCCCAAGACGAGCTCATGCAAGAAATGATTGAGGCCGATATCAATGCAATTCTCGTTAAGGTTGCTTCCATGGGTAATACTATTGGTGTCCTCTGCGCGATGTGAATGATGTCACTAGGACTTGTTCCCAGAAGACACCTAGGGCGAACCATCGCAGATTTATACCCATTCTTTCTCGACTTGGTTTTCTTCCTCTCCATAACTTATCTAATACTTGACCATAGCATGAAAAATATCAATTCCATATCTGTGGTGAAGGTGGCGAGTACGAGACTCTTACACTAGATTGCCCCCTTTTCAAGAAACGAATCGTTATGTAGGCTGCGATGATATTCTTCTCTCAATGGTTATGTAGAGACTCTGCACAAATCCAACTGCATTCGGACGACATGATTGCTCCAGTGGGTCTTTATTGCATTGACACGCTTCATCTCGAACCCAAAGACTCAGTGGATGATGTTGCAAGGACATCTTTCCCTGCATTCACCCCTATTTTTCCATCTCGTCCACTGGCCAAGAAACATACCATTTCTGTCTCAAGCAAAACATCACATGTCTTTCGAGATCAAATTGTTCTCTCGGGTGTTGTATCCAAAAATGTACCTTTGACGTTGGTCGAGCAAGTGCACAATGTTTGCCAGCAATTACAAGGTATGCCATCCAAGGTACCCAACTGAATAGTCCAAATATTAGATACGTTGGTCAGTCATGACTTATCTCTTGCGTCAGTTGCGTTTGTCCATGTTTATGTCAAAGACATGGCAACCTTTGGTGCAGTCAATGAGATCTTTGCCAAATACTTCCCATCTCACAATCCACCATCACGGAGCTGTATTGAAGTCAACATGGCGGAAGACGTCATGATGGATTGTTGGGCTATTCGAAGCTCGACCAAGCGGAAAACGTTGCATGTTGCTAGCATCTCAGATTGGGCACCAACCTGCATTGGGCCATATTGTCAAGCCAATGTGGTACGTCTTGAAAGTTTGAAACTCCAGATTCACTCGCTCCAGTTAAATTCAGCGCTAATCCTCTCGGCGGGCCAAATTCCCCTCGTCCCAGCTACCATGCAGATGGCTGCACAAGATCATCTTCCTCGAGTACAAACTTTATTGTTTGGCATGAATGATAAATTATCCTATAGTGCCTCAATAACGTTCTTGGCGTGCTTGAAGCGCTAGAATCAAACCTCCGTCATGTCATTGCTGGTATTCTATGCACCATTGAGCCGCAAGATTCTCTAGCCGATGAAACTCAATTGCTCTTGAATGCAAATCTCCACCACCGTGATGCATATGAAAGTGACGATGACGACAGCCTTGACGAAGATGACATCAACGAGAAATCTATCTCGGTAATTATCAATGGACCGATGCGCAGGAGCTATGATTTTCCTAGACTCAAGTACAAATTCCGCTCCTTTGTATTACTGTATCTGCACTTCCACGACAAGCACCACTAGAAGTTGAGTTCCTAGCGCTGACACATCAGGCGATGAATCTTTTCAATCCTCAGTCTTTTCAATGTTGATTTCGCCGTTTTCCACTGAACTGACTTCTACTTCTGTAGTTCAAGACGACGCCTTTAGCAGCGAATGGACGATTGTACCTCGGATGCTCTGCGTGGGCTTCTGTTATTTGTCATCCTCTTTGCAGTTGCTCGATGCAAACTCCCTTCGATCACATGTGCTGCGAGTCTTGGGCAAGGCAAACTTGGTTTGGAAAGCCCTCTTGCACATGCGAGTCCATCATGTCGAAAACTCTCCAGGTGAAAATATTTTACCTTCTTGCCATGCCCTTATCCTCATTTATCAACAGATTTGACCTCACTCAATGTCCCCATGACATTTGTGCCTACACATCATATTTCGCACAAGTCATCTGCCGTAAGTGTGGCGATTCAAGTCATCGCGTACGATGGAGAGCTTATGGAAACGGACTTGTGGCTGGCCAGGAAGATCTAATCTACAGTCTATCGTCCCACGATGGCCTCACTTGTACAGCTGGATAAGTGCATTCATTTATGCAGCTCAAATACAAAACCACCGAGTCATTGAGTTTCTTGGCCGACGACGCATTCACGAAACAGCAAAATACGACCGGTATTATTCAAGCAACCTATCCTCCATTTCATCATAGGAAGCTTGAAACAGCATGAAATGTATCAACCCTCGACTTGTCCACCTCAAGTCAAGAATAGTCCACGTATCTCTTATCTCATTATTGATCGCTATGGTAGAGAGCTGCTTGAATAAGCAGTAAAGCTTAGAGTCTTGACATTCATTTTGTGTCGGTAATTTGGCGGGGAATCCACAGTATGAACTGTAATTCTTTATAATGTATATTAATATATAGAGGTTTCCCCATCTCCACCAATCAATTCGTCATGGTTGGTTGGTTCAGCGTTCACTTTTGAACTTCCCAAACAGCCCGCAAAGTAAGTGTCCGCGACCTGACCGCAATGGAAGTCCCTCAATGCGACAGCTTCTTGGGCCTTTTTATCGCCACCAATTGAGGCAGTTGCCGTGAGGGGCATCCTTGGAGGCAGAGACAACGAATCGCTCGTTCGTACTCTCTGGCCTTGGCAATGAACTTGAGGTCTCACGTTTGTCTATTTTAGCATGGTGCGCATGTCTGTTCTCGCCGATTGCCTCAAGAACATCTACAACGCTGAAAAGCGCGGCAAGCGCCAAGTGTTGATCCGCCCTTCGTCCAAGGTCATTGTCAAGTTTTTGCAAACCATGCAAAAGAACGGCTACATTGGCGAATTTGAAATCGTCGACGACCACCGTGGTGGCAAGATCGTCGTTGAATTGCGCGGCCGCATCAACAAGTGCGGTGTCATCTCGCCCCGCTTCGATGTCAAGCTCCAAGATGTTGAAAAGTGGATCAACAACCTGTTGCCTTCCCGTCAATTCGGACACATCGTGTTGTCGACCACGTACGGCATCATGGACCACAACGAAGCTCGTCGCAAGCACACTGGTGGCAAGATCATTGGTTTCTTCTACTAAATCCTCTTTCTGATGGACTAAACCAACATGGGATTGTTCAATATGGTCTTACTTTATTTACTCTGTTCGTCTTTCTACCTCTCATGAATGGAACGTTGGAGGTTCGATCCCATAGTAGCATTCCAGACCATCGGCATTTCGCAGAGTCACGTCGGCGCCCTTGGATATAAGGTAAGCGCCTAAGGAATCTCCATAACCATAGGCAAAGCAGAAATGTAGTGGCGTGTTTCCTCGGTGCTATGTATCCAGGCAATCTTAGAGCTCGAGATACATTGGTACTTACATTACGGGCGTTGATGTTAGCGCCACGACGAAGCAATTCCTTGGCGAGACGCTTCAGTCCATTCTGACATGCAATGATGAGCAAGGAGTTTCCATAAGCGTCGACAATATTGACAGGGAGGCCATTATCAAGTGCAGTTTTGACTTCCTCCACGCGATTGTGTCGTGCGAGAGAGAAGACATCGACGAGCGGGGGTGCCTGCTGGATTGGTAGCGTCGGTTGCATCTTGGCAAAGGCTATGTCTTTGTAGTACGACACAGGAGACCCGGACGGCAGCGTTGAAGGAGGTGGAGGGGGTGTTTCTTCATCGGAGGAGTACGAAGTTGGTTCAAATCGAGGTGTGGCAAAGGTGGAATCGTCTGAAAACGAGCGAGCAGATCCCCGCGGTGATGCAAAGCGATGATCTTCCGTCTTGAGAAGCACGGGTGGGGTTCCAATACGCCGCGCGGCGCCTCTCGGCGTCGAAAACTGCGTCGCCATGGTCTAATAATAGGTACAGAAAGTTCAAACCAGTGGATTCCGTCGGGACAATCATCACAGTGGCGCTGACTGAGCCATTTGACCGGAAGAGATCGAGGATGCTCTTCACTGGCACCACGGATCCCTCCTGACCACTTCTGCCATATGATGACAGTGGAGACTAGGTGAGATCACATGGTTCGACAAACCACGTTAAATAAATCAAATTATTTTAAATTAATTTTAAATATAGATTTAAATATCCTCTGGAAATTAATTATTGTGCGTTCTACTTGAAATTTCCCCGATCGATTCATAAGGGTGTATCAATATAGACGGTTATGCAATTGCGTTTGCTTTCAAAACAATAAAATTAAAATTAAAATTTGCTTTTTCTGTGGCCAGAAGACTCAGGCATGACCGACGCCACACCGACCTTCATGCCATCATCACAGGGTCTGCTGCGAAGGGAAAGCCCATGAGGTCAGGTCAGCGTCTGACAAAAGCTCATGGTAAATTTCTCGCCAATTCGTCCCTCAATGCATGCAGGTTTTCAGTTGATGGCTGAACATGTAAACGGAAAGAACGATCCAAACGGAACATTGTGGACGGGGGACATCGCAAAGTCTCGCTACGAGGCATATTGCATACAGTATAAGAAAGCTAAAAGATGGCAATGCTCGACAGCATCCAATACAAGCGGCAACGGCATAACGGTTGGTGATATTAAGAGAGGTACAATTCAAACTTGTATCGATGTTATTTCAATTCGCTTAGGCGTAGACACGATTGATAAAAAGCTTGAAACCAAGTGTCAATTCTTTGTCAAAATGGATGCATTGTTTGGCGAGAGACCCAATGTCATGCCAAGTCACATTATGGAAGTTGGTGGCCAAGACAATGGTCCTCATGAAGCAAACCATCAAAGAATGGATGTTCCGACGTTTAACGCATTTGACTTGGACGACTCTGACGGTGAATGTGACAGTGCTGAAGACGAAATAACCAGTGAGCATGAAGACGACAGTGGCGGAGAAAACACAGTTGGTTCAAATAGATACTGGGCTGCATGTGCTGACGAAGATCCTGGTAAAGTCTACATTAGTGAAGTCGCTACAAAGCATCCACCCCAGTTCCCCAGTCAGAGGCAAAAGCGAAAAGGAACTAGCTTGCCTCGTGAATTTCCGCAAAAGAAAAAAGCTACCAATCCCCCACCCAAGAAGGATCTTGTAGCATCATACACCGACATGCAAAAGGCGATTTTGGCATTCGATAGAGAAAAATTTGAGTACCAAAAGGAGCAAGATAGACTTGCACGTGCTGAAGCCCAAGCCAATGATTTGCGCATTTCAAAAGCAAAGTTAATAGGCCAGCTCGTTGCTCAGGGAATAACTGACCCTGAAGCCATCAAGATGACAGTGGACATTGCATTCAGCTCTTCATCCTCGGAATAAGATTAATGAAGTACATTTGACTACATTTATAAAACACCATGGAATCTTTGATTTTCGATTTTGATTTTCTCTCGCCACTCATTCAAAGACAACGTTGGTACACTTTTAGATGGCTTGCTTCTACGTTGTGGCTCGACATATTTCTCCAAGAAGTCTTCTCCATTACGACAGCTGATAACAATGTTGTGGAGAACACAACACGCACTTATCCAATCTCAAATTCGGGCCACATCATCGTCTGTTCGTATGAGGATAGGAACACCAACAAGGCTAGCCCAACGACCTTTCAAAATTCCAATTCCATGCTCGCATGCGATGCGAACAGCACTATGATTGGTGTTGAAGAATGAGTTCTCTGGACTGAGTGAAAATGGTAGCCGATACGGTACAAGCATTTCGTGGGTCATTTGAAAGCCTGAATCTCCCAGTTGGTATTCGTTGCTTGAGAAAAATTGTTCAGGGTGTTGAAACACTTGCGTCTGGCTCCAGATCGTTGAATCGTGGACACTACCTGGCCATCCAGCCACAACATAGCGAATTTTTCGATGTCTGTCAAACGTAAGCATGACATTCATAGAATATTCCTTCTTACAACTCCAATATGTCTCTCCATGCAGGGCAGGCTTTTTGAACAGTACAACGTAAGTGCCATCGGTTGAAAGAACACAATTCGGGAAACCATTCATTCGCTGGTTGAAAGTCTTGAGCTCCTCACGTTCATTGACGTCGGGCCAGCGAACGTATTGACCAGACATGGAGCACAATGCCAACACAACTCGTCGAGTATACAACGATACAGTTCCATAACCAATTCCTTTTGAGCGTGCTATCATTCTGTTTGATGCACCATTTCCATAATGACCAAGCCGATGTAGAGCACACGCTAGCTGCACCCATACGGGGCGCTGTGAATGATTTGCGGTGGATTTAAATACTTTGTGGTTTTCAATCTCATGACATATGCGTGCAAAGGTTTGTTGACATACACGAACCTCTTGAACAAAGTCGTCAATGTCCAAATGGGGCAAGATGGACAACTGAGCCATGGACTTGATGAGGATACATCGTGTGTTGAAATACCTCGACCGCATAAGAGTATAACGTAGTTCCACTACCACTTGCAGCTCCTTGTCGCGAGATTCACGTGGACCAGTGTGATACAGGATGATCGTTTGGACCAATTGGTCCGGCTGACAGAGCATTGCTCGGCGGGCGGAATTGCGTGTCATGATGCCGAGCAAATGGAGAATGAGAGAACGAATTCGAGACTATCCATATACGGATACTACCACAGGAAAAGTAAGAGCGAAATCATGGTTTGACGGATAAGTTTTGCTCTGCTTTCGAAGTGACATCTTCTTATTTTATTTCCACTTTTGCTTTTTGAGGAATTGGGCATTCGGTTCTATATTGATACACCCTATTGAATCTATCAAAGGAAATCGACCGAGCAATCGCCAGACCTCTATAACATAATATTCAAGTATTTGTTTTGGAAGTTTCCCAAAATTAGAGAGCATGGAAGACGAGAGCAAGAAAGAAAGCATTGACAACCTCGTTGTGGCGATGTACCCACAGCAGAAAGAGCAGATCAGCTGCTCACCATCAACCAGACGTGATCGAACCCCCGTCAGACACTCGGCCTCACAGCAATACAGTTCTCGTCCTGGTTTACCGACAAGACATAACTTCACTTACACCTACTCCAGCAGTGATAACCCCCCGCCAGTCCATGAACCAACCACTATGAGCCCGAAGAGCTCTTGGTCGTGCGGTCCAAGCAAGATAAACTCTCAAATTCGATAATTAAATTGTTCATTCCAAATATTCATTTTTAAGATGTATATAATTTGATGGAGTCCGTACTGACTGTGTTTTCTTTTGACCAATGAGAATGCAGCGTCGATTCTTCGAACGGTTTGGATATCTCTCAAAAACCGACCGAATCCGGCAAATATGGCCGGAATTGACAATATATTGTGGTGAAATATTTGTCGTGGTGCGCACTGCACTTGCCATGCTGTAGTAGTCCTTGAGGATACAGGAAAAACCTCTCTAATTGTCCATAAGTTTATAGAGGGCATATTATAGAATATAAAAGGTCATCGAATCAGAAGGTAACGCTTTCACAATATTCGGACACTAGAAGGTGCTAGAGACAAGCCATTGATCAACAACTCTTATAATTAATTTTGGATCAAAATATCATGTTTGACAATTTATCAATTATTGATGTTGGACAATTGGAGAGGTTTTTCCTGTATTACAGACAGGAGAGCTGGCGTGTGATTGCCTGACAAAACACATGACCAGTCGTGTCCAAACGCCATTCATGGCACAAAAGGCTGAACGATCTGAGGAGGCCTCTTTTATCGCCCAACCTGACGAGGCCAACGAAGTTTCAGTCTCCGATTCCAACAGTGACATATTATATTCCACCTACAACTCTTGGTCAACTGTTGTTCCGTGTTGACGAACTTATCTCGCGCTTTAGATTGAGAGGAGTGGCGCAGCGAGAGCTATTTACTGTCGCGCTGATGATCCCTTTTCCAAGCTGCAAGTTTGGTAAATAAAAGCAATACTATTTTACAATGGTACAGTATTGCAATACTTCGAAGTATTTTAAATGCTTTGAAAATTTCGCGCATACATTTTCGAATCTGCCGTGGGATGCGCTCTGTATTGTGGGCCGGATCTCTTCTCGCGGTGCTTGTTCAGGCGGCTGTGCCGTACATCGAGTTTGATGGCAAAGACGGCCATATCTACCATGAATTGGACCCCTTGAGTCAAAATATTCCCCTCTTGGACAGTCAAAAGCACCTGCGCCCACCACCACCTCGAATCCCAACAACGTACGACATCTTTATCGGCGTCTCAGCGTACCGAGACGGCGTCCGATGCGGCTTCACCTTATTTACAGCGTTTTCCCGAGCAACGAACCCCGAAAGAGTCTACATTGGTGTTGTGGATCAAACCATGCCAGATGATCCGAAATGCTTGGACGAGTACTGCAAGCTCGCAACAGCGCACTGGAATGAATGCCGCTACAAGAACCAAGTTAAAATTGATGCCAGACATGCACTGGAATCCATGGGGCCAAATATTGCGCGGTATTATCAACAGCAACTCGTGGGCGATCAAGAATTCTGCTTGCAAGTGGATGCTCACAGTCAACTTTTGCAGGATTGGGATACGATTCTTGTCAAGGAGTGGGCACGAACCGAAAATGAAATGGCCGTTTTGACTAACTACCCACTATCCTTTCGTGACCTCAATGAAGATGGAACTTATACCCAAACTGATGGATCGCATCTGTGCGATCTCATGGAGCGCCACAAAGTCGACGACATTCCTTATATGACCGGTATCAAGCGCATCCACAATTCCGAGCATCCTCAAATGTCGACCTTCTTTGGCGCTTGCTTGTCATTCTCGAAGTGCCATGCTGAGAAACGTGCGCCAGTCGACAAGCACATGAAATGGCTCTTCTTTGGCGAAGAATACCTGAGATCCTACGTGTTGTGGACGAATGGATATGACCTCTATTCGCCCAGTCGTCATGGCGGCGTCGTGTTCCACAACTGGACAGCAAAGGCTTACGAATTATTGTACTGGAAAGACGTGCCAAAGGACCGTGAAGAGCGCAAGTGGAAGGAAGAAGCAATGAGCCACAACCGTCTTCGTGCCATTCTCAAGCTTCCATTCCATGGTGAAGTAGATACAACGGACATTAATGTGTACGATCAAGGCACGGTGCGTTCGACTCAGCAATTCCTCAACTTCTCTGGCGTTTCTCAAGTCGATGCCAAATTAGACGAAGAGCGTTGCATGCAACTGCATTGGGTTCCCTATGCACGTCCTGAAATCATCGAACGCCTCCTACCAGGATGGTCAATGTATAATTCCTCCGCCGAAAAGAAGAGTACCGAGGAAGAGAAGGCAGCTTGGAAAGACAGCGTGGAAGCTATCCAGGCGCTCGGAGCCAAGCTCGAAGCCAAGGATGTTCAAAGTCAAGAAGAACCTGCGTGGCTGGACAGCATGAAGGAGAAGGAAGACGAACTATTCAAGAAACTGGACGCCACCCTCCGGGAGAAGGAAGATCTCCTGCTCAAAAAGCTCGACGAACGCAATGCCGTCATGTCTGTGAGCGAGTTTACTCCTGCTTTGGTTCTTCTCGTCGGCTTGGCTCTCATCGCGCTCGTCGTTCGTGGTCGCTGGAGTAAATCATAATAAAATAGTGACATAGCGACATACATAGTGACATTGAACTGACCTTATTCCGGTATAGAGTACGACAGGACCTGTGAGAATTGATATCTCCTGCTGTATCTTGTCGATGTCGTGACATGGTCAGAAGGTGAGATGCAGCAGACTGGACCGGCATGGATCATCTCGGCGCTCCTGTGTCTCGTCCTTTTGGGATATGTCGCCTTCAACGTCGAAATGAAGATGGTCTCGCATTTGAGTCCATCGACAGCGTCCATTGAGCCTTCTCATGCTTTGCGGACGACGAAGCAGCAGGACGAGAAGCCGAGTTTGAACTACGAGGTCGACCCGAAGCATAATGTCCACCTGGTCTTGACCGTCAGTTGCGAGCAAGACTTACGACAACTCCTGAGTGCGGCGCTGCAATTGTCTCTTGTCCGCGTGGGACATAAAGGGCCGCTTACTGAGATCATCACGGGATGCACGACTGCCCAAAAGGAAGCGATTGCCAAGCTGCCTGCGTTCTATGCCGACTACCGAGTCCATTTTGCACCAGACTTTGCATGGCAGACCCTCGACAATGGCGTTCGCCAACACTACTATCCATACAACAAGCCGTTTGGACTGGCGCACTTTCTGCAGCATGGTCAACCCAAGGACGAATTGGCAGTGGCGCTCATCGATATTGACTATTTTCTTCTTCAACCACTTGAAGTGAATCGAGGTGCAAACTGGACGAGGTTCTATCAAGTCTCGAGCCAAAGTCTGCGTGATCCCAGTACTATCACGGTGAAGCTACTGGTATGACATGTGTTTGACTTTCGTCTAGGACACAGTTAGCAATGGCATCGCGATTGCCCAAAACATGAAAGCTTTTCTCGGTGGAGTCTGGTGGAACGACCGCAATTCGACAGTCAAAGACATTGTTTGCAAGGACAAGCCGTGCGCATTGGTCTCAAACGACGAAGTACTTTACCCCCATTCAAATTGGAATTCACACATTTGTAGGCAATGGAATACTTCGAACCTTCAGGAACGCCGTACATCCTTACGCGCAGTGATATGGAACGAGTTGTGGTCGATTATGCTGAGTTCACTCGAAAGGGAAGAACTTTGGAAGACAAATGGATGGTTGAAATGAGTGCATGGGGCGCAGCTGTTGCAAACCAAAACGTGAAGCAAACCCTAGGTATAGCATCAAATCTCCAAGGAAACTGATGTTGCTTCAGTTACTCACTTGGGCGGTGCGACTTGTGCGTACAAAGACACCGAGTACTGGGACTTCCTGCCAGACGACACCGCTAATCCTTGTGAAGATGATGAAACTATGGTTTTGCCCCGTGATGGACCCGTCGGCATTCATTACGCCATGTATTATGGCGGCGATAAAGATCCCGTGAAGTCTGGATTCGCTTTCTACAAATACAGGTTATTCACCGAATCGTACTAGAAACTAACAAATACCAGGATACCCAAGGACATCACAGATTGCAACAGTATGCTACTTGCAGTGCCACCACCATCAGAATGGACCAAGGCTACTGAGAAAGCGGCGCGACATAGCGTCTGGTTGGAGTGCACTGCGATCAAATTCCTCAACCACGCGTTGCTTGCGATCAAACGACGCACTTGCCTTCAAGGCTTCAACAGCTTTCGAGGGCTCATGCTTCGAGCTGATATCAATTACAAGACCGGTTTCCCCACGGAGGGGAATATGGACCTCTTTCACAATGTCCAACGCTTGATGACCTCTGCGGCGCCTCCGACTTGATGGACTTGAAGAGTAGCGCGCAAATCGAGAAATGGACTTTCTGTCGAGACATGCATTTTACAAATCACCTATTGTCCAATTTGATTGGTCTAAAATATTTTTAATTCAGCCAATAAAAAGTTGTTCTAAATATTTTGCCGAAATTGATTGGCTGAAACAAATCGAACTATGGTTGAAGAATCTTCATTTTCAAATTTGTTGCGTGCTTCGCACATGGAAGAAGAGACGCTTCCGTATGTAATTGTAGGCGCTGGTCCTGTGGGACTCACGCTTGCGTACGGCTTGGCTCGCCACTTCCCCAGTCATCCCATCGTTGTGCTTGAAGCTGCTGGAGAACCTGCTGTGGGAGCTACGTCACGATCCTATCCAGTATACCTCTCACCTCGTTCAACGCAGTTCTTTGATCAGATTGGTATCTCTTTGGCCAAAGCGAATACGTGGAAGAATTTTGGTGTGAGCCGCAATGGACGTCCTATGGGACGAATTGAATCCTTAGGCATGGCACGTGGTTCCCTCGTTGGTTGTCTAATGAAACACTGCCGCACACTCCCGAAGATTTCATTCCAATTTGGCAAACGAGTTGGATCCATCGTCAAGAAAGATCAAGACAAATTTGTATGTATTGAATTCACTGATGGAAGCTCTCCATTGGACGCTTCTTTCGTATTTGATTGCTCGGGTTGCCGCAGTGCGATTCGAAAGGCAGCGATTGCTGTGGGTGCACTCACGTCCAACGTTCCAGCGGTTCCCTCGGATTACCACGTCAAGTTTCTTCGATTTGCCAACGTTCCACCATCTCTTGGGTACGATCCAGACTACATGCACATCCTTCGAGACAAGAATATGAGCGGTCGGCTGCAGAAATGGGGATGCGATGGCCCAAACGCGTGGGTGCTCAGCGTCGACCTCCACTCTCCACTTGCCGCACCATACAAAGACGAGACCTCTTTTGACGCATTTGCTGGTGCAGTGCTCAAAGGTCTCCCAGCGCTATTGCCTTACGTTGTACGGTCGGACGAAATGCCTGAATCCGTCGTATTGTCAGAATTTTGGCTGAGCGATTTTGTTTGGGGAGATAACGTTGTCTTCCTCGGAGATGCTGCTCATGTTGCAAGTCCAATCATGGCTCAAGGACTCAATGCTGGTTTGGCCGACGTGCGAGCGCTGCTCAAAGAACTGTCCGACGGGAAAAGCATCAGCGAAGCTGCAGTGGCTTATTCGGCTCGTCAAACTTTAGAAGGACGTGCTTTGGTGCTCACATCCAACAAAATGTCTGCGATGGTCAAGAAACCAGTGATGCTGATCGTTCTGACGTTGCTACACAAGTTGTTTCCGTCCTGGATTCATGCCAGTCCAAGTGCTCGGCTCTATGAAGAAATCAACGTATCGTACGACGAAGTTTGGCGTACCTGGCAGTCTGAAATTGAAGCCGTCAAGCGTCTTTTGGTCGCCGTCGTCCTCATTCTGCTTGTTCTCGTGCTTCGCTTTGTCAGGTTCTGAAGTGGCGCCAGAAAGATGTGCATCCGGATAAACATAGACATTTTACTTTTGTGATTTCAATATCCGGAAGATCGTCCGGATAACCGTCCGGACGCCTTTTTGACACGGATACTGCAAGTCATTCCGTAATTTTCTTCCCTGGGTTCCATGACTGTGTCTCTCTGGCGCTTCCTCATCTTACTCATCTCTTCAGTCGGCTTTGCGCTGCTTTTGTACGTGTCTGACAACAAGTACGTTGATATTTGGATTGGTGTCGTTGCCGTGGCTGCTTTGGCGTTCCTTTTTGTCGTATCTCCATCCGCGAAAGACTCGATATGCTCGAAACTCGAACACAACGATTCGACGGGACAACCTTCAAAAGAAGCAACCGTGTATGCATTTCGCATTTACTCCCTCGTCCTACTCGTGCTTTCAGCGATGGCGTTGCTTGTGTTTCGCAAAGGAGACCTTGAAGCGTACACTGAGCCTTCGATCGTCTTGGCTCCCATCGCCTTTCTCTGGTTTCTCTGGACAGCGTTGGAAGTCTTGATCGAGCATTTGAAGGGTGTCGAAGATCCTGCGACTGAAGTCTCGAAGGAAGACGCTCCTCTCGTTGCTGTTGCAGTGTCTTCATAGGTGTCCTTTCCTGCATCTGGCCTTGTGCATGTCTGAAATCTTTCTGTTCGAAAAACCATTTAGGGCCCGTCTGGATGCCAAATAAAAATTATTGTGAAAATTCGTTATGTGATATTTTGTATTTTGGTCAACATAATACAAACCACGTATTATATTGTCGTTTGGGTCCAAAACTGGAATTTTGAGATGTTTGGGAAATGTTTCAACTAATTGACGAATACACTATTTAAGGTTTACGCAAGCATTTTCTCCACCGGCGGATCGATTCACCAATCGACGCCATTGGCTAATAAATATTTTGGGCGATTTTGATTGGCTGAATAAAATTTTAAAGAAAGTACAGTTCCCATGAGAGAAAGTACTGTTCTAATTTTCATTCATCCAATGTATTGGCGCATTTGGAGATTGATACAAAAACGTATCCAAATTGGGAAATTTCTAGTGAACATGAACGTTAAATAGTGTAATTTCAAACGTTTTAAATGTTTGAAAAACATGTTCGAAGCATTCAATTTCATTTCATTTGAAGTTTGTATTGCCTCATTTTTGCGTCAAAATGGCTGCGTCGATATTTTCTTTGCAAGATTCCAGTTTTTTCTAGAGACACAATAATATCACGATAATTAAAATTTCGGACTGTCTGGATTCCCACGAAAATAAAATAATCATTGGGAATTTGTGTGGATTATATTGTCATTTTCAACCAAATATGTGGTTTTGACCAAAAAGCGAATTCGTTTTCAAATCGATTTCATCATACTGAAGTGGTGTGTGTCAGTGTGTGTTTTGCGTGAGTCAGGTGGCTGATCGATTCTGATTGGCTGACTAATTTTAATTTTTAATTCTAGCCAATCAGAGAAGCCCGTTCGATTCGGAATCGATTCGAAACCTCGGTCGATTCAAACTGTTCCTCACAATTTTGTATCAAAAGCACAATACGATGTTGGGGAAAATATTCTACTTTGAGTAGAATATTATTTATTGCATATTTGGCGTGTTTTGAAATAAATTATTGCAATAAAATTTATGCAATATTTGGCGTCCAGACAGTGCATTATGCGATAATCAAAATTATGCAATAATTGATCAAAATATTGCGAATTATCTCAATAATAGGTGGCATCCAGACGGGCCCTTAAGAACATTTTCTTTAATGTCAAAATTCTGACCAAGATTTCTTTTTATAGCAGTTTGAAAGTCTTGACCATCGTACGTCTATGCAATACAGTGTACTCGAGTCTCCAGGCACCTGAGAAGAAAGTGGACACATTTTCCCTCGTGGCTTGCGTCAACAATGACAAACAAAGGAGCACGCAGCGGCATTTCCACCCAAGTTGCTCATGCTAGCCTCCATTATCCATGCATTTCCCAGAAATACAATCAAACTAACTCGTATTTTATCATATCTTTTCTCGTGTAAAGTCGAATCCAGCATTCTGGTCTTCATGTCCATATGAATATAGCGATCAATGTCATGGATGAAATTTCAAAGTTCGACAAGGGCTAGCTCCGATCCGACAATGAATCCACACATTGGATAGGCTCAACTTCCCATAAACGTTGTTACTCTCGTGACTTTTTATATGCTGAGAGTAAGTTATAAGGTTTCCAAGTCACAGTTTATAAATACGTGATAACTATTGGTTAAAATTAAATTAAATTAGCCAATCGTTTTATTATATGATGCAATTTAACAGCATAAAGAGCTTATGTAGAGTGTTCCAGTTTTTTTCACGCTGCTTTCAACAATTCCAGATATTTGTGTCTTACAAATCAAGTGGACGAGCCGCTAGGCGCAATGCGATTGCTTATGCTACAAAACTTTGAATGGTTTATTTTACGAGCTTGTACTTCACATTTCGTTCATCTTCTTTTCATGGTTTGGACAACCACATCCATTCAACTTGATGCTGGATGGCAGCATGGCACAATCTTGGAATCCCCAGCAGTTGTGTATTGTTAAATGCGGCACTTTGTGGAGCCCACTGGCCGATCGAAATGGAATCCGTTCCAAGTAGACTACGTCGACTTGACTTAACCCACCAACGTCTTCAATACTAGCACAACGGAGCAATCGGACCTGTGAAAACGACGAGCTAGACGAGTCAAGAAGGAGCAAAGATTACCTTGGACGCTCGTGCTAGTGGTGTAATATCACTGATCAATGGTAAGTGAACCAATTCGACATTGTTAGCCAGTGCCAATGGCTCAATACTCCGGACTTGGCTAGAAGTGCCAAGTGAAAAACCAAGGAATTGACGGGATTACATACCGACAGCCATCGATTTTCACGCTTGGAATGCCTCGGAGAGCTTCTAGATCGTCCACTTGGATGCAATCCTTCATATCCAGACGCTCGACGTGTGCTAAGCTAGCTCGCAGTTTCAGAAACCGATTGCCCGCCAAGGAAAGGTCTCGAACATGCTCTAGGCCATCGATCGATTCGAGTTTACCGACGCCAGTCAAATCGAGCTTTTCGACGTGCGTCAAGGCTGAAACGTCGCGGATATTCCAACAACCGGTCAAGTTTAGCTCTCGGACATGGCTACAAGACGGTTGAATGTCAACAAGAAGCTCGACAAGTACAGCGTACCTCAGTGCGGAGACATCAGTAACTCGAAAACAATGCGTTAGGTTTAACTTGGTGACGTGGCGGAGTGGGGAAACGTCGACGATGGCAGAACAACCGGTGAGATTCACATCAAAGACATTTCGTAATGGTGAAATATCATGCAAACACCAACTGCCCGTTAAATCGACAGCTTGGACGCCATGGAGCCACGTCACATCTGTCAGCCTTGACTGATGACAAACTAATCGACTGTGTTGTGCCGTCATGGCGCTGTGATCTTGATCGATCGCTCGAGCGTTCACGAGCTCCAGATGCGCCACATGGGCGACTTCTCGATTGGTATAAGCGACTAGAACCAGGCGACAAAAGCTGAGATTTGGAGCTTGAATTCGCACCGCCGTCGTGTACTGATTACTGTATTCTACTACGAGATTCTTCAGCGATGTTAGCGCCTACAATGTCGACTTCAGTTGCGGATATATAGGCTGCAAACTCACCGACAAGTCTGTGAGTTGGACGCACCGATAGATCTCCAATCGCTCGAGTTGCGTCAGTGTAGCCAACGAGGCATTGGACGCGTTGGGACACATTTTGAGTTCCAAATCACGAACGTTGGTTAGTCCACTGACGTCTTGGAGACCGTCGCAGCTGTCAAAGCACACAGTGTGCACTCGGCTTAGCTCGCAAACTTGGGTAAACGAATGGTTTCTAGCCATGTAGTGGTGAGATAACAATCACACAAACGCGACTACCGAGTGATTGAAAGCGCGTAGAACGATGACAATGCGACTAGATCCTGGGGTTGCCTGGCCGTCGAGTGAAAAGAGAATCGAATATTCGGCCACGAAGTTTGAAGATGGTGAAAAACCTCCATAGGCGTAAGCTGGGAGAGGCTGACCACCTCAGTTGGATGGAGGGTACGAAGACAATCGCGGACTTCACGGGACAAAGAAGATAAGAGGAGGTAGTCAACAATTCCAAGTGCTTGGGCGAATTCATCGTGCCAGAGGATTTGAGCCAAAGCATGCTACACCAATGCATTAATAAGAAAAGAGAAGCAGGTCGTACCATCGCGAAGACTGATGCAAACTGACGTGCAAAGTAAGACAAGGTATAGAGTTGTAACTGTCAAAAATGCGTGTGGGAAAGGGCGGGGCTGCATCTTTATGCCAGCCAAACAAGACAATAATGTGACAGATAACAGGCCAAGGATGACATCCTTACGCGATAATAATTGTGGTAAATTAGCTCAAGTTGGATTTAACGGACACGGCACGATAAGATTGAGTCTGTCTTTTTGCTTCCTTTAGAATACTTGTACTATTCTTAATTGGCATATGCTGATTGGATCAATTATTCAATAACCACTGCCAAATCGCGATGAACTCTTTAACAGTCAATTTCGTGTTCTCTGACATTCATCTCCACTGGCCATATGTAGTGCTCATAACTATACCGGTACTATCAATGAGAGCTACCATACCGTAACAACTCCGACTGAAAGTTTAAGTGAATCTGACCAATCAGAGGACAGGTTGATTTTATTTACTGTTTACACTTGTGGTCATACGACACGATCAGCGAGCTTGTCCCGATCAAAGCGACGTAAGATGGCATACGCGGTCTATCACACTAACAATCACATATAGGACTGATGCACAAAATACACAAGGGAAGAATTGGATTGCTCTGCCGTGCTTTGGCTTTTGTGGGCCTCGTTGTCAGCAGCAACGACTCGGCGGCTCTGTCGTGGCTTTGGCGTTTGTGGACCTCGTTGTCAGCAGCAACGACTCGGCGGCTCTGTCGTGGCTTTGGCGTTTGTGGACCTCGTTGTCAGCAGCAACGACTCGGCGGTTCTGTCGTGGCTTTGGCGTAAAGCGAGTTGACAGGTGAACTCTCGTCGTTGCTGCTGACAACGAGATGCAGGATGAAGCTGACGCTTCAGGTGCCTTCTCCTCGTTGTGAACGGCGATGACACGAGCTCTTCTGCTTCACGCCACTACACTGGCCTCTTTTTTGTGGGTGTATGTCAAGGTTGTCCACTGCTTAAGGCTAGATGGTCTCTCTACCGATGGAGAGAAGCAAATGTTTTTGGAAGCTTGCAAGTCGTAGCTTTCCCCGCGTGTTCTTGATGTGTTAGAAATCGTCGTCCAAAGCGTACGAATCCTAGTTGGATTTGATGTCATTATCTCAGTTATATCTCAATGTAGCTGCTCGAATGAAGACAAAAGGCGAATTGGCGATGGGTCAATAATCTCACCCGACGATACAAGAGCTGCATATGCTTGGATGTGACTGTTAAGCTGACCAGACTTGTGTAGATTGCGAAAATGTTTGAGGGCCGTTCCAGCAGCCCTTGACCGAATCCCATGGACCAGGAAAAACGATTGGATTGTTGTTTCGATGCGATCTCCAAGTTGCAGTACATTGTCGCGATAACCAGGGGCATTTGATTGCAGAATGTATTTCCCTGCAAACAGTCTCATGAAGGCTACTGTCTGTCTAGCCGTAGATCGATCTTGTTTGCTCTTACAATTGTCAGAAGACCAACCAGGTGGGGTACCAGCATACCATTGATACCAAATACTGCTGAGGGAGAGGGGGTTTGCCTTGCGTTTTTAATTACACAAGTTGTCGACTTGTTTATGCAAACTAAGGAGCTGTCTCTTTGGTCACATAAACTTCTACTACAATGACTTTTCAAAGCACTCAATTTTCGGTGTCTTTTGTGAATTGCTTCTATCATCAACAACAGCCAAAACGCAATCTCGTTTCTTTTTAAAACACGACACATACGACGCATACTTGTAAGTAGTCCAGAACTTGATGCTAACTGGGCAGACATATCCAAATGAAAGAAAGTATCTTCATCACCTTTGTATATTGAAATGCCTCTAAACGTCTATCTCGAGCTTAGCCTCGATAAGCGCATAGCTTATCCAGAAGTCGGGTCACTAGAGTTCAAACAGATTGGGAATCAAACCTGTCAACGAAGTCGGACAAGTCGGAAACTTCAAGATATATCACAAATATGTTAACTACTTGAGATTTGTATGTTGGGGAACATATTCTTGAAACAGTTCTGACCAAACATACCGGATATAGGTCAGAATAAATTTGAAAATTGTGATTGGTTGAAATAAACATATTTAGAAATTTAGAAATTTATGATTGGTAGATAATATATTTAAAGTAGTTTCATTGGCTATATTTATCTATACAAATTGCCTATGAAGTCGGAATATTGATCATATTCATCCATACCATTGGCAGAGATGTACATTAGCACTATGTTAGGATGTGTACAAAACTGACTTTTTCAGTGCCGTAAATCCGACCTGAGTTTCAGAACTGCGTGTTCCTTCAGCAAAACCTCCACCAGTACACGGAGTCTTTATCCCGTGTTTCTGTTAAATTTAATATCGAATAAACCCTCAGAATGATTTGTTGTAGAAGATGACACAACATTCACTGTTATCTTGGTGCTGAGTCACAGAATGTCGACGAGTATTGACTGGCTCCAGCAATTTGGGTCTTCAGATACTTGGATCAAAGTTCTACAGGCAAGCTCGCTCTCCGTGTCGGACGTCCACACCGATATCCTCTTGGCACTTGCAATAAAAAATAGCAACCTCGTATAGTATACATTCATTCAAACATTTCTTGCTATACATTATTCCATATATTTGGAATTCCAGTGTTGGATTCAAACACTGAGTTTTGGGGTCTGAACTCAGTGTTTGAGGCACCAAACTCCGTGCCCGCAGTTTGAAAATCAGTTTCAGTGTTAAACTCAGTGTACCGGTGGAGCAAAACTCAGTGTCGCATCAAGCAAGAACTCAGTCTCAGTGTCAAACTCAGTGACCGGTGGAGAAGCTCTAAGTATTATTCTTTTGTGAGGAGTTTGAACTTATCTGCATCGACAAGATCTACCCAACTGAGCTGATATTGTTTCTCTAACAATGAGAACATCGATCCAGCAATACCTGGGTGATTTAACGCTGCCTTTAACTCCAACAATGCGGCGGCTACAATCAACAATCACCTTCAACTGGAACCTGGTCATCCCTTAATGCAAAGCAAGCATGTCGATGAAATGGGTTATTGATGATTAAATGATTGTCTAATCTATAAAAAATTCATTGGTCTACAGGAACTTGAAGACTATCACCATGAAATGTGAGGATTCATCTCGCCAACTATTTGTGGAAACGAAGGCTTGTATCCAATATGTTGACTTGTCGTCAATCTGGATAGGTTCAACATTCATTAAAACAATAATTTGGCAGTTTAGTGCTTCATGCTTCGATCACACACAAACCGTGTTGCGTAGATCCATTTGAATATTAATTCAGATAAAAAGCCAAACATGACACAAGTCAACAGACAACCATCAAAGTAAAAAGATCACAAAAGACACAATCCGTCTGACCCTGATTATGGTCCATCCTAAAATGTCAACACCATCTCAAACAAAAGCTAGGATTCCCAACTAGACGATGAAAATGTTTTGCACTGGACACTCGACAACTGTGCTACAATTCACCTGACTAGATTTTGGCATAACTGTTCTTCTTATTAGTGCGACTTTTGTCGCAGCGGTTTCTGAAAATCGAGCCAATCAAAATAGTTTCCATCGTGTTTTGCAAAAGTCGCTCCAGACGACCTCGGACAGGTTGTTTGAGATGATCTGGAGCGACTTTTGCCAGTAGTGTTTTTCAATTGGATGAAATGATCGATCTCTACAAAGCCAGTGAGCGACTCACTTCTTCATGGACGTTCTCCCTCTCGTATGCACTGTCGCTGTTGTTGCCGCAACCATAGCATTGTTGGATGGACGGACATTTCAAGCGGAACGAAAGAACGACTATGTTGGTGAAGGACTGTCCGTTTGGTCAGCAATAAGAGCCAGCAAAGGCAAAAACGGCTGGTTCGTGCGATACTTGCGCTGCTCTAGATCTACGTTCTTTGCCATCGCAGATCAAATCACAAAGTCGTGGACAACACTGCATCGCCCCTTGCATGGCTCATCTCACTTTGATATTGTGGATCGTACTGCAGTGTCTCTTTATTATTTGACGCATTGTGATGGATTGGAGTGCGCCGCTCTCGTGTTTGGAATTGGCAAAACAAAGGCATACGAGTACATCATGGAAATTTTACTGCTTTTACAACACACACATCTAAACGCGATGGTTACATTGCCTTCCACAATGTCATCATGGTTGTCAATTGTTGCTGGTTTTGAATCTATTGCTGGATTTCCAAACGTGTACGGCGCCATTGATGGATGCCTTACCATGATTAAGAGATTTCAACAGCATGAAGGCTGGTACTGCCGCAAGGGAATACCTGCGTTTAACCTGTTGGCAGTTGTTGATGATAAGAAACGATTTATGGCGTATTCCCTTCGCCCTGGTTCCCAGAACAACCGCATGCTGTTTAAAAATTCCATCTTTGGATCCTGTCGTATTATACCCCATGGTGGATTCCTTCTGGCCGACGATGTCTTTACTCTCTTGCCTCATGTCTTAACCCCTTACCAAATTGTTCCCGATATGGACGAAGGCAACGCACACTACAATTTGGTCCACTCTCGCACTCGAAATGTTGTCGAACAAAGCTTTGGCTTGTGGAAAAATAAACTTCGCTTGTTCAAAAAGCCTCTTGAATTTCAAACTCCTCAAACAATGGCACTTGCAATCGAAGCTACACTCGTACTCCACAATTGGATTATAGACTTAGAGACCTCTGAAAGTCAACCCATTGAACAAAAATGGATGCACCTTGGTGGCGATACTGTCCTTGCAAGTGAGAAGTACACAAGTGATAGTGAAAAAGCTAAAGCAACAAGAGAGATTGTTAAGCACTACCTTAGTGAATGCATTTTATTACCACGATAATGAGCTCAATCCTTATTCTGTCGTCGTAAAAATTCAAGCAGTTCAGTTTGGACCATTGAGCTTTGGTCCACTGCAACTTGTAATTTGTCAATTGCGACCAGGAGCTTGTTGGTTTCAATTGAAGAGGTTGTACTTGAGTTTGGAGGATTTCGCAGCCCTTTCATTCCCTCTGCAAGGCTTTCTCCAAGAGCAACTAGACTTTGTCCAATATCAAGTTTCTTTGCCCGCTTTGCCCTTTGTCGAGAGACTTCTGCGTCAATAATGGCTTGCCGATTTATATTGATGTTGTCGTTTGAACTTTCTTCACTTTCGACATCCACGTGTTTTGAGCCATGGGCATAATCATGTTGGCCAAGTCCAGACTTGTCGCCGAGAGCCGCGACAGAATCTTCCCAATAAGGCGGATAGACTACTTTGACCTCGTTACCAGTGGCTTTCTCGGCAAGTCGTATCGCCGTATACTCACGCTTTAGACTAGAATACTTATTCTTGACAGCCAGAGGGACGTTTGTTCCGTGGAGCATGTTTATTGCGAGGGCAATCTTTCCCCACAACAACGACAGCTGGGCAGCGCTTCCATTAAGCTCGAAGCTTGCTGCAAAATCATCGCAACGCTTTTCCAACAGCGTCCTTACCAGTCAGTCGTCCACACTATTGACTTCTATTGCACTTGGTCGCGTTGGCAGACTCAAAGATCGTTTTGTTCCCTTCTTATCCTCTTTAGAAGTGAATCTACCGTCGGTTTCACAAGAGATCTTTCCGGATGTGCATCTACTCCTATCATTTGATATGTAATCTTATATGCATTCTAATGGGCAGAAACCGCAACAGCCTCCCATGCCCATGAAATCGATAGTCTTTTGTATCTTGTCCTTTGTCACGTGTTTTGTAAAGATATCGGCTGGCATGATGTCGGTTGGCAGGTATTGGAGCTTGATTTTCTTGTTTGCGACCAGTTCTCGCAGGAAGAGGAACCTCAGGGCTAAATGTTTTGTACGTTGTATGTTGGATGTGTTCGAACCGATAGCGATCGCGCTTTGGTTGTCGAGAAACAAGGTTGTCACGTTAGAGTTGGTGCATCCGAACTCTTCTAGTATGTTCCTTAGATGCATTCCATGCTGAGCCGCAAGGCACGCTCCAACATATTCTGCTTCTGCTGTTGATAGAGTTACTACTGCTTGCAATTTTGATCGCCAAGATATAGGTCCACAGGAATACATCCATAGATATCCACACGTAGATCTTCCAATTGTTCTATCGTCTGCCCAACTGGAGTCGCTAAAACCAATCAATTGATCTCCATTTTTTGCTTTGCCATCGTATCTAAGTCCGACGTGTTTGGAATGAAAAAGGTACGTCAATACAAGTTTTGCTAATGCAAGGTGTAGTTCACGCGGTTTTGATAAATGGCGTGAAAGTTGGGTCACGGCGTGGGCAATATCGGGTCTGGTAGTCATGGCACAATACAATAATGATCCCACAATTTGACGAAACAATTTGTCGCTTTCAAGTTCATTCCCATCTCCATCTGACATATTGGTTCCTGGCGGGATTGGCGTGTGTACTGGTTCTGAGTTTAGAAGGCTATATTTTGCTGCTAGAGTCTCAATATATTTGGTTTGCACTATGTCAATTGTCATGTTGTTTTCGTTGCGGTGGATTTCCATTCCTAGTAATTTTCTTGCAGGTCCCATCTCGTTCTGTCTAATGCATGTCTGTAGTTGTTTGAATATGGAGTCAATATCTTTGTCAGTTCGTGCACTGATGAGAATGTCGTCGACGTAGATGGTAATGATTTTCAAACTTTTGTCTTGTTCACGAACGAATAAACAACCATCGCTGTACGTAGCAACAAATTCCATGTCTTGAAGTGTAAATACCACCTTAGAGCACTCTGTTTCATTCCATATAGTGCTTTTTCAATTTTCCATACGTTTCCATTTGATTCAGGGAAGCCGTCGGGGGGCTCCATGAATATTTCTCGGTCTGAATCAGCATGAATATAGGCATTGGTCGCGTCCCCTTGTCTACATTTTAATCCATACTTTGCAACCAGTGCTAATGTCAAACGCAATACTCCATGAATGACTGGTGCGTAAGTTTCATCGTAATCAATACCATAACGTTGCGAGCAGCCTTTAATTACGACTCTTGCTTTATAGATTTTTGCTCCATCGATCAATTCCTTGCGCTTGAAAACCCATTTGCTTTTAAGTAATCGTCCATTCGCAGGTTTTGGAACCACTACGTAACAATTCATGTGTTGTAGATTGGCAATTTCCTTTTCACAGGCTTCTAACCACTTCTCTGCGTCTGCTCCATCCAAAGCCTCCCAGAAAGATTGAGGTTCACCCTCATCAATTTCAGAGGTGTTAAAGCATAGATCGTAAATGATATTTGCATGATCGTCATAGGTATTTCCTGATGGCGCATTCAACATGTGTTGATCTGGCTCGTCGAATTCCATAGTTGCTATTCCTCTTTCATTTTCTGCAGACCTGAGAGTTTTCGCGGGTGGTTGAATCATTGTAAGGTCCTCGTGTCGTGGTCGCGCAGTCGACATGAAATGAAATGGAGTTTCGGATTTTTGTTCTCCCTCGAGCGCTCGTCTTTGATTTAGCACTTCAATTCGAGCGCTTTTTCTAAGTACTTGCATCGTGTCGTGGCGTTGTTTGTTTGCTTGATCTGATACACCACGTCTCGTTTTCAGAGTTTCTCGATTTATGGATGATTTTACAATTGTTGATGGACTCGGTGTTAATTGCTCAATTGCTGATTTGTTATTAGTTGCTTGTGAGGTGCTTTCTGTCTGTCCTGTATTGTTCGGCGTCCGATCGTTGTTAATGGCGGCTCTATATCGTATTTGGGGAGGGTAGAGTGCTATAGGTCTCTCTGGTGTGTCACTACGTTGTGAGCGTAAAAAGTATCGATTTGCACTGTTTGGCTGCTCTGTCGTATTTTGGTTGTCCTCATCTGATGTGGTATCCTTGTCGTTGTCATCTTCATCATTAAATGGCTGTTGTTGTGAAATGGCTTCTGCTTTGTTCGAAGGGACTCCAGCATCGTTCAGTTTCATCGAATTTTGCGTCCACAGTAAAAACTACTTTACAGGGAACGACGGAATTTTGGCACTAGGGTACTTCGAGTTTGGGTGCCTATTGAAAAATAACGTCCAATAAAAATACATTCTGAGCCATTCATTAATTTGATTGGATGAAAATTAGAAATTTATTTTTTGTGTCATTAAATTCAGTCCATTTTATTCCATCGATGCCATCCACCCAAAAAAACACCGTCAAGACCAAACTTGAGGCCATCAAGATGTTGAAGACAATGTCCAGCTACGAAGTGGCCAAGATCTTTGACGTTGACCCAAGCACGGTTCGAAAGTGTGCCTCCAAGCACGCCAAATACATCGACGTGCCCAACAAGAAAAGCAAGAATATACCCGGCGCCGGCCGCCACGAAGCTCTCCCTGATCCTCAAGCTCTTGTAGACTACATTACAGAGCGTAGGAGTAGGGAGCGAGCAGTAACGTCAATACATGTCATCAACTTCATGAAGCGTACCCAACGTGCATGGCTCAACTGCTACATGGCGACACACGATACTGACAAAGCATACAACAACCTCATGCGAATGATTCAACGATTCTGTGATCGACATGGTTTTTCAAAACAAAACCCCCACAAGATGAAGCTAAACCAAGAAGAACTCGAAGAGTTCCGTGACCAATTCGCTGAAGACTTCCACCGACGCTACTCTGCGTACGGTTCGAAGAACGTTTACAATGTCGACGAAACCGCTGTCTATTTCGACATGCCTCCACGAACGATATGGTCCATTCGCGGCGGCAATTCAGCATTGTCTGCTGGTGAAAAGCACTCTATGCGAATGACTGCTGTTCTTACTGTCCGAGGGGATGGTGTCAAACTTCCTGTCCTCTTCATCATGCGTGGTGTCCCCGGTGGTTTGACAGAGAACAGGGAGTTTCGCACCTTCCCTTCCAACCACTACTATACTGTACAAAAGAACGCGTGGATGGACTATGTTGTATGGTCCTTTTACCTCCGTCATGTTCTCATGGAAGAAATCAACACACCCAGTTCATCATTGTCGATAATTTCGACAGCCACGTCTCCTCTTTTTCAAGACGGTTTGTTGAGCGCGAGCTTGGATCGACGCTGTGTGCCCTTCCACCCAACACGACTTCTCATCTCCAACCCCTTGATGTTGGGGTCATGGCGCCTTTCAAGAGGCGTCTGCGTGACTTGTGGATATTGGAGGATACCATGGACGACGAGATTGTCGACGTCGACGACGATGACGACGACGACGAATCACCAACCGCATCGATGAAGAGGATGATGCTGATCAAGCGTGTCATTGCTGCATGGGGCATGATCACTGAGCGAGAAGTCAGAGAAGCTTTCATCAAGGCAATTCCCCCTGCATAGGTTAAAGAAAAAAGAAACGACGTCTTTTATTGAGTATTTGACTTGAACATAGATAACTGTCACTAAATATGGTTTAAACATAATAAAAACGTTTATTGAGTTTAACCTGTTTTTTGTGTGAGTTATATGCATATTAATACCTCGAGCTGTTTTGATTGTTTTTAAACGTTTCCTATGGTCTTTTCCAAGTCATTGGCTGTTGGTTCTAAATAATATATTTCAAAGACATTAGTATTGTATTATATGTGGCTTTTTCCATCTGATACTATACATTTTCCATGACAATTATTTGCCCCCAAATATTTTTTTAAATTAATGAATTGCTTGAAAAATATTAACAGGAACGCTCAATCATTGGCTGAATATACTGTCGACGTTCGAATCTCAATTTCTTGAGTAACTAACATCCATTGGACAGTATGATGTATATCCGTAGTACCACTAGTGCCAAAATTCCGTCGTTCCCTGTATTGTCTTCTAAGTCGTAGACCTTGTATGCTTTCTTCGCTTCATGGTAGCCTAGGAAAATGCATTTGTGCGCTATACTATCTGTTTTGCCATTTGGGTCGATTGGCGATAGCAGATGCATCCAAAAATTTTGAGATTCGTGATTTTCGGCTTTGTTCCACGAAGGATTTCGTGCGGGGAGATGCCATTTGTCTTTGAATTCGGCGTTCTATATCGTAGAAACACAGCTGTGTTGATTGCTTCTGCCCACCACCTCTTAGAATTATTGGAGTGTATCATCATTGTACGAGCCATTTCTACTAAGGTTCTGTTCATTCGTTCAGCAGTGCCGTTTTGCCATTGTTTGTTGGGCGTGCTTGTTTCATGGTGGATACCATTCTCCGATAGGTAGTGCTCAAATTCCGCGCTCGTAAATTCCCCTCCATTATCTGTTCTCAGTGTTTTTAATTTGGATGTACACTGTCGTTCAAGCCACGGAACGTATTCCTTCAGAGCTAGGATAACGTCGCTCTTTCTTTTGAGAAACTTCACCCAAACGTAATTTGTTGAGTCTTCAGTAAATGCAATGAAATACTCCGATCCATTTGGAGACTGTATTTTTGCTGGTCCCCATAAATCTACGTGAGCACAAGTTCCACTTTTGTGCCTGGGTCGATCTCCGTGATTTGGGATTGAGTTGAAAGTCAATTTGCCTCTAATGCAATCCTCACAAACAAGTGTGCTATTGAATTTTTGTGGGCCACCTTCCGATGCATCGATGACCGCTTACATGGATTTAATGGGTATATGACCTAGCCGTGCGTGCCATAGCATTGTATCAGATATATTAGCCAAATAGGCTTCATCAACGCTGTTGGGGATAATAATTTGTCCACGAATAGAGTAAAGGTGGCAAGAGTTCCATTTTGCCACAAATGAGAGGTCGTCTCTAATGTATACTTCACAACAATCTCCGCTAAATGTAATTGATGCATCATTTGCATTGTTGGTACGAACAATACATTTCTAAAAGCCACTTGCGTTTGGTATCGTACGAAATAAGTTTAATCGTTCCCATTTTCGATACGGGTATAATATGGCCATCAGCAAGGCTAACTTCTCTCGAGCATGGCACTATATCGTAAAGGATTCCTAAATCACCTGTCATATGACACGAGGCGCCACTATCCATGATAATTTCCATTTTGATATTGGCAGACACATTGTTGCAATCATCAAAAGAAGAGTCAATATTTTGTTTACTGTAATGGGGTCCAAATAGTATTTGATCATCAGAAAATTCGTTCTTGATTTCCTCAATCATAAAAGATCCAAATCTTCTTTGCTCTCTGTTTCTGAAATATTGTTATTGTCTTCATGCTTTTGATGTCCATAACGCTGTCCAGTACGAAAAAATGGTCGTCCTCTGCCACGTCCACGCTGTGAGTTATTCCGCCCATTGGTCTTGTCGTTTTGATGTGGATTGAGTTTAATGTTGCTACGAAAAATGCCTTTTGCACGGTCGTGGTCTTTGCGTTTACAGTCTGACTTATAGTGACCAGGTTTGCCACAATAGTAACATTCATTGGGTCCAGCGTGTAAAGCCACGTCAAGTTGTGCAGATTTCTTCTGCAAATGTGGGTTCTGTAATTTATATCGCTCATCAACGACTTTCAATTCAGCCAAAATTGCAGGCATATTATCATATTCACTTCCCTTTCGTCGTTCTCTGGCAATATACATGGTGGTATTCTCAAATCTGGATCGTAATAAACAAAGGAACCTGTTAAGGTGGGTTTTTCGGGGATTGGATCACCTGCGGCTCTCAATTTTCGCCTTATTTCTTGGAATTGGTCTGCAAAAGCTTCAAGACCAAGTTTCTCATTCCATGTGATCTGACTCATTTGCATTTGGAGGGTCATTAAGTTGATTTCAGATGTGCTTTCATACACGGCTTTCAATGCCTCCCATGTTTCATATGTCGTAGCATTGTCCTTTAAGTATTTCATATGGTCTGCATGTAAACTCAGCTGAATGGATGATAAAGCCACCAAGTCATCCTCTTCTGTGTATCCTACAATATATGATCCACTCCCGCTCTTGTATTTCTTGAGGTACTTCCCAAGCCTTTGTTGATTGAAATTAGCTTTGGTCTTCATGCACCACTCCCTATAGTTGCTGCCATCTGGGTTCAGTTTCGTTGATGTGTCGATCGTGTATCGTTCTGCCATTTGGCTCATAACCTATTGACTTTTATTGCACTTGGTCGCGTTGGCAGACTCAAAGATCGTTTTGTTCCCTTCTTATCCTCTTTAGAAGTGAATCTACCTTCGGTTTCACAAGAGATCTTTCCGGATGTGCATCTACTCCTATCAATTGATATGTAATCTTATATGCATTCTCATGGGCAGAAACCGCAACACACACTGTCTTGGGTGCTTTCTCCGACGCCAATTCATTTTTCGCCGGCTTGGCTCGCCTAGCTTGCTTCAAACACGTGGGCTGGCTTTCCATCAGTGAGTTAGCGAGCTCATCCAGCGTCGATTCTGTCGCCTCAGGCGAGATTGATGGCTCCATTTGATGCAATGCCGAGTCGAAAGGAAGTCAGTGTATAAACGCATAAATTAAACTGATTGGTAAATATTCGTCGAATTTCAAGTCAGAAGTCGCTGTCCTCCAGCGACTTCGTCAATCTACGACATGCTCAAAAGTCGCTAAAGCAAAAGTCGCTCCGAACAGGCCCTTAGTCCTATAATTGACTTCAACATCCCAAAAGCTTAGTAGTGTAGAATGCATGCAATTGACGGATGAATGTGTGTAATCACACTGACGATAAGAACCGCCCATTTGGAAATCGTCAATGATGCAGAATCCCTCTTCGAATGATGAAGAGTTTGAAGACGAATCTCCCTTCAGCGTGACCCCTCCACAGCGCAAGTCGATGGCTGTATGCGATGACATCATCATGTTGAATGAAATTGTGTTCTTTGAACCGTGGCCGCGCAAGCGAAATGACACAAGCAATACTTGGAACTCCCATACTGACAAACTGACGATGATACGAGGATTTGGTGTGCAGAAAGACGGCAAAGCCATACGAAAACGCTTCGAAACAATTCTTTCTAGCTACAAAAAGGGTGAAATGGAAAGTTTGCGAAAGTCGAGAACAAACGAGGAGTACGACGAACGCCGCAAACTAATTACAGTCTTTGTTTCGCACATGGACGACTATGAACAAAGCGAAGACGTGTGGGCAGACATGGAAACCAAAGAAAGAAGGGCTGGCCAGCTCCGGCGACATTGTACGAAAGCTTGCACTGAACAGTATCAGCAACCGCGGCAACGATGACGATGACAACAGTGATGTCGAGCTCACTGCCAACAAGGAGCCCTTGAAGCGGAAGAACAAAACCGAGGGCCGTGTCCAGAAAAAGCGGAAAACTCGTCGCGAAGGACTTGATACTTTGATGAGAACAATCGTAGCTGGCTTGAACGCAATGACGGAAAACGACAACGACAACGACAAAATACAACGCGAGCGACTTGAGTTTGATCGAGAAGAGGCGAAGCAAAGCCGTGAAAGACACGCCGCGTTAATGGCAGTCCTTGAGACAATGGTCACCAGGCGCGATTAGACTTTTCCCGATTTTAAAAAATAGATAAAAATATAAATACAGCAAAATATTCTTTTCGAATGAATATATTTTATACACTAATTCATTAATAAATATTAATATTAAAATTCAGTGGATAATAATAAAAAGTTAGTAATAAAAAGTGAAAGTGATCAAATTGAATTATTTCGTTTGAAGAAGATCTTGAAGACATGGTGGTGATCAATCGAAGAACATCGATATCTGGTTGCCGTGGGGATGGATGCACGTATGACAGTTCGAAAGAGCGCAGCAACAAGCCAGAACTTTCCGATTGGCGCTTTACGGATCTTTTGCTTCTTGTGGTACAGGGAACGACAGTTTAAATGGCCTATGGATTTCCTTCGAAAGTTTAGAATGAAACAATCTGATTGGTCAGCATATTTACGAAGTTCGAATGCAAATCAGCCAATTGGATGGATGGACAGAGAATTTAAATACTTGTCATCATAAAAATTTTATATTACAGGAAATATGAGAATACAGCATTTATCCTGTATAACATTAAATGTAAGAGTTTTCTTTCGTATACGATCTTGCAAGAATTTAGGTATGAAAGGTCTCTCCTTTGCCATTTAAAAGAGGATCTTACATCCAATCAAATGATCGTTTGATAGCTTATTGTGGTTGTGGGACTTTGTGTATCCTCTCTAGACGAGAATCCTTGATCATGCTTGAACAATATTCTATTAATAGTGTAACTTTTAGTAGCACTTAGTACTTTTCAAATAATTTGTTCGCTGTTTCTCGGGGAGACTTGTGGGCTTGGTCAAATAGTTCGGTCATTCGCTGACTTCCATGGATTTGGCGCGCGGGAAACATTATAATGGGTCCCTGTCCTTTATGTTCATAAAGTCCAACTGAGTCTAAACCGGACTAAGGTGGGAATTATCTCGCCCGATCATTGCCAGGCTATAACTAAGAAGTTCAAAAGTACTAAGTAGTACTACTAATGTTGCGCTATATATAAACTCAAAGATCAAAGCAAGTATGCATAGTATTAATTAGTAGTACTACGCTCGCTAAGCCTATTAGAAGTACATGATGGACATTCGCATACAAAATACTATATTATTCATTTAGTAGTACTTCTTGGAATCGCCTTCCTAAACGCTTTTCGCACATCTTCGTCCGAAATTCTGTCCCATGCAAGTATGGCGCAGTTCACCATGGCCATTCGCTTCATCCTTGCTGTAGGACTCTCAAGGTCGGCATCGTCAAGATCTTCGTCGTCGTCGTCGCCTTCAATCTCGTCCTCAAGCAGCCAGAGGTCTCGCAAGTGTCTCTTGAACGGAGCCATGATGCCGACGTCAAGCGGCTGGCACATAGCTGTTGTGTTTGGCGGGATGGCGCACAGGTGACTTCCAAGTTCTTCTTCAATAGCTCCAAAGCAGCCCGGCGCTCGTCCACGGTGCTAGTGCCTTTGCAAATCTTGGTATTGAGTTGTGGAGGGCTCATTTTAATAAATGGGGAGCGCTGACGCTTGCTACAACTATTTAAATTTCTTAGCGCCAATGACAAAAAATCCCGCCAATGAGAATGGCCCATTTGATCCCTGCACTTCTATTGGCTATTCGGTTTAAAAATTGCGCCTAAACTTCGATAGGCCACTTAAACTGTCGTTCCCTGTAGTCCATGTTCAAGGCCATAGGCATTTGATCAAGCCGAAATTCCATTCGACTGCCTTTCGGACACTACTCATCAAACGGTTGAACTCAGCTTCATCGGATCCGTCTTGTGGATTGGGGAAACGACAACAAAGATAATCACGCAATCCATAAGCTGGATCCCCGTAAAGAACATGGCCATCGAGCTCGGGCAATAACTCTAAAGATTCAGTAATTTACTCATGACCATCACAGTAGAGTCGTGTCGACGCCCTTCAACAGGACCAAACATAGAGATTATCAAACCATCTGGCGCTGCAACAGCCTGCCAATTCAAACAGTGTCGCCGTGGATGGCCGTTGTAGCAAACCCATTGGAGATTTTCATGTTGGTGTTTTTCTCGACTATATCGTGGACCAGATAGACTAATAAAATGCTTGGTTCCATCCACAAATCCTAGACAAGTCTTGATCGGCGAACCTTTTGCAAAAATGGCTTCTGCGTACATGTTAACACGTTGTGAAAGTAAAGAAGTGTGTAGATACATCATGTTCACGTAATTTGCGAAGAGTAATTCAACAACAAATTTGATGATACGTGATGTAGCGCTCACAGACCGACCAAATTCATTAGCCACTGTATAAAGCCGGCACGGCACTGCAAGGCGGCGACAGACCATTGCAAAACCCTCATTGCAGGATACAAGATCTTTCGAGGGAGTTGTGAACTGATTAGGAAGATTCATTGCAGTGCAAATGCGCTTGATCTCACTTATCTACTGCAAAGTTTGCAGTCGAGTCGTCGAGATACAAGCTGAACTGGTTTTCATACGAGATGACAGGTGGCAGAATGCGAATGCGAAACAAGTGATTGTCCATGAGGCATTGCATAACTCGTAGAAACTGTCAAATGCTCTTCGTCTTGCGGTAGACTTGAGCTATAATCTCCATGGCTTCGGTATCATTCAAACGAGGGGCCACAAACACCATCGACGCCGCTCCAAATGCCTCCCACAACATCCGACAAAGAAAACGGATAATCGTCCGTATCATCATATTGTCCTTTTCAGTGAAATGTGGACTTGGCAGGTCATTGGCCAAATCGCATAGCAATCGACTATGCTAAATTTAATATGAAGTATTTTATAGTATACAAAGTTAAGTACAATTTCTTCCTAGCAATGGTACCTGCATCCCAGAATACCGTCATGCATGATTTCTATGCCCAATACAACCTCGTTATGAAGCGTCAAGACGCCGCGCGTATCTTCAAAGCGTCAGCGTCCATCATGGCCTTTCCCCACGGCCTTTCCCCAAGTCATATAATTAAGGTGATTTGATTGGTCAAAATATTGAAAATACTGATATATGATTGGCTAGTCGATTGCTAGTCGATTCTGGCAAGTCGATTCGATTCGACAGCCCAGTCCAATTTGGAATCGAATGCATAATAGAGAAAATGAAATTTTGACACTATTTCCATATCATACTTCTCCTTTCGTTTGGGAAATTGAAACGGAAACATGGCTTACCGAAAATTTCCTATTACCAATAATAGCATCTACGTTGCTCCAACTCTTCCCATACAAATGAAGCACACACGCGCATAATCAAAGAAATCTTTGCGGGCTTGTGTGTACTGTTGACCATCTTCATTCATGGGGGAAAGCGCAAGCAGGTGACAAAACGTCCGGATAGCGAAATTTTCCAGAAATTTCAAAGAAATCTTTCTCTGTAACAATCATGTGATGACGAAATTCTGCAAAACTTACGACATTAGAACTTTTTAGCAAGTCGTAAAATTGAATTTACGACTTATAAATTCGGATTTCACTTGCTTCGAAATTCGATGGAGTCGGGAATTTACCACTCGGAAGTTGGGAATTTCATTTTTCGAACCGACTTTGGCCATCCAAGTCGTGATTTTGCCGATGGTCGTTAAAAACAAAAAGCAAGCTGCATGGAGCTAATAAACCGATTAAGCTTTTTACTAGGAGGTAATTCGCATTCATCCATACGAGATGGGCCACTGAAATGTCCAGCTAGCGTGGCGCAAGGCAGAACCACATCTCCAGACAGCATGACACCGTGTGAATACGAAGTGCAATATCCGTCCAACATGAATATTCGGATAGTTTTCGAAGTGCGCGTGTTTATGTCATCGAAGCTGAGTCGGGGATTTGGATCAAAAACACGACTTGCTAAAACCTTCTATTACAGGTAAAACCCCGAGATAGTCGAAATTTTGACCATCATTCTGTATAAAAACACGTTTAAACACGTTTTACTCTGACTTGAAAAATGTATACAGAAAAAGGTTTTGTTCGCAAGTCCGCACCATGGGGTTGCGGTTCTCCGCAACCCCGACCCCGGGGGACCCCGAACATAATATGTTTGGGGTTTCACAATTGTTAAGAGCGCTTCGCGCTGTCAACTGCGAAACCCCTTCGACGAGACTTTCACTAACGGAGTGAAGGTAAAAATTTCGTGAAAGTTTCGTAAATATGAGAATGTTTGTAACATATCTTGACAAAGTACAGCCAAACATAGGAATGATGATCAAAGTTTCGTGATACACCATATATCATTAGTCACAATCACAAAAATATATACTGTATAATTGAATATCTTTATATTTTAAGAGTACCTTGCGTGTGTAGTGACAAAGGACGAACTGGCTGACTGTTTGACTCGCAATGCTCCGTCAGCGCATAACCATAGCAGACAAGATCAAGATCAAGGAAGAGCACAGCCGACACCCCGAGAAAACACACGAAGAGCTCTCACAATGGGCGAAGGATGAGTTCAAGCTGTCTAAGTGTCTTGACCGATCAACAATATCAAAGATCCTGAAGTATGAAGTGCGCGAACATGTCAACCTTTCGTGCAAATCATACATCAACTGGAAGTTCCCTGAGATGGAACAGGAGCTCTGTCAGAGGATTAAGGTCAGCATACTAGTCCATCCATGTTTTAATAGATAGTCATGTAAAATAGGTTTGGGAAGACTTAAAGATTCCCATAGTTGATGGAAATATGATCATTGAAAAGGGAATACAATTACTCCAACAACGCAATGTTCAGTCCTCATTGTCAAATGGTTGGCTTGATCGTTTTAAGAAGCGATACAACATAAAATCTCGACGACTTTATGGTGAATCGTCGTAAATATTCAATATGGATGAAACTGCCTACTTCTACTCCACTACGCCATCAAAATCAATGACGACTAAGGCTTTCAAGGGTCGCCATTACAATCAATGCGGATGGTTTTGCAAAGCCTCCTTTGCTGTTTGTTGGTGCTACGAACCAGCAAAGATGTTTCCATGGTGCACGGCCTGATGAACTTGGGCTACAATATTCTAGCGCCAAAAAGGTATGGATGACACGCACGATTAATTTGTGGTCGGTATGGCGCTCATGTCATGGTCGTTGGCCGTCCAGAGGCCATCGATTGAATGAATTGATGGCCAGCCATCGCGAACAACGAGAGAATAGCAAGCGAGTGTCTGTGCGTCTGTCTAATCGCCAGTCAGGGTGTCTGTAGCAAGCAAGCTTCAACACAGAGAGCCGCTATACCTTCATGTTGGCCAAATTCGGTGCGTGTCCAGTGAACATTTCGATGGGAGTTTTGATGCTTTTGGTAGCGGTTGAGGATGAAGACTGCAGTATTGACAGCTTCAACCCACCGACGTGATGCAAGCCGCGCATGGGTGAGCATAGCAAGTGCCATTTCCATAATGGTTCGGTGAGCTCGTTCTGCGACTCCATTTTGCCATTGGTTGTCGGCTGCGGATTGTTCATGGCGAATTCCTTTTCTGGCAAGCCAGTCGTTGAAGGCGTGCGATGAGAACTCAGGACCGCCGTCGCTCCGTATGACCTTGACTTTGTTATTGTTTAACGTTCTGAATAGGCAACAATCTCGCGGAAATTGGCGATCTGCGTCAGTTTATCGGTCGAGTGCACGAACCGAATGAGTTTGTAGCCGCTTGCATCGTCGATGTACACTGTGTAATAGCGGCATCCACCGACGGAGACTACAGGTAGGGGTCCTTTTGTGTCAGAATGCCAATATTCACCAACTTTGAAGGAGCGTGAGTGTGATTTTGGTGCTGATGTGCGGTGCATCTTTGCTTGTGGGCAAGTCATACATGGATGCGATAAATTTGCAAGACTTGGGATGCCCAGTTTGGCTTGTGAACAAAGACGGAGTGCGTCAAGTGGAAGATGGCCAATGCGTTGGTGCCAAAGTGATGATGTGTCAGCCTCCCACTTCAAACTTTTATCCTGTATAATTTGATTCATTTTGATTTCTTTATTTTGACAGTTCCATATACTAATAGAATAAACCTTTGAAATATTATATTTCCAATAATAATATTGGGGGGTTCTAAATGTTGAAAAATGGTCGTTTGTAGACGTCTTAGAAAATTTATCCAATCACAAATGATGTTCCTTTTCATAGGGAAGTGAAAGTAATTGATTATGAGTCCTATCTACAGAATTATTTCACTTCTCATGTGCACCAACCTTTTCAACGTTGGATATATTCTCAACAGCAAAGTTCTTGTTGGAAATCTGTGTAATGAAGTGTGTTTCGTTGAAAACTTGAAACTAAATTTTGACCAATCAGATTTCATGACATATCATTCAACGGTGGAAAAATTTGGATTTAAACCCCCCCATACTCTGATAAGCTACGTAGCATTCCCCTCGAAATACTATTCCAAACCTATTCTTCACTGTGAGCTGATCAGACTATTCATTCCTTCACGATGAGAAGGCAAATCACTTACTCTCCATAAGATATTCAGGAATTATTCATTTCCCATGAGCTTGCTCTAGAGTAAGTTATTCGAGTAATTCAATCAAAACATGGAATGTGTATTATGCATTGAGCTTACGCCTGTTCCTTCGCGATGATCTCTTGCACATCGCATTGAGCATTGAGCTTACTCTTGTTCCTTCTCCATGATCTCTTGGACATCACATATGCCCCATAGCTCAGCGTTTTCTTTCAAAATCATCTGCTGCTCGAAAGTCTGCGGAGAAATTCCACGACGGCGGTCAGAGAGGGCCCATTTGGTTAGAGAAAATAGACGTTCACACATGTTGGACGTCGGACGTATGACGCGGCAGTCTAAATAAATATCATCCGCAAGGGCTGATTTGAACCGCTTCTTCTCTCTCTCTGCAAGACTCAATCGCCGACCAGACGAGTCCGCCGCTGTCGCTGTCGCCGACGCTTTGATTCAAACGACCAACACTCTTAACCTGAATATTGGTAAGTGTGTTGGTTTTACCTTGCAAAATTTTGACGACTGCATTTTAAAATTCGGGACAAGTGACAATGCCGGAGGTTGTTCAGAGCCGAGTTGCTGCCGACGGATTCTCTTCGATCACAATGTCGAACAGATTGCGAACATCCAAGAGAGATAGTTCAGTGGACTAGAGCGCCTCAGTAGCAGAGTCAAATTCAGCGAGCTTCTCGACAAGATCGTCGATTTGGCGATTTTGTCGGAGAGTTGGCAGGAGCTCGTCAACATCAGGGTCTCCTATTCGAGGGAGGAATTCCCTTATTTCCTTGTAGCGTAGGAACATATTATAAGTAGAGCTCCAACGAGTTGTGTTTCTCGTTTTGGCCACAAGAGGGGTGTGTCGACGGAGTTTAGCAGCAACAACGATGTTGCGCAACTTGCGCATGAGTTCATTGACTAAATTGACCAAGTCCTCGTATTCAGTCAAAATAATGCTCACAAATAAGTTGAACCGGTGCGAAGCGCAACCAACCAATGGAATGCCACAAAGTCTTGCCGTTGCACAATTGGTTGAGCAATAGTTACCAATAAGAACTGGGACATTTTCCAGGGATTTCCAAAGAAACTCACTACAAAATCCAAGTATTCCAAATGAGCTAGAACAGACAAAGAATCCTCATCATTGATTGGTGAAAAAGATAAAATGATCTTTTTGTAGCCAATCGGATCATTTGAGGGGAAATTAGCATAGACAGCAACATAGTGGGTTGAGCCAATAGACCATCCATCAAACACAAGACCAAACAGTTCAGGGAGCATAATCGTAATGGTCAATTCAACGTGCTTCGTCAATATAGACATCCATTTCAAAAAAGTGTTCTCAGCAATTTGTCCAGTTTCGCATATTTTCTCGTCATTTCATTGGTCAAAAAATGAAAAGAGTAACAATGATGACGTAATCCATTGCAACCATCCATACACCTTTTTAATGTCCTTTGGGACGAGAAGCTCGAGGATAAGGTTGTTGCTTTCAACGTTCCCAGGACGAAGAGTAAGGTTGTTGTTTTCAACGTTCCCAGGACGAAGAGTGGCATATTCAGGGTGCCTAGACATGATATGGGAGAAGAGATTGGTGTAGCCCGAGCCATTTTGGGAACGTTTCGACCCACATTTGCAGATCCAAACATTACTGGCAGGGCTCGTATTTTTTAATTAATTTTTTTTTATCAATTTTCCTTTCGAGTAAAGTAGAGCTCCGCCAAGTCGCGGCCGCGCAGAGTTTCGGAGGGATGTAGTACGTTGCTCATGAATAGAGAAATGATGGCAAGAACGTTTGACTGTACTTAACAGCTTGTATTTATTCAATCGTCCTGATTGCAGCAATTTTGAGCTATTCATGTGATCTTTAGAATGTTTGGTAATGCTTGATTTTTTGTTCTTGATTGGCTAAAATTGTTCATTACTTAATAATTATTGGGTAAAAATATCGTAAATTATTCATCTTTAGTGAATTATCTATTTTGCTATTGCTTTACTTCGAAGTATTCATTTGACGTGGAAGAGTTGATGAAGAATTATTTTCTTTGTAAGAGCGTTTACTTTTATCTATTTTATTCATTAGAGAGGTTCCGAAAATTGACTTTTTCTTGGGAGTTGCGGGAAATACCGAAAAGATAAAAAAAAATACACGAAAAGAATAGATATATTATTTTTATTCGATACGAACGCTTCGTGTGTTAAAATTTGACAATGAAGTTGACGAACTGGTAGTCGCAAACTGGTTTCCTGCAGCTTTACAAGTGATAACAAGTATAAGAGCGCCAGTTGCAGGGCACACAACGACTTCTTTCGCTACTGGGTCCACAGCAGGCTGGACCTGTAGAGGACACTCCACTCGGAACGTTGTCTTCGGGACTTCGTTGATGACAGATGCAACTCGTTGAAGTTGCTCTTTCAACGCCATCAATTTTGGGTGATAGTGAGTGATGGTCTTTGACTTGATTTCGTTGGCAAAAATATCCTCCACATTGGACATAATGATTGGCCAATCCATTTTGACCAATCCAAACAAACCACTTTCATCGACGACGAAATCAAGTTTGTTGCTCCCTGATGGAAGGCAAATCGTGGCGATTACCATTTCATGCATCTAGTTGGGGTCACGATACGTTGCGACGTTGCAAGCGTAATGGATGCAATTAATAACATCTGACGGCGTGTCTTCTGGATCATCCGCCACTTCCTGGTAACGCAATCGTTTCGTGGTCTTCAATTCAAGGAGATCCTCCGAGTTTTCATTGTCTCGTTTTAATTGTCTACCTACTTTAGAGATATTAGATAATTATTGCAAGGATGAAATCACTTACATGGAATTCCGAGTCGTGCACGAGTTTTGTTGAAGTGAGCGCGGAAAACTGTCTGCCCGAACGGTTGAAACGCTTCATGTTGTTCGTAAACGGACTTGGGTGTGTCCGTTAGATCGATACAGCCATCTTTGAAGAGCTTCTCAAGCAAAATTTGTTCGTCGCAGCCTTTTCGCCACACGTGTACTCTTGTCATAGCCTTTCAGTTGAAAAATGAACTTCATACAACAATGAATTAAGGATTTTTAACCTGGGACACACAATTGGATACTGAAAGAAAAGTCGACAGTAGCGGATATGCCACATTATCAGTACATCGGTTTAGAATTATCCGTAATATCACTCTGTTATGCATTTTGTTTCGAAACAAAAACAACTTTTAGCATCGTTCAAAAGTTGATTTTCGCAAATTTCTTAAATTTCGCTGAACTTTAAAAAACTTAATCTCAAAAACTATTGGCTTAAACTAGAAAAAGAAAACGAAACAAACAAAACAAAGGCATCCACAATCTGGAACAATTTCAAGATTCGACACATCGTCAACCACATGGACAAAATCGCATGCAAAAAAATGTCAATTCTGATAATATTCGAAAAAATCGAACATTTTGTCGATGCAATCTGACACTATGATAAGAGTTCTTTGAGCAACAAATAACAATTCGGCAAAACAATAGTGTTATCTTGTGTGTTTCGCTAATTCTAGCACATGAGCAGTTATTGTTATCACAGTTTTGCCTAGTGAAGGCCGGCACTTTTTGACATCATCCAAAAAGCGATTTTTTAAAGTGCATTCAACAGCATTCCATTTTTACTACAGTATCTGGCTCCAAACTGATTTCAGTTCAGAACATTACAGTATCACGGCCCAACACAACATTATATATAGATAAATTAATGATTATACAAATTTGAAGATCTGCATTGTACATGACTAACTGGATAGACATTTCAAATTATGACATCCGAGGCGTTCTTCTTGCACGGTTGTCAGTTGACGCGGCATCCTCCAAATGGAAGTTTGATCGTTGGAATGCGGCGCTTTCGTGAGATGTTTGGGACATCCCCAGACTGCTGTCACCAAGTCTGGGAGATGTCTCGATCAACTCGTCCCTCAAACACAACGCCGACACATCTTTTGTGGGCTCTCATGTTTCTCAAGAGCTACAGTACTGAGAGCGAATACCATGCCCTCACAGGCGCAGACGAGAAGACATTCCGAAAGTGGTGCTGGACTTGGGTGAACATGATTTCCGAGTTAGACTGTGTAGGTTCTCCTTATATAATAAGCTAATATACTGTTTTAGATTAATTGGGACAACCGATTCGACAATGCTCATTCCGAAGCAACTTTGTTTGTGTCGCTTGATGGCACAGATTTCCGAATTCGTGAGCCCAGTGATTTTGACCCGTGCTGGTACAGTCACAAGTTCCACGGACCTGAGCTCCGATACGAAATTGGCATATGTATTGCCACGGGTTGGATAGTTTGGGCACACGGTGGCATGCCTTGTGGATCCTGGCCGGACTTGCGACTGGCAAGAGACGCATTTTGCTCGTTCGTCGGCCCAAACGAGATGACGTTAGCCGACCGAGGTTATTGCGATCCACGTTATTTTATCTATCCTAGGCCTGGTCGTGACGATGTTCGACGCCAAAAAGAAATCATGGCAAGGCACGAGACGTGCAATCGCCGGCTGAAGCAATTTAGAGTGCTTGGAGACGTTTTCCACCACCAGTTGTATCTTCATCCCATTTGCTTTCATGCAATTGTGAACTTGACTCAACCCATGATAGAATTAGGCGAAGTATTGTATTCTGTAATGTAGATCGGGATGATGCTAATTACATTAATTTCAATAATACACTATATTTCGATATTTCCCGCAACTCCTTGTAATTTCCTCCAATCTTTTTACAAGAATTTTTCTTGTTGCAAGCGTTTGCGAAAAGTAGAAATTTCTTCAAGCTGTAGGCACCCCTGATCCTCACAATCAGAGAGTGTACTACGAACGTTGTTGAGTGACTTTGGTTTTCCACTTCACACTGTGGCAAGTTGAGAAGCACACCTTAATGAATCATGCCAGTGCTGTGTGTCAGTCAGGAAAGGACTGTCTGGTACTTTTTTCCTATTGGTCGATGCAGTTTCCTGGATGCTGATTGGCTGATTCTTCAAGAAAATATTTTTGCTTGTAGTTCTCATTTACAGGCATTTTTGATCCACCATTTGCGACATTTTTTCTTGTAAAGATCTTACAAGAAAAAGTCAATTTTCGCAACCTCTCTATTGATGAAAAATACATTTTTTTGGAATTATTATTTGAGGGGGTCTGCTATGTAGTATATTTTGAAAATTGCATGAGGCGAAACGGGGGGGATTGATTCGCGCGACCACACTGATTCATGCGAAAAGGATTTGCCGCTGGCACCCGAACGCGCTCTAAGAGCGCGTTCGGGTCAGCGGTTTTCTTGAAAACTTCATTTTATGAAATTCGATCTTGTGTGATTTCCTGAAAATGTTATTATGCATTCGATTCCAAATTGGATTGGGTTGTCGAATCGAATCGACTTGCCAGAATCGACTAACAATCATATATCAGTATTTTCAATATTTTGACCAATCAAATCACCTTAATTATATGACTTGGGGAAAGGCCGTGGGGAAAGGCCATGATGGACGCTGACTCGCGGAAGATACGCGCGGCGTCTTTACACTTCATAACGAGGTTGTATTGGGCGTAGAAATCATGCATGACGGTATTCTGGGATGCAGGTGTTAGTGAACTTAGCTCAGTACCATTGCTTGGAAGAAATTGTACTGAACTTTGTATACTATACGATATTTCATATTAAATTAAGTATAGTCGATTAATATGCGATTTGGCCAATGACCTGCCAAGTCCACATTTCACTGAAAAGGACAATATATAGGTCATGACATATTTCATTTTCATGAAATATCATCCAAATTTCCACATATTTCCATCTGATGTTGCAAAAATAAAATGACATCCGAACACGACAGAGAAACACTAAGAGCGCTTTCGGATGCCAAATTATATTACAAAATTTCCCAGATTTCACGAAAAAACACGATTTTATGAAATTAGTCTTTTTCTGTCGTGTTCGGATGTCATTTTATTTTTGCAATATCAGATAGAAATATGTGAAAATTTTGTTGTTATTTCATGCAAATGAAATATAGGTCATGACCTATATCATTTTCATGAAATCGCACAAGATCGAATTCACAAAAACCGCTGGCACCCGAACGCGCTCTAACAAATTCAGATTCTTGGTCAAAAGTTACCCCATAATCTAAATTTCGGTGAAAAACAAGTATGTTCCCAATCTATTTAAAGATATTTGACACCTCACGAAATCCAAGCGAAATACTCCAAAAATTTATATCTTGTTTGAAAGTTATCAATTTTGCGATCGTCATTTCAATATCCACAAGCTCCAGCACACGAAGTCTGTCTGTCGTCCGCACTGATCGACAAGGGATGAATCGAAGAGAGATGAAATGGTACTTCGTATTCATTCTTATGTTGCAAATGATCTACTTCTAGGATAAAGAATGGATTCATTGGTTTTCCTTTGTTGTGATGGCTACGACTGCTGCCGTTTGGGCATTTGGTTTTGGCTCCTTGGCTTTGGCTCGTTGCTGCTGCTGTTTGGCTGCTTGGCTTTGGCTCGTTGTGGCTGTGACTCGTCATGGCTCGTTCTGGCTGTGGGGTGGCTCGTTCTGGCTGTGGCTCGTTCTGGCTATTGCTCGTTGCTGCTGCAGTACGATTCTTTGGCTATTTTCTTTCGCGGTGCATTTCCGTTTGTCGGTCTGGGCGTGCTTTATGTTTACCTGTCGTTATCCCCATTTGTCTTCCCACTGGTGTGTTGTGGTTATTGAGAGACTACGACTTACAACATTGTGTAGAAGCTTTTGTCGATTTGTGTATATTAATCTACACTGAAGCCTAATCTTCTTTCAATGGTTAAATCAAACATTGAGAGGTAGCAAATACAATTCATTCATAGTTAACACTTTTCTCGCTCTTTCAAAGCCCCGTACAAGGTGACGTAGCTAATGTCGCCAATTCTGCGTCGTAGCCATTCATTGTTTGACATGTCGCCATACGCATGCTTACACGTTTTGTCAAATACCTTGAAAAATAATTCACTGCGCAACGATACTGTCATTTGGGCAATCGATTTCTCACTGATTTCGGTAAATGTAAGGAGCTTTTTCATTACCTGCTTAGCCTTGGAAAAGTTTGTAGCATCACACTTTTGAATTGAGCTGCCAGTGACGAGCCGAAGTGGTCCAATTCCGTCGAGATTTATCCCGCTCCACCACAAATTCCAAAGATCTTGTACTTTGCACGTGGGGAATCGAAATCCTTGAGGAACAATGTGGAGTCTTCCTCCCCAGGCGTGTGTTGGAAAGCCATGACGAGGTGTATTGTCACTGTTGGCAGGCAATGATGGAGCTGGTAGGCAGGAGATGGATTGACCGAATGATGGGACACCAGCATGAGATCGGTCAAGCAAGTCAATTTGTCACACAGTTGTTTGAACTCTTCGTTCAGGCTACCGACAGCTGAAATGCTTGCAACTACACGTGAGCATACTGCATCTGGAAGCGATTGGGTAGTTGTGGTCAATGTGTCAGCCAAGTTTCACAGAGTATTTTCAACAGTACAAATTCGCTCGGAAAGAGCCACATGGGGTGGGATGCCGCTGGCAATCATGCATGACGTTGCGTTTCGCATGGAACCAGTCACCACTTGAGATTTGAGCTTTGCGAGATGGCCAGAGCTCCACAAAAGAGACAAAAAGAATGGATGGGATGGGTGAAGGCTAGTTTTGAGGAATTCGGCATGATACACGATTGATGCGAGAAGGAACGGGAGCACTGAACAAAACCCTCTAGGGTAAAATGTCCTGTATCCAGGCAAGATGGCTTCCCATTCAGCAATTGTCAATGCTTGCTGAGTGAAATGTGGCGGTAATACAGCAAACTCGATTCCATTCATGTCCAGCCCTACATAAAGTTGTCAACATGAATGATTCCTTCATTACCTGCAGCAGCTCTTCCAACTTGCTGGTCGCCGCCAGCTCCAGCAAATATATATCTGCCTTGCACACTGCCTAAACTCCATCCCGCTCGTAACCACACTGAGACAGCCTGTGGGCCCGCAGGCGAGTTTTGGATAAAGCCGTCGATACGCCTTTCCGAAGTGAATGAGTTCCGATGTCTTTGGCGCTCACGCCAATTTCCGTCATCCTTTCGTCTTCATCTATACAAATGCGATGCAGCCAACTGGCGAAGCTTTCCTTAACATTCACGTCGAAAACAAGTGCCGACATCCCCTCCCGACGAGCACCCAGAGAAAACATAAGGAGTCCTAGGCTACAATGTCCATGATACACAACGCTTTCAAGATATAAAAATGCTACCTCAGTATAGGGCAAATCGTAGGTTCAAATGGATTTGCGTAGACATGGCGAGGCCATGCCATTTTACCTTCCTGGTCATTTTTTGTGCGACCAATCTTGATGACTAACGCATCACCTACAGCTTTGAAGCTAAATTGTAGAATACTATTTACCTTGCCATGAAATGTGGTCAAATCGGATGGATGCAGTGGATTCAGCTCGTGTCATCAAATTCCATGAAAGAACTAGAATGTAATGGACTGGGGCGCCGTACTTAGAGTTTGACAGGGCTTTCTGAGCCAGAAATCGGTAAGCTATTCTCTTCTTTTATTTGAATTTTTTTAACATGCATACCTTCGGTGGTCAAGGAAACCTTACCCTCTTGCATGGACATTGTTCCGTTCTCTTTAAACTTTGCTACCTGCCTCTTGTAACTATTGGCAATAGCTAGACATTATTAGCGGTTAGTGTACAGATGATATTACCTTTTAGCATGTCGTCTAGATCTTTCGGAATTTCCATTTTTCCCTCTTTATGTAGAAACTTTATTGCGTTGATGTACCCATTCACTGTAGAGTACGAGTTGGGGATATTTGTTTTGCCGCTTGAGACCCCACGTTTGCGTTTAACTGTCACGGAAGCCAGAAACGATTTGCATGTGCTTGTTGTGAGAGGGAGCTGGATCACGTCACCCACAACTGCACCAGGGACAGACGATTGGAGCCATTTCTTCAAATGAACATTCATGGTATTGTATTGAGAGCGTGTGCGCTCGGCAACTCGAGCTCGAAGCACCTTGTCGCCTGGCTCTTCTGCGGCAGTGGCGCCTGACTTACATTTTTCAGCCATGAAAATTGCAAATGATCAAACAACAAAGGCAACCTTTTCCGGATAAGACTTTTCACAAAAATTCCGCGATCCTGATCTATCTTCCAGATAGTTTTTCTTCATACAAACTTCTATACAAAATATCAAATAGTTTAAACAACAGTTGACTGCGACGAAACAAGAACGAAACGAATATTTTCGCTATCCAATGAAATATCCGGTCAAACTATTCGCAATGTACAACTATTTGAGTGTCTTCGAGCGATTTGATTTTGCGTGGGTTTTGGTAGTCCTCCATTTTAGTTTGTAGTCCAACAAGAAAATTGAAAACAGTAGAGAACACAAGAAATGTTCACTGTCATCCTCACAAGAAAATCATGGGACACTGTGAACACTTCATCACTCAACACAAGGAATACAAAGCAAGATGAGCAGAGCTTGCCCATTGCGAGTCGAACCTCATATCTTAATAGGATATTAAAGATATTTCACATGACTTCGAATTGCGAGTTGTAAAATGAACAAACAGTAAAGCAGCAAGGGGTGTAGTTGTAAATCTGTGTTAACGTGATGCAAAAATTGACATGTTGCGGTATTTGTGTGGGCAGTTTCATCTGGCCAATATTGGAGATGCAAGCCATCCCAGCTTCTGTCGAAGGTCTCACTTTCGTGACGAGGGATAATACAGTGTACCTGTCAAGTCATGGCGTCCTGAGCAATTATGCTGCGGGACTCATCAAGATGTTCGATCTAAATTGCTTGTGTGTCCAGAAATACTGCTGTCTCACCTGGCACGTTGCGAAATACACAACTGACGCGGACAATCTTATGAGCAGCATGTAGTGACAATTGTGACTATAGTGATTAGTCCCAGGAGTTCCAAACCTCCTGTCATTTTCTTGGGTGCGCCGTGTCATTCATCGCATTCTGAAAATGAATTGTATCGGGGAACCTTCTTGCATTTCAATACATTTTCCAAAATGATCTCGCCGGTCAATTCTACAGTAGCAAGACGACATCAACAACGATGATGGATACAGGACACTTCAAATATTCCATTATCGACCCTCTGGTATTTCTCACGCCTTCCTCATGAAAAGCTCACTTGATATCCCCATCGTCTTCCCTTCACTGTGAACGCATTGCCAACTTGCATTTCCCCCATCACGAATCATCCGTATCCCGCATGTTAGAACTTAATTCTATTAATCTATCGTTTTGATGATGCAGTGAATCTCCCCGATCGGTTCTTCAGGCAGGCTCACAAGCTAGCATTTTCCACTTGCCGACAGCCTGATTGATGTGTCCCAGTGTCGTAAAATTCGTCCAGTCGAGGCGAACTCTGTGAAGATCGTGGCGCCGGTGCCATACCGAATCAAATTGGATGAACTTGACAGGGAGCGTGCATGAAACGCAAATGTGGAGTCAAAACACGCCCAGTAGGAGGGGTATCACTTTTGCCGACCAGAGAATCTATGATATCACATTTAAAAAATTTCCCCGTCGTCAAACAATCATGATTAACTATTGTCGAGGCCAAATGGAAACTCTCTCCAGTCAAATAGGTAATATACTTCGGTGTGGGATCATCGAGATGGTCGGATATCCTTTTGACTTGATTAAAATATACCACATTTTAGTCAAGCTTAATTTATTTTTATCCAATCAAAGTTCTCTATATTGTGCTTTTGATACAAAATTGTGAGGAACGGTTTAAATCGACCGAGGTTTCGAATCGATTCCGAATCGAACGGGCTTCTCTGATTGGCTAGAATTAAAATTTAAAATTAGTCAGCCAATCAGAATCGATCAGCCACCTGACTCTCGCAAAACACACACTGACACACACCACTTCAGTATGATGAAATCGATTTGAAAATAAATTCGCTTTTTGGTCAAAACCACAAATTTGGTTGAAAATGACAATACCATGTGGTATCTTCCAATCAGTTTACAGTTAACCTTATTAACAATCTGAACCACAGTCACGTGAATTAACCGCTATAGTGTATTGGAGATGATTTTTGCTTTCATTGAACACGTTCTTTTGGCGAATTTCATGGCGCGAAGGGATTTCTACGAGAGAATGATGAGCTGGAGATTTCTGGGCTCCAGGAGCCCAGTAGCGAGTGTTCTTTGGCCAGTCTGGCACCAAAAGTAGTCTTCAATGCCATCTGTAGCGATGGAAGAGGTCGTCATATATTTTCATCCAATCAAATGATAGCCGACCAGAGTATCCATGATATCACGGAAAACTCTGGTCGTCCGGTCGGATATGGGGTTTCGTGATATCACATTTCAGAAACCCTCCCGCCGGCCCGCTCAATGCGGGATCATGTCAGACAGATTTATACTTGAAGTTTATATAAGTGACACCCTCCTCGCCCAGTTGGCGACGCCAACTGCGTGAGGATGATTTGTCGTGCACAACGTCAACACTTTACCGCACAGGCAGGGTGAAATATCCATCCACAAACTTGCGACGAAAAAGTGAGTGAATTCCATAAACAGCACATATTCCGGATAATATTCCATAAAAAGACACTCCTGGTGAAATGTGTGAGCCAACAGGCTGACCAAGCCAACCATTTTGATAAACAAAGTCTCGGCAAACCAACGAGTGAACCCCAATGCCTACCTCGTCTCCAACGTTTTGAAATTATTAACAGCGCCTCGCAATGCAAACTGCGTAGCCCCTCCGACGAGTTTGTCGGCCTTGGAATTGTGCTGAATTTCACGGCAGGGCTCAAACTCTCGTGAGTTTCTTTTTATGGAATATTATCCGGAATATGTGCTGTTTATGGAATTAACTCACGAAAAAGTACATGTAGAAACTCAATCATTCCTTGGAAGAGGCCGGTGGAACATTATTGACGCGGATCGTTCGGGAAGATTCATCAGCATCAGTCGCCATGGTATGTTTCGCCAACTCTGGCGAGAATAACGACACATCAAACACATCATGCACTGCAGCATCCCCACGACCATGCAAAGCAAGATGACTCCACCCTCCATCTGATCCATTTATACACATCATACCTCTCTCGCGCCTATGTCTCAAATCCGTCCATGCCCTGCTCTCTCCTTCGCTGAATAAATGCTGTCTCTCGCTCGCTATCTCTTGTGCACGACGGGCTCGCCCTTCTCGTCTTGCATTCAGTCCTCTGTGACTCACACATCACCAAGATCTACAAAACTGTCCCCATGATCGAGTCAGTAGAAAAGTCCCACGCTCTGAACCAAACACGACACATCGTTGCATCCACCCACCTACAAGGAAATGGAGCTGCTTCCGACGCTGCTCCGCCATCAAGGACGTCTCAAACTCCATTGATATAACCTTCCTTGCCCTGGCATCGAGGCGTTCTTTTCCACCGCGAGCTCGAGCAGTTCAGTTGATGCTTGACTTGGTTGTTACTGCTCTCTTCCTTTCCATACAAATTTTAAATGAAAGGTGAAGCCAGCGCTAAAATCCGAATGATTATCCGGATGGTTATGTTCCCCATTTATCTCATCCAGTTTCGTTCGATAGCTTGATGGCGCAAGTCGACGTTGGAGATGCCGGCGCTGCGGCGATAGGAATGAATGGAACGCACGAGTATTTCCACATGAAGCCCGGTTTAGCTGGCGCGCGTTTTGTCTTCACTATCCTTTCGATCCTTGGATGCCTGCTCATCGTGCTCAGCTACATATTGTTCCTCCCACTGCGGAAAGGCGCGAACGCCATCGTCGTGTCAATTGCGCTCTGCGCCATGGGAATGCATATTACTATGCTCGCTCAGACAGGATATCATGGACCGGCAACCGCTCCGGCCAATGGCGACTGCAATACCTTTATCGCCGCTATGACTCAGGTATGACGTCTCTCGTTGGCATGACTGGACTTTCTCTCCTAGTTCTTCGTCCTTGGTCAAGAAATGTACCTTTTTACCATGATCCTCGACTTGTACTCAACAACGAGAAACCCGTTCACGTACACGAGGACCATTTTCTACCATTTGTTTGTCCTCGCCTTGGCGCTTATTTGTTCGTACGTTTTCTCTGTCAATGGCCGTGCTGTTGGCTTCACGGATTTGGGCATCTGCTGGTTTCGATCAGAGGACAATGATGCATCCGTGTGGCTTCACATGTAAGTATACACTTCCCCTGGTCGTTCTGGACTGAGATGTCTTGTAGCTACTTCGTCGCCCCTGTTGCGTTCTTGTATGGCAAAGGCTTTATGCTCTTCATCGTCGCGCGCAATCGCATTCAAGACGGCTACGACGATATTACCACGTCCGCCGCGCGCATTTTATCCCTTCGTCATATGCGCGTGTACATTATCGTGTCCACTATCTATTGGGTTGTGATGGGAATGGGCTCAATTGCGATCTTGTTTTGGATCAACCTCCCCGACAAGATCGAAACATTTTACCATTATTGGATGGCTGGTCTCTCGATCAAAGGCATTGTTATCTTCGTCGTGTACGCCTACTTGATGAAGCTTTCGACTGTTTATGTAATGTGGCGTCAAGGGAATTACGACGATCTGATGAACATTCAAGGCGTGCAGTGGGTTCTTCGTCGGGATGTGCTCTACTTTGCTCGGTATCACCATTTTCTTGTTCCATTGATGTCTGACTTCGCTTGTGTAGCATGGGCATTTGTGAATCAATTTCGTCAGCAGTTGAATGGATTCCTGAAGGCTCCTCAAACTATGCCGTGCGATCTCTGGAGCTTATCGGGCGCCACGAAACACACAAAGCTGTCTTCCATGAGTTCGAGGCTGCATCATTTGCTCTGATTCGATCCCTTTCGGGCATTACCTCTGAGCAACTTGGGCACAGTATGCGTGTCCATACCCAAGAACGATTCAGTGAAGGCAAGTCTGGTGCGTTCCTCTACTACACGGGCGACCAAAAGTTCATCGTTAAGACATGCACACAAGCTGAGCAAGCTTATCTCATGCAAATCCTGCCATCCTACATTGCGCACTTGCAAACGTATCCCAACTCGTTTTTGAGTCGATATGTTGGCTGCTACGAATTGGTTGTGTATGACCAAACGATCCGATTTATTGTGCTCGCCAACATTTTGCAAAACCCCTCTGTTGTCGTCGATGAGTTTTACGACTTGAAAGGATCGTGGGTCGGTCGATATGCCAATCCATTTCTCCTCGGCGTGCGCAAGGTTTGCAAGTACTGCGGTAAAGAGTTTGTAGTCGGCATGACGCGAGAAGATTGCATTGCACACCCCAAGCAACCTTCTCTTGGTCACGTCCAAGACATGTACGCTCGTACCTCCGTCGTCGCATAAACTCATTCTCTTTTTGTAGATGCGGCAAGGATTTAAATTGGGGTGCTCGACAAATCTCACTGCACGAAGATGTCGCCGAAGCTATCGCCGACCAACTTGCCACTGATTCAGAGTTCCTCCGCTCTATCAACTCTATCGACTACTCACTTATTGTCGGACTACATACCTATGGTGGCAACGACGAAGGCGGTGATCTCACGACCGAGAGTGACATTGTTCAAGACAACATGGCCACTGCCCCGACTGCCTCGACAACTAGTCGAGATCCGTACGACTTGACCATGCTTGGAATGAACAAGAAACGTTTGTCCATTGGCAGCAGCAGCGCTGGTGGCCTTTTCTCTTCACCAATGTCTGGCGACGTGAAAACAGCCGGCTACGTCCCAATGAGTTCAACCAAGCACTCCCCAAACGTGGGCAACACAGCCCCCGGCTTGAATGATTGCGTCGTGTACATGGGTATCATCGACATTTTGACACCATGGAGCATGAAGAAACAACTGGAACATTGGTTCCGAGTGTACATTCAAACGAACGACCGCCTTGGCATTTCCTGCGTCGACCCCAAGTATTACGCCCAACGTTTCCGAGAACGAGTGATCAACACAGTCGTTCGCGGTCGGACACAAACGCCTGCTTTCTCGTTGCATCATCATCCAAGTGTCGAAGCAATGGAATCCGGTGGTCGACAACGACTCAATCTCAAACTCCTCCAACCTCAAATGCCCGAAGGCGCATCAGCAAGACTCCCAACAATGGTTGCCAGTGACTTTACGGGCTCTCATTTCGTATGGGACCATCAAGGCCGTCCTTCTTCGGCCAAGTCCAACATGAGTTCGTTCCCAAGTAGTAGCAGTGGCCCTCCACATCATGGAAGGTAGATAGTGTAATATATATAAATGTAGATCCCTTTTCTGTCTTATCCTTGTTGTGGTACGCGGCGGTGGACACGTTGTTCCTTGACGAATGTGCGCAGATGTCCATCCGCTGTGTAGGTTTTCCTCCCAGACTCTTCCTGGAGTTTGAATGCTTCAAGAAATGCAAACGCCCATGCATTCATCTCACTTTCGCTTGCGAACGCCATGAAGAAGCGTCGGGACGGCGATGTGATAGCAAGTCGCCATTTAGACGGTGGCGCGTACGGCGTCTCGCAGGAATCGACCATAATCTCGAGCGCGTCGGAGGTACACTCGGAGAGGTCCACCACGCCTTTCAACGTGCCGCGTTCGCCATCAAAGTAGCGCAGATCGTCTTGGCTGAGCTCAAAGTAGCGTTTCTTCCAGTTCTTCTTGGAGAAGAGTCGCTGGCCAGACCCGCGCTTGTACATGTATCCTCGCTTGAGGAGCACCATGTCTTGTCTTGATGGAGATTGGCATCATCGTTACGCACATTGCCCCAGCAAGGATCGCAGTTTACTTTATTGACAATACATTCATGGGAGAAAAATCGAATCATAACTTACTTAATAGAAGGGTCTCCTATAATTCTTTACTGATGATGACGTTCATTAAAGTATATTTATTTTTTCAAGTAAATTATACTTGTATTAAGTAAAGTATGAGGATGAAGATCGCATAAAACATAGAGTTACCTGGCTATCTGTTGTTCGAACGTTCCACGCACCAAATCAAAGATTTCGCGAGCATACGATAAGGATCTCGGGATTCTATCGAGCATTAGGCTTTGAAGAGCCAAGTTCATATAGTCTACTTCAGGAACAAGTCTCTGGACTGGAGGAATCGACCTCCGATTGCGTGTGCATTGATTTGGCATTGTGTTGCCTGGCGTTACTCACCAAGGGTGCGATGATACTGGGTGGTTCCTGAAAACACAATTTGTGTCGTCCACATTTCCAAAATTATACTACGTAGTACTTCCTCTGGTCCTATATACTGTAGGGCCTGTTCCAAAGTAAAAATATAAAGAGACGCGGCCAATCAGATTGCTCACCGTCTCATAGAATGGTATTTTTGCTTTTAGCAGGTCTTTGACCTCCTAAAAGCAATTTTCGTCTCAATCTTGGGTGAGGGTCTCGTTGATTGGCTCGTCGTAAGAGAAGGACTCGGTCACGCACCAGCTTTTGTCATTACACAGAGAGAATCCTTGGTCTGCCACACACTGACAAATCCTTCAAATGAAGTCAACCATGGCAGTCATTGCATCCGCGCTTGCGGCAGCTGAAGCAGTATAGCATACAATTCTTCATCACGGCGCAAGCATGTGTTTGCGCTGCGAAGTCGTCTTTGGAAGCGGGTCAAGAATAGCTCTGGTTATGATGGCTGGATAAAACGGAACCTTCGATGCAGTCGGTCTGTCTTTACGAAGGTGGTTGACCTCATTACTGACAAGTGGTGCCAAATACACGATCCTCTCCATCACAACACGACGTTTGACATTGTCGATCGAGTTGCCATCACACTCCACTACCTGACCCATGCGGACGGATTTGACCAGACTGCACAAGTTTTTAGCACAAGCAAAACAAGAGCCTTCGTATACACGGGTCAAGTCATTGGAATTCTCAACAAGTTCTATCTAAAAAATTCGTATCGCTGCCCGGGACGGTTGAAGCCTGGGAGAATATAGCCGAGGGTTTTGAGGCTTTTGCCGGTCTTCACACGTCAATGGTGCCATCGACGGATGTCTTGTTCCTATCAAACGCTTCAATGATTGTGATGGATGGTATTGCCGAAAAGGATTCACGGCATTCAACTTACAAGCTGTCGTGGATGGAAATTGTCGCTTTATATCGTTCTCGTTGAGATCGGGATCTCAAAATGACAAGTTTTGTTCAACAATTCCACTTTTGGCACGGTCGCACACCAGCGCATTCCAGTGGGAGGATGATTTGTTGCTGATGCTGGATACAAGCTTTACTCCGTTGTAATTACTCCATATCCTATCCACGAGGGTATGAGCGAGGATGAAGCACATTTTAATTGGATTCACAGTCGTACACGAATTGTAGTTGAGCGATCGTTTGGTCTTTGGAAGAACACCTTCCGTATTTTCAAGACTCCTCTGCTTCAAGCCACACCGATTCAAATGGCAAACATCATCAAAGCAACACTGGCGCTTCATAATATGTTTATTGATTTGGATGAAGATGCGAGCAGTTCAGTTGCCATGCCTCGTCTTCAACAATGGATGCATATCGGAGGTGATAACTCCGATGATAGTGAGCAGCCTCTTGTTGATGGCGATGAGGCTGTCGCTGCAAGAAACCGACTCAAAGAATTCGCCGACAACTATATTGATAGAGTGTAGCTTCAAAAATACATGCATGTGTTGTCATTTTCAGTCATTGTAAATGCTAACAGCATCAGAACTTTTCTTTCAAGAAATTGAGCAGCTCCATTTGCACCTTGGTGCTTTGTTCAATATGGCTCTTCAGTAAGGATGAAACTTCTTCGAGCTGATTGTTCGTTTTATATATTGCCCGCTCAAGATCAGCAGACGGTGCACGCGCCGCTTTCAAAGATGCAGCTTCCACTATTCCTTTAGACAAGCTCTCGCCAAGGGAAGCAAGTCCAGTACTGATATCATTACTCTTGCTTGGATTTGTTTTCCGATTTTTTCGTTGGCGCAAAATTTCGGCTTGAACGTTTCGTTTATGATTCAGTCTGTTGGTCTCATCATTTTCATCCGTCTGGGATTCACAGCCTGACTCACTTTTGTCATCATCTTCACTCAACTGGCCGTCATCAGCGTACAGAATGTGTCCCATGTCATGTTTATCACCAAGGTATTGCACAAGGACGTCCCAATACGACGGATACTCAGACGGCTCTTATTCATTGTTTCCCGTGGCAGACTGGGCGGCAGCAAGGCGATTGTACTCCTTTCTCAAGTTTGACAGCTTGTTCTTCAATGATACAACAGATACCTAGGATTTATGACTGCTCTGTGAAACGTCTAGACTCTTACATGATGGTTGGTCGCGATGTTAAACTTAATGCGCATCTTTTCCCACAATACAGCCCTTTGTGCATTACTCGTTTGCTGTAGGAATTTGGATCCAAACGTCTCGTAGCGAAGCTCCATCAATACCTCGACCATTCTATCCGAGTAGTGGACATTTTGCAATGTCGGAGGGCGTTTTATGCCATGGTCAGTCGCAAAACGCTTCGTCGATACCACATCTTGAGCTTGACTTGTCATGCTGGACGTATTTGACATTGACTCAAGCTGCTCTCTCATTGAAGCAACCTGCAATTCAAGCTCCCGTTTAGATGGTGCCTTGCCCTTCCCTCGAGTTCTTCCCATGGCTTCGAACCTGCCGACAATATATGTCAGGTTCTGCTGCCCTGCCAATCCTCTATCCAATCACGACACACCGTGTAGGATTAGCTAATTTCACAGAAATGCAAGAAGTATGAGTGACAATCATACTTGAAACAAATTGATCAAATAAAAGGTCCTGTACTTGGAACAGGCCCATACTGGTGACAAAATAAAAACACTATTTTTTTCATAATAGTGGTGACATGTCACAACTATTGGCAAAAATACATGCATGTTATTGGTTATAACCATACTAGTGGTATTGTGAGAACTTAATCCATGAAGGACGCGGGGCAAGACAGAGTGGTCATCAGAGCTCCAGCGCGCCGCAAGGTGTCCTTCTTCAGGTGAGGCAGTCGAAAGTGATTGCCACCGAGATGTTCGAGCACAAGAAGCATAACGGCTTGCAAGGTGAGGAACACGTTCTCGAGCTTCTCGGAGCTGAGCGCCTCGAACGCCGCAAGGGTCGAATTGACAACATCATCGATTGTACGACTCACCATCTTGTATTGTAGTGCCTGGATTGAAGCGAAGAACCCAAGATCAAGGATATTCAAGTCCGGACTGTTCGGGGGCTGACAGCGTACAGCAAACGTCCACCCGTCCGTGGAGACACAGGCAAGCACGGCATCCGTGATCGCTCCGTGTGGCGTTGCATTGTCGTGCTGGAGAATGACATGCTTGTTGACGGACGGAAAGTTGGCCTTGATGGCAGGTACGACCTTCGTGATAACGTAGTCCCGGTACACATCCGCGTTTACATTCACCAGCGTAGGGACCATTGTGCCAGCTAGACGGTTCCGCGAGTTTCTAGCAGCCGGTACGAGCGGCCACATCCCAATCTTACCATCGAACAGGACTCCACGCTGACCATCGTGCCTTGGGCGTGCGACAGCCGCAAGGAACACGACCTTGGGAATGAAATGCTTGCTCTTGGCCGCGCGTTTGCTGACAGACTGGCCCTTGACAAGGTACACCTTTCTTCTGTCCTTGTCGCCGTTGAACCACTTCTCGTCTAGATGAACCACGTCCCACATGCCATCAAACTCGTACATCGGGGTTTATAATGCGACGCGTTCCATCATGTTTGCTTTGGTGAGTAGCGGTTTGAGGCGGGATGACTTTCTCTGTAGGGTTCCGCCACGTAGGTTCCGGCAGAGGGTGATCTTCGAAATCCCCGTGGCTTCGGAGAGGTCGCGCAGAGTGGACCGTTGCTCTTCTGGGAAATGGAGTACACTTTCCGTGACGTCTTCAGGGGTGTATGTTGGCTTGCGTCCAACGCGGCCTCGTTTGCCTGAAGGCATGAGGTGATTCCGCTGAAAGGTCTTCCATATCTTTGCCACGGTGGTGCGGTGCAAGTTCATGGTCGTGGAGATTGCCTTGAAAGCACCACGCGCCAACTTTCCCTCGTGCATCAATTGCTGTAGGCGAGCGATGACTTCCAGCTTTTCGTCCAAGGTGAGTTCGCGGCGAGCACGCGAAATGTCCATTATTGCGATATTGATGTCCCGTAATTTTGAACAATAAACGAGTAATTTTTTAAAAATATACTGGAGTTGTTTAAACCAGTCGATTTTTTGGCGCCAAAACGTTGTTTCTCTTCTATCCAGCCAATGGACACCCCCTCTCATTTTTCATTCTCTTTTCAAAATGATATGAATTATTGATTTTGGCCAAGAAATGAATTTTCGGGGTCACTGAAATGTGATATGTCGTCAGTATATAGGACCAGAGGAAGTAAATCATTCAACTAAATTTAATTGTCCTTTGTGATGGGTAAATAAATATTGTGCATCACAGCATTGTAGTCGTCGTCGCCTAGAGACCTTTGTCGTCAGCCCTATGATTGACTTCATTGTGTTTCCAAACTCATCGCATTTCCTTTTGGAGCACAATGAAGTCAAGCATGATCGTAACGTGGCTCATCCATGCAGAGCAACGAGCAATCGAAGATGATAAGAGTGCCTCACGAAAGCGTAGACCAAGGAAGATCCCTCGAATTAGCCTGCTGAGTCCACAGAGCAGTGCATGGTCGCGCTTGTATGAATCTGGTTGTGAGCAATCGATGATTGTGTTTACTGGCCTCGATTACCGATCATTCAAAATCCTACTGCGTTTGTTTGAGCCAGTGTATTTAAATCGCTCGCCATACTCACACACTGGTTACACGAATAAACTAATCCACGAACGCAAAGGGCGGCCAAGAACAATGGATGCTGCCACTTGCTTGGCTTTAACTTTGGCATGGACAAGATCACGAGGGATACACGCTGTCCTGTGCATGCTGTTTGGGATCTCTGGGTCTGTCTGTTCTCTGTTTTTGAGATTTGGGCGACGAATCGTTGTCCACGTATTGAACAACGATGTTTATGGTGAAGTTCGCTTACCCACTCGAAGTCAAGCAATGGTGTTTTGTGATGCTGTTCGTGCTAAATATCCGGCAATGAAAAAAGTGTGGGCCGTGGCTGATGGACTCAAGCTAAATCTCCAACAGTCTGGTGTCGCCGTGTTTGAATCACTTATTTTTTGCCTCTTCGATACAAGCGGGCGAGGCGCCAAGACTGACGATGTGCTGCTTAATGAATCATGATAATCCACTTGTTCCAAGTCACCAACAGTCCCCACGATGTTGTCCATAGCATTTTCTACTCCGTCTTGAGCATTCCGTCGCTGTTCCCATATCTGCTCTTTTTGTCATGTCAATACGGATGAACTTGGCTCGCTTGACATGTGGTGGAATCATAGGATCTCCTGTTGGGACGCGCTCGCGATACAAGCTTGAAAACTTTCGCTTCAGCGAGTCGACAGTACGGCCCAAGCCAGGGTAACGTTGGTTATGAAGACGAAGGACCGCCTCCCATTCGACAGTGCAGAGAGGAAGAGCGTCTTCAAGCTCATCCAGGAGTGTTCCAACTTCAGAGCTCGAGAAGCCACTACCCCGGCCTTTGTTGTTCACAGCTTTGCGCTTTGACATTTGGCGACTGACTGGTGTGGCGGAGCTGCTTAGCCCAAGGGAGGTGTTCGGAGGGAAGGACGGTTGACAAAATGTGTATTTGAGATTTGCGATTTGTCGTCGGTGATTCTACTGACGACAAATTTTGAATTATTTTAGAATAGAAGTTCAGAAATTTGTGTCTTTTTTGCACAAAATGTGTTTTCAGGAACCACTCACTACCTCTGGAGAGTGCGGGAAAACTATTTCTTGTCATATTTTAAACTTAAACGTCAAACAATGGACTGCTCGTTTCAATGACAAGCTCAACAATCTTGACAACAGCAAAGAAACAATCGTAGTGCTTATCCACAGAGTGTCGAAACACTTGTCTAAGGACACCAAATTGCTTCATGCGAGCATTCACTGTTTCGTGCCTCGCCACAATATGCTTTTGTTGGGATGCAGTTTCAGGGTAGTACGTTGGGGTGTAGAAATATCGAGGGTCGGCATAGCCTCGGTCTGCAAGAGTAATCTCATTAGGTCCAACGGCTTGAGTGTAGGCACTACGGGCCAGAGACAAATCTGGCCACGATCCACAAGGGACACCACCGTGAGCCCAAACAATTCGCCCAGTTTGAATACAAAGTCCAATTTCATATCTCACTCCAGGGCCATGAAATTTATGAGAATACCATGTCGGGTCGAACTGTGAGGGTTCATTGATTCTGAAATCAGTACCATCTAGCGACACGAACATTGTAGCTCCATCATTTGCGCCTTCAAAGCGTCTCTCCCGATGTATCTAGAGGCATGGTTAGATGGTTTATACAACGGTGTACAATTTCGAGGGAAGAGATGTCATTAATCCAAATCCAGCACCACTTTCTAAATGTCTTTTCATCAACTCCTGCTATAGATGCATGAATTGTTTCAGTTGTGTACAACTTGAGGAACATCAAGGCCCACAAAAGGTGCCTGAGCTGCGTCCCTTCTGGCTTGTCGATTGTCATATGCCATAGTTGAGCGACAATAGGGCGCGATACGCCAAACATAGCCTGGAATCGTCGCAAATTTGTTGTGTTAGAGCTACTTGATGTAGCTGACACGTGGCGGCGCTGCATGGTGGAGGCTTCGTGAGAAATTTGTCCAAGCAGTGCTTGGTGAGTTGAGGTGGGCATTTTGAATGAAAAATGAAAATGTGGAAAAATTATATAATTCTAGAAAATTTATTTATTAAAATAATTAAACCAGTTTACAAATGAACCAATTTGTTGCCAACATTTCATTTAAGAAATGCAAACTTTAACCTTAAATAACTTGAGCAGATCTTGTCTAAGGCATGCCATATGAGTTAGAGGCTCTCTCCTGCCTAAGTTTTACTGGAAAACGAAATAAAACTTTAACTTGGATGCTGCCAAGCAAACTTTTTTAACCTTAAAATGCAAAAAAAGTGCAAAAAGGTGACTTTTGGATGAAAAAAGTCGGGCAGCGAGCGTTTTCACGGAGTTTTTAAAGTATTTTCCCATAGACGCTATCTAGACGCTTCACGCTATGAAATATCTCGTTACAATACGTTTTGGATGTCTAGTTATCTTGAGTCAAAGTTAAGATTATTATTACATTTCCAAATGTAATCTTAAAAGTAATCGAAATATTTTTGAATTCTTTCGAATTTTATTTAATCGATCATTTATATTCGAAAAAGGACATGTTGTTCGTGGAGATTATTCGGATTGGACTTTCCGGAAGTATACACTATTTATTGATAATTGCGATTACTCGTCAAATGACGGAGAAGTGGACAGCAGACTGTGCAGCACAAAAAGAGCTACAAAGACTCATTGACGAAGGACACATAACAGGTGAGTCATCTCCATCTTACGTTAGATCTTTGTCTCCAGCGATATTCAGTCCTTTCACGGACGCTGTCTTTAACGTTCATTTGAGGACGACGAAACTTGCAAACAGTAATGAGTCCACGTACATGCACTTTCCTCGACTCATTGCTCTGTAGACTTGATGAATACTGCCAAGAGAGGAAAAGGCGCTATTAAACACGTGGCTATAGTTGATCCCAAAGAAGACATATCCTTCTTAAGCGGAAAACGAAGGCACGAGGCTGTTGCCGCGTCACAAGAATTTGGAAAAGTCGAAAACCCCAGCTCTCTGGTGTGTGAGTATTTTGATTCTACGACACGAGAGAAATTTGTTGGTGTTGCCATCTGCCTTATGTGGGGCGTGAAGGCCTGTACAATCGAGGTCACGCCGTTTGACCTCGATACTGCAATTGTGACGTACAAGTGGCCCCAGCAATTGGCATCCGTCGAAAAAAAACTCGAGCAGCAGCTTGAATCATCGACACAAAAAATGCGAATTTATGCAAAAATGCAGGCATTTGCCGCAGCCTTTGAGGAGCTCATCCAACAAAATGGAGAAATGCCAACAACGACTCAAATTATCAAGCTCCCTCGTGAAGTCGAACCGAAGAAGTTCGAATGCAATTTTGTGGCTGGAGATCTGGACAAAGATCTCATTATTGTTGAGTTTAAAGTCCCCTCATGCAGCAGAAATACTTCAGTCATTACCTCGAGCACTGTTGGATTTACAGTGTTAGTTTGGTAATGCTTAATACATATTTATTCATCAGAGTGATTTCCCGCAGCCTCCAGTTCAGTAATTCTTGCAAGTTTGTCATTTTCGTGTTTTTGATTGGCTATATAATTTTCAGCTATCCAATAAGATTTCACTCAGATCATTCTTTTCAATCAATATTATTCAATGAAATGCAGTGTGTACTCAAGTGGCAATTAATCTTGGAAGGTCGCATGTCCATTCAACATCGTCACCACCATCTTCATCATCAACAGAAGTCATTCGAAGGTTGTGGATTGCGTTGCACAGATTGGCCAGCTCCATAGAAGTTTCGACTTCTGCCGCCAATGCTTCAAACCAAGTTTCTTGCTCCTCAACTTCCAAGGCCGCTAAACTCCTTTCAGCCAAATCACTTGGACATTCGAATCTTTCTGGGAGGCAGCCCGACTCATCAACGCCGTCTTGCCCATGTGCGGTATTTTGTAGTTATTGCACCACTTGCACGCAATATTTCGACAATACAGCTCTTAAGTGTAGCAAAGTTTCGCGTCAACTTGTCGTGCTCAATCGCATCCCACGCTTGGAATACAGCGGCAATCAATTCATCAATCGTTTTGCACCGAAAAGTGTTTGTAAAGAGCAAAAAATCCAAGGTCAAGAACGTTGAGATCCGGTGAATTCGGGGGTTGGCACTTCAAGCAAATATTCCATCCATCTGCACACTCATGAGAGAGCACCAAGGGATCGTTGGCAGCAACATGTGGCCTTGCGTTGTCCTGTTGGACAAATATGGTTCGACTTTCTTCTGCAGGCCATTTAGCCTTGATAGCTGGGAAGACTTTATTGGTAAGCATACTCCGATAGACATCTTGGGTAACATTCAAAGGTTTCGTCACAAAAGAACCACGCTCACGATTTTGAGAGGATTGCACGACTTCAGTAAAGCTCCAAGTCCCAATTTTTCCGTCAAACCATTGTTTCGAGGCATTGTCCCACCTTGGTCTTGCTACGGCCGAGAGGAACATGACTTTAGTGATAAATCGTTTCGATTTCGTTGTACGCTGGGGCGGGGTCTCACCAGGAACGAGGTACACATTGCATTTCACCCGGGTCATGAAAAACCACTTTTCGTCCACGTGCACAACATCCATCAAGTCGCAGACTTGGTATGTATCATTGGATTGCCTTAGCATGTCCGCAGACCACTTTAAACGGGCATACTTATTGGCCTCTGTCAACTTTGGCTTGATGTGACTCCTGTGTTTGATAACAAGGCCACACTTGTAGTAACTAGACACAAAAAGTCAAAACATGATGGACCTCATGACCAACCAGTGCAACGTCGACAACGGCATGTCAAGTTGGTCTTGTTGGGGGCCATCTCGAAAATGGGTGGAGGAATTTGATGGGTAAAGCGTTCACTTATATGAGTACATTGTACCACTATCACTTAGAACGGTAACATTTTATTATATGGGAGATTGTATGTAGTTTTTGTGGTGAAATTAAATTGCTTCCAATTTGATTTCCTCTCTACTTATCTGTGCCAAAAAATCGTCAAACTTTCCTGTACAAGCAAATACCTCTACTTTCGACTATTTTCAAATATTGATTTCAATATGACAAAAAATTGATACTTGCAAGAAATATTGAACAGAGGTAGTATGTGGTGAGGAACGTGAATATCGGATCGACCCACTGGAAGCTTGTATGACTGTGCTTGTGAAGACTTGCAGGGTTTCTCGCTCAATTAGCTCCAAGCGGATATACACTGACAAATGCGACGGAACGCTTTGAAACGAGCGCTCAAATCATTCACAAGGCAAAAACCATAATTCATATCTTTGTATTGGCTAAAAAGAGGTCATCGTATCTTTTTTTAGATATAAATTCCATTTCCCCAAAATTAATTGACCGCAAACAATTTAAATTATATTGCGTTTTGTATACAATAATATTATTTGGCTATTTTCACAAAATATAAGGCAAATCGTATTTCGATCGAGATACGATTGAGAGAGCCAATCAAATCGTGAAGAAATAGTAAAAAGTGATGAGGTTGAAAAAGATTGACTCAGCAATGGGCCTTAAGCCCACTCCAGAATCAAAGTGATAAGTTATTACAAGGACGAAAAGTGTAATATATGTGTTTGAGAGGAAATGTTTGTGGGGAAAAGCTCCATTTTTTTCCACATGCGTGGCAACAAGGATGGCTTCATTTAGGCATGAAACTTGATGAGTAACATTAACTTCCTGGATGATCAGCGCGGTGTTTCCACACTGTCTACACTACGTAATACGGACAGACTGGCAAAAGACCTATCTTGGGCAATATGAATATGATCCATTTCCATCTTGAAAGTCGAAGCTATATATCACTACATGCACAAGGTTTAGGATAAGATCATTCACTTTATGACACGGAATAAAGCTCACAGGATGATGAATAGTAATTTCATTACTTCTCGTACAGATAACGCCGGAAAAACTCGACACAGTTGTACTCAAACTTATATAGAAGTTTGTATATGGCTTCGGTTTGTATTTTAATAAATTTCGTCACTTGACAACTCTTCTGGGTGACGTCAATGCCTGTGATTCGCTAAATCTAAACAATAATTAACCAATAAGAGTGATGAATAAAGACTTTTGATTGGAGGGAAAAACTCAATTTTGCACGTGGGACAAAAGTTTTGTAACTAAACGATTGTAAACTTCTACTCCTCAATTTCTGCAGACATCGAGGAGTCTTCACTTTCCGCGGACATCGAAGACTCCTGACTTTCTGCGGACATCGAAGACTCCCTCACTTTCTGCCAACATCGAGGAGTCTTCACTTTCCGCGGACATCGAAGACTCCTCACTTTCTGCGGACATCGAAGACTCCTCACATTCTGCGGACAATGAGGTTAACTGAGTATATTAAAGAATTAATATGGCCCAAAAGGGCCGCAAACTAGACTTTCGATTTTGGCTTCATAGGTCGCATAATAAATATGTGTTGCGAAATGTGACCTTGCAAGGTTCTTGTGGAAAATCGTCCAGTGTTGCTTAACCGAAATAGACTTGGGTGAGGGGTAATTTGGAGGGACATGGCAGAAAGAAAATATTGCAAGGCGATTCAGACTGTGAAAAAACTCAACTGTGCAGAGAAGAGGCATACAAGCAACTTTCTTTTCATGACCATCTTGATCCGAGTTGGTGGTGGCGAGATACAAGGCAATTTCGGGTTGACCGTGGAGGACTTGAAAATTTGTATACAAATGTCTTGATAAAAATTCCAAGTGGAGGTACGCAGTGAAAAGTAAATAAAAGCTTGAGTTGGGGTCGATCCATGAATAAATAAATCGACAGGAGAGGAAGGCCAAAAATTGCCAAAAGGGTCGAAACAGAATAAAATCAGGCCCAAGGAAATAAATTGGCAAGAGATAGGAGCCCAAAAAATCCAAAAGAGGTCGTGGCCAATTTAATTCGACCTCAGGAGGCCGAATTAAATCGCTGGAACCATGGGAAAAGCTGGATTTGAGAGAGAGGACCATCCAAAATAAAATGTTCTTGGACGATTTGACCAGCCAAAAAAATCACCGAGGTCAGTCGTTCCATGACAAGCAAAGTTGTTTTCAGGAGCGTCTTCATCGGAGTTGATGGCGGCGAGATAGAGGGAAAATCCCTTGTGGGTTGGACATTTGGAGAAAACCTCCCAAAAATAATAAACCGGGTAAAATATTTGGGAGGTGCCATTTTGACATGCGCAATGCGTGGATAGGTCTCGAGCGCGAGCATCGTCGGAGCTGGATTTCGAACGGCGCCACGGTCCATGGAGCCACTTGGCAGGAGCGTAGCCACGATACGTACGAAGGATAGCGCACCATTAGAATCGCCATAGGTAGCGTGTAGCGGGAGAGCTCTAGCCAAAACCAGTGATTTTTCCAATCGGGCGTCTCGGCGGCGAAACTTGATGGAATCATAACTTCCGAACGGCTATGAGATAGATAGCCATACTTGGTATCCTCCATCAACGGAGGATAGCGATGGATGCACCATATTAATCGGTGCATACAGAGTCGTGTAGCTGAAATGAGCTACGATGGTCGTTTTGGAGCCTTATCAGCTCAAAATGGTTTGGAATCGGAAGTTGGGTTCCTGTGCTGCTATCATTGTGCTTGATAGCTCAAATCCATCTCGAGGACATTCTCGAGCCTCTCCAACTCTAAGTTGGACGATCTGAGTTGATTTGCATTCAGGAGCCATTCCGATGAGTTTTAGCCATTTCGCCAAAAGTTGTCGGGGCGACGGCAAGTAGGTTCCAGGGCTTCAATCATCGCTCTTGATGGCTTAAAACACTCGTCTAGCCATGATAGAATGGAAAAGAGTCGTAACAGGTCGATTGGAAATGATTTGCGACCTGTAGCCGACTTAAGGTGTTGTAGCCGGTGGATAGGGGCGGTTGACATTTTGGATTGAGGATTGCGAGCAAACCAGGATGTTTCAGGGCGTTCTAACGCTTTGGCTAGTCGTAATAAGTGGTGGAGCCACCCACTAGACCCCTAGATGTCACTCGGTGACCGTAGGGAAAGCGTTCGAGTTGTCCTGGAGTTTCACCAGTTTGGGTGCCAGTCCAAAATGGGTTCGTGGTTTTGAACCATAGATCTGCAATATGTGCTAGTTGGTGTCGGCATAGAGCTCGATTCAACTGAGGTAACAAGCCACTAAACGTAGAAATCCACGCAGTAGGTCGAGAGAAATTTCACTTTTGGTGACGGGTTGAAACCGGTTCAAAATGGGTGTCACCGAGTCGAATTTCCTTTCGAATTTTGTTTCGCGAGTTTGGCGAGGTTTGAGCAATCGCAAACTGGCACATCTTGAGGAGGAGACATGGGAGAATCTTTTAGGCATAGTGGCGCAATTTTCCCGAACAAAAAGTGTGCACTCGATTTTGAGATTTCGCCCCCAAGGGGAGACGTCGTAACAAATTTCAAAGTGTTGTTGTGAGAGAACCACTGCACTTTTTTGCAATCTAACGCTTGCGTTTGTCTGCTTGGGATGTCTAGCAACCCTGAAGACCATTAGAATGTCTGAAATGATCGTCAGGGCAATGCCAGAGTTGTCGATAGTTTTGCCATTTTGGGTGAACGGATAAAGTCAAGTCGATTGTGTGAACGACTCGGCATGAGATAAAGTTACTTGGTGTGTTCATAGAGCTCTGTTAGCTGGGGCTAACGAGCCATCAAACGCATGAAAAGGCCAAGTGGGTCGCGAGAAAATCCACTTTGAGTTTTCCCATTAATATGGGTGACTTAGGTGAATTTCTTCAAAGGTTGCAATATAACATGCCTTTTAAGGTTCCAAGGTCTCGTTTTGAGATTGTGGTAAGATTTAGGCAGAGAACCACTCATTCTGGTGCAAACTATGAAGCACCGATGTCAAGGAAGCCTTCGTGGAGTCGTCCAAGGAGGCTCGATTGACTTGGTACAGATGCCGCTTTATAATATGTCCTGCTAATATGGATATCGTCATAGGTGTTTTGTTAGGTAAATCTGGACGGTAAATCCGGTCGCACCGAGTTTTCCATATTGTATACCAAATACAAGATAAAAAAATTGGCCACAGCAAATTATATCCAGCTTGGAGGTCTTTGTCTTGGAGTGCTATAGGAGAGAAGAATATGTTTTCCATGGTAGTTGGCCAAGTAAAGTTAAGGGATCTGGCCATGGATTTGAATGGACTCCAACATGCCCGAGTATATGGACAGTCCAAGATGAAATGTTTATACGTCTCCACTTCATGACAAAAAATACAAGTGTTCGGGATGTCGTCCGAGTACTTGAATTTGTATCGGAGAGGTAAGGCTCGTATAAGCAGTCGATATATGAAAGCACTGTACGTTGGCAGAATAAATTTGGGCTGCCTGTAGAATGCGACCACTTTAATATTTTCCTTGTGGGCATAAAAATCCGAGGGTACCAATAAATGAGTTGTGGGTAAAACCTCCTGAGCCGATTTGGATTTAAATTCATGAGTTAAATCATCCAAGGTGGCATCAATAAAGGGTAAAAAGCCATCTTTGAAATTTCCAGCCCAAGTAATTTCGGTAGCCGTCTGCTGATAAGGTGTAGGCTGACGAAAATTAATTTCTGTGTCCTCGGGTGGAGATGGTAGAATAGCTTTAAGTCTTCCGTGTAGAGCATACCACCATTTATGATCGGGAGCGGCTAAATGGCGTCTTGAGCATTGAGATTTAATCCAATCTAACAGGATTTTCCGATCCATAAGATTGCCATTTTCATCGAGTAGGTGGCGAACATGGGTAAAATTTAATTTTGCCAGTGATACAGCATAATCATAAGTCTTTGGATAGCAGTGTTCAAAGACAGTTTTCTCCAAGGGTAAGAATTGATTGTGCCATAGTGGAAAATTTCCATCGACTTGTACTGTGGGAAATTTAAGTGGGGTTGGAGATAAGGATAACCATAGTCGAGTAAATGCTGACCAGAGAGGTGGAACCTTATCTTGGTGTAATATGGCTTTGTACATACTAGAGTGTGGACTCATAAAAAGGAGATCATAAAAATTTCCCCATGGACTGAAGGCTCTGGAGAGTAAATATTCTCCAATGGATAGCCATGCTGGCAATTTCGTTTGCCCATACGAGTTGTGAGGTGGTGCTAAGAGTAGCTTGAAGCCTTTAAAGGTCATGACCCGGTGTAGTTTTGACCGCCAGTGGGTAGACGATTTAAATCCGAGACCACCTTGTGCTTTTGGAAGGAAAATAATGTCCGAGTTGAATTGATGCAAATGACGTTGAGTCGAGTATGGATCAATTGTATCGCCGTGAATATATTGCTTGGCGACCTTGTCGAATAGTTTGGCATATTCTTTGTCGATCGGAATAAATTGGAGTTGATACCAGAGCACAGGAAAACAAATCGACCTTAGGATTGTCACTTTTCCGGGTAGGGTTCGTGCTCGATAAGACCATAATTGTGTTCTTGTGACCAATTTCTCCAATAGTGAATTTAAACGTGTTGTGGCTGTGATGTTGGGAGAAATTAAAAGGCCCAACGATTTAGCAGGTTTGTCATCAGTAATAGCCAAGGGTGCCAGGTCTGGAGGTAAATTGGCATGGGTTAATAATTCTGTCTTGGAGAGATTTAACTTGAAACCAGAGACATCACAGAATTTTTTGACGATGTCGAGTTGGAGTTGCAACGTCGATGCATTTTTGGAGTACAATTGGGAGTCGTCTGCATAATAGCCCCCGGTGTGAGTGTGATGGCCAATGCGTATGCCCAAATCTTTTCTCTTGCGTATGGCTAAACATATAGGTTCTAGCGCCAAGACAAATAAAAGAGGTGATAATGGATCGCCTTGTAAAACACCACGTTGGATCTTAAATGGGTTGGATAAATGTCCATTGATAATAATGCGTCCATGACGATTTGAATAAAGCACTTTGACCACGTTGCGAAAGGATGGTGGAAAATTAAATTCCTTCAGGGTTGCCAGTAAATAGGAATGGTTGACCCTATCAAAGGCTTCTTCAAAGTCCAAGAGGGCTACAATAGACTCGGAGGAATAAAACTTCATAAAGTGATTCAGGTCTTCCAAGCGCAGTAAATTGGTTTGAATTGACCGACCACGAATAAAACCTGTTTGATCCGGGTGGACTATCGACTGAATGATTCTCTGCATTCGTTCTGCAAGGACCATTGTGAGGATTTTCACGTCGATATTGGCCAAGCTGATGGGACGGTAATTTTTTGGGAGTAGTTTGTCGTCCTTTTTGTACAGCAGTACAATTAAACTTGTCAATTGGGAGGGTGCCAAGTTGGAGTGAGAGTTGATTTGGTAATAGTATAGCATTTCCAAAGCCAGGGACCATTCATGGGGAAACATTTTCAAGATTTCGTAGGGCAGTGAATTTGGTCTGGGTGTCGAATTCCGTTTGGAGTGTTTAATGGCAAAATAAAATTCGTTTGCCGTGAGAGGAGCTCCAATAAATCTCTTGTCGTCGATATTGAGTCGGCGAGATATCAGAGTTTTTAAATAATTGGCCATTCTTTCCTTGTCAACTGCCTCATGGTCGCCATACAGGTCAGAATAAAACTCGTGGAGTGTCGAGGAAATTGATTGTTGATCGGAAGCAATATTTCCATTGGACATTTTTAGTGCCTTGAAGGGAGATTTTTGTAAAGGGATAGTGCGAGGTGGTTTCAGGTGAAATTTGGTACACCTTTCCGCTTTCTCGAGATGAGTTTGCATAGCAGTGTCTTTTGGAAGGACTTTTTTCCTGTCATGATACTCATGTATGGCAGCTTGAATTGTTTTGATACGTGCCATCAAGGACGCACATGGGGCGTTTTGGTAATCCCGAATCAATAAAGCCAGATCCATAGATAATTTCTTGAGTGGCCTTTGTTGATTTTCGACCAACTCGTCGTGTAGGTATTTTAATTGATTTCGCATGTTGGTGATCATGGTGTCGAAATGTAGACCAACATTTGAGTTTAACTGGGTCTTGGTAAGGAAGGTTTCAAGTCGACGAGAGATAATTAATTTGGCCTTGTCATTATTGAGAACCCATTGTGGTGTTTTCCATGGACCAGGTCCCATTGATACTGCTGGACGTTTGGTCAATAATTTGCAGGGAGTGTGGTCAGCATGAGGAATTAGTTCCAGGTGACGAAATTTCAGATGACGTAGGGATGCCATAGCAGATGAGATGAAAATATAGTCAAGCCGATTGACAAATTTTGGACTTGTGAAAGCACGTTTCAGTGGATTTTGTTGACGGAAAATGTCAACGAGGTGTAAATCTTGTAGCCATAGATTGAGTTCATATGAGCCATGGGTCGCATGAGTCGAGGGACGGTATGAATCTAATGTTGGGGAGAAAATAACGTTAAAGTCGCCACCAACAATATGAAAAGCTTCGGGTGGAAAATCGCGAGGCAGATCATTAAAAAAATCCACACGGTCGTGATAGTCGTACGGAGCATAGATGTTGTGAATAAAAACCGGGACATTGTCCAGAGTGGCCGATATAAGTAACTAACGACCACGGAGGAGAGGTTTGTCCCAAGAGTGGTTTAAATTGGTGCAATTGTCCAGAGGGCAGTCAGGATGAATAAATGTAGCAAGGCCTCCAGTAGGATGAGAGGTATTGCTGATGGAATAAATTGGCTCCTCGTAGAAGAAAGTGCCTTGTTGGTTGGTATGTTTTTTCCAGTAGAAATTGATTTTGCCATGGTCGCTGGGGTAAGGTAGTCGAGTTTCTTGGATAAGTGAGATAGAGTTTTTGAGGAGAAAGTTCTTGAGAAGGTGGTGGAAAGAATTGGAGAGACCATTTGTTTTGAGAGAAAACAAGCTAATGTCCCAGTCGATAATGGCTTGTGGTAACGCGTTAATTGTGGTCACGGTCATGATTAATATTTGGGTTTTGGGTTTTTGATTTCAAGTCGTTGTGTTGGTTTGGGTCGGGGTGTGGTGATTGTGGTTTTAATTGATTTTGTGTGTTGGCGAGTCAATTGGAGTCTGCATTGTCACCATCGCCAGAGTCTTTGTATTCGAGTTCAGGAGCCTTTTCGTCCGGAAGTAAAGTTAACAAGGCATCAGTATCCGAGTCAAAACACTTCGTAGGGTCAATTGTTTGGAGTGCCAGATCTTTCACAATATGGCTCAGCTCTTCTTCAATTTTATGATGTTGCACCAGATTTCCAGCAGCAGGACTGGAAATTAATTTAATGAAGGAGGCGTCCGTGATTAAATTGCAATTGGGCCAACGGTGGACTTTGTCTTTCAGGCACAGATTAATATACTCATCGTTCGTATAAGCTTCAGGTGCTCTGTTGGACAGAAATAGATCGATTGCTGCTAGAGATCTTCTCATGTATTAGTCTTCGTCATTGGGACACAAACTTTGGAATAGATTTGTGGGGATGTAATTTTCAGGAGGAGGATGGCCATGCTGTTTTTGGTAGTACGAGGTAAATCGTTCTTCATCAATAGCTTGCATGGGATTTTCTCCAGCCATTAAACGTATAATTCCTCTCGAGGCAATTAAATTGGATGCGATTTTGCGAGATTTTGGGTCCATATAGATATTTCCAATAAAGCCAGGTTGGTTGAGGGTTTCATCATGAAATACCAATGGGTTGGTGGATTCATTCAGTTTTTTCTTCAGCTCTGTGATTTGAGCCTTCACTTTGGCTCCTGCTGGTTTCGAAGAGGCTGGAATTTTTTTGGGTATCGTTGATTTTGGGGACGAAGCAGGACGTTTTTTGGGCGTGTCGGTAGGAACGATATCGAGATGGAATCGAGGAACCGTTGTGCCTGGTGTTGTCACGTCAGAGTCGTCTGAACTGAGGATAGCAAATCGATTTTGTGTTGGAATCGAGGTAGCTGATATTTTGTATTGGGGACCTTGAATAAAACCGGCTCGAGTTGGTTTAAATTCGTCCTGGGATAAATTGGGTTTGTCTGTGAGAATAATTTTATTCTCGCTCGAGCCCTTGGGTGATTCTGGAGGATTTAATATCTTCTTGGGTTGAGCTACCATTTCTTCCTCTTCGATATTTGATTTCTCCTCTTGTTCCATGTCCACATCGCTTGACAGGTCGACAAAGTTTTCCTTGTCATTTTGATTTTCCTTGGGATCGGCATTAGGGGAGTCGGAGTTTCCAGTTGTGCCAGTATTTTCCTTTGGGGTATTGGGTGGTTGGTTTTCTGTCGATGGATTTTCGGGAGCATCAGGTTTTTCCTCTGTAACGTTTTCCTCGACGTGGTCTGTATTCTTTTTAGCGTCGTCTTTTTGTTTGGCTTTTTCCAGTCTAGCTTGAACGCTGGGGGGGACCGTTTGATTGAGGGATCGAATTTTATGTTGAAAGACATAAACTTGGTTTTGGATTTCAATTTCTCTCAGAGGCTCGCCTCCATCATCTGGTACCAATGCCAAAGGAGAAGTTTCGGAGTCAAAAAGGACTCGAAATTGGGTCGAGCGTAATAAATTGTCAGTACTGGGGTTAAAACCAACAATGACGCAGTGACTGAGCTCTTCCAACTTTTTCAAGATCGCTTTTTGAATATCGTGATCCACCAGGTTGTTGAAAGTAATAAAATAAAGTTTCGAGTGGGGAGAATATTCAGGCACAGTAAATTCTTGTTTTCCCAGACGAAGAGAGGTACCACAGGTTTTGCGCAATAGATCATCGTCATAAAACGTCAAAGAGAGAGTAGTCGGGTTTTTCTTGTGGAACAGAATTTCCTTGAATTTCGATTCCCAAAGCGTACCCGGGTTTTGGGTAATTAAATTCGCTCGGATTTGGTAGTCCTTGACTTGACGGAAAGCTTCTCCCAGAGGAATGTCCACAGTGCAAGTCTTCGAGGATGGAGTTTTCAAGATATCTTCAATGAATTCATCCATAGCAGTAGGGTTTTGGCGAAATTCTCGAGCTTGTCGAATTAATTCTTCCAATTCAGAGTCGTCAATGGGATGCCCACCAGTGTTGCGAACCAATTGGGTTTTCACATGGCGGGCTCCTTCCCATACATTATTTTTCTTCGAGTTGGTTTTTTTGCCTTCGTTGTTGGACGAAGCTTGTTTTTTGGGGTTGGAGGGTTTGGCAGGACAGTTTGTCCCATCTTTGGAGGGATTTTTCGAATTAGGTAAAACTCTTCCATGAGGGGTGCCGTCAGGATGGGTAATATTCTCCCCAGGCTTGTCAGAATCCTTGGGTAATTTGCCACCATTGGCATCAGAGGCAGGTTTTTCGTTGGAACCATTAATTTCCATACCCATTCCTGCATCATCGGGTCCATTTTTTTGTCCATATTTGGACCAGTGTCACCACCTAAGTCAACACCATCTTGGTTGGAAACATTTTCCCTTCGAAGAGAGTCGGACGCAGCGGCGCTGTTCCTAGAGGAAGGAGGTTTTTCAGCGGCTTCTTGGCTCGGACCGGGCGTCGCTTGGCTAGGGTCAGGCGTCGATTCACGTTGAGCGAATCGAGACACCGTCGAAAGGATGATTTTATTCGCGCTAGAGGCCATGACGTTGTCGAAAGCACCTAAAAAGCAAGATTTTCCGTTGGGGGGCTGTGGTAGTTTAACCTACAAAGCAAAAACGAAAGTTCTGCGGACAATGAGGGCGCGTAAGGATTTGACCAATATCCCCACAATTAATCGACGTGATGATTAGTCTTTAACTATCGAAAATGCAGTAGTATTATTTTTATCAACTCTACTAGAGTTCAATCACACGAGGCGCAGCCATATCAAACGACTTCAGAACAACTTCCTCTGTCAAAGAATTCCAGATCCCTTGATCGTTCTTTTGATCATCATCATGCGCTTTTCGCTGGCTGTGGTGACAGGCTTTTCTCTCAACCACAGCGATCGCAGTTTTGCCTTCAACGGCCCCATCACTCCAACATCAAGTGGCTGGCAAACACTGGTCGAGTTTGGGGGCAAACACTCTAAGCTAGCACACAAATCGAAGCAAACTGTCTCAATAGAGGCTTGACTAACATGAGACGATAGGTTGTCAACGAGAATCACGGATGGAGATTCAGGAACCAGTTCTTGTTTCAATAGTTCTTGTAAGTAGATTTGCCACACACGATGATCCATCCAAGCTTCCTCTTGAACAGCATACACATGACCAGGAGGATATGATGGAACTTCGTCAATTTCAATTCTTCCTCCAGGCTTGCCATTTACAATAAAAGAATCGGCAGCGTCTTCCCTAGAAAAAAGTCAGAGAGAATTCAATGCATGCATACCATCAGCTCTAATGGTCAAGACAGCAGTCAATCGGTCGGAATGCTTCTCGGACTTATCCACCTTTGATGATCTTCCAACTTCAGCCCATATGCGACGTGGCGGCATATCATAATAGACACCAGTTTTGTCCACATTCAGGATCTCAGATGGATGGTAGTCAGCATATTTTTCCCAGAACTGTTGAGCAAAACTTGCTTGAATAGCTTCGAGCTCTTGCTGTCGCATCCGAGAAACACAGGAAACACGTTGGGAAAATCCATGACGATGAGCAAAACGCTGGCAAAGGTGAAGCAATGCGTTGTAACCATGTAAGTCAGACATTTTGTTTGCCAAATATGCGTCGAGCCATGTGGGGTGATGCGTTTTGATCCATGTCACCATATGTGCGGACGTCAGGATATTCTCTTCCCGTCGCACATCCTTCATGAAGGTCAACAGTTCACCACCAAATGGCACCATCTCCTGCTGTCCTTGCCCACTGAGTGTTCTTCTCTTCCCTGAGATTCGTGTTTGCAAGTAAATTGATTTCTTCTTGAGCCATCCCATGAATGTTCCTCGTGGTACTCGTTGCTCCAAGCAAAATCGTTTGATCTTTGGTTGTAACATGGTGTCAAACAGCTCGATCAAGCGAATTCGATCTCGAAGGAAGTAGTGACGAGTAATTCGGGAGGCCAGTAATGGGGGTCGTCGGCTAGTAGTGGTGACTACACCATTTGCCGGTTTAGTTCGTTTAACTTGCGATATATTTCGTATCATTTGCAATATATTTCGTATCATTTGCAATATATTTCGTATGACTTGCAATATATTTCGTATGACTTGCATTTAATTTCGTGGCCCGCGACGAAAATCGATTTATATTTCGCATGACTTGCATTATATTTCATACCTCTTGCATTTAATTTCATATTTTTTAGCTTATATTTCGTATCACATGCATTTAAATTCGCAGAAAAGAGAAAAAGTACATAGAAAAATTAACAAAAAATTGTTATCGACCTCATAAGAAATTGATGGGATACTTCAATCACCATATAAGTCAATGCGAGCATCAATCAAGCTCGGCAGAGTTCGTATGCGCTTGCCCATCGCAAATTCATAGCTCAAGCCAACACTGCAAGACATGAAACTTCATATCTAAATAGGACGTTGAATATATTTTGCATTACTACGAATTTAAATGCACGTGATACGAAATATAAGCAAAAAAATATGAAATTAAATGCAAGAGGTATGAAATATAATGCAAGTCATGCGAAATATAAATCGATTTTCGTCGCCGACCACGAAATTAAATGCAAGTCATACGAAATACATTGCACGTGATACGAAATATATCGCAAATTAAACGAACTAAACCGGCAAATGGTGTAGTATCTTCTGATTCTCGTCATTGATGGTCTCTTCAGTAATATATTGGGTAGCACAGGCAACAGAACAACAGGCGGCGTCATGGGGCAGCTCAATTCGCAAAGAATTGAAGTATTCATTCGAGCATAAGTGGTGCGAGACAGCACCACACATTAAACATGAACGTTCTTGGTCAGGTGAAGGGCATAGTTCAAATTCGCACAGCATGATTAAAGGTTAAGTGAGCTACATCGATCTCTATTGCTTCAGTTTGAATTCGAGCGGACATGGCGCGATGTAATCGACATCATTACATGTGACCAATCAAATGTCACTATTTTGGGCCATTTAGCAACCAATCACAGGGTAAATCCCAGAATTCAAGATATTTGATTGACGGGATTTCATTGTGATATGATTGGATAATATGTAAACGCTAATTCAAATTTCCCCACTTTTGAAAAATTATATACATATCTGATGTATTGAATACTACTGTGTCGAGTTTTTCCGGCGTTGTCTGTAATAACATGTCATAAAAGACGGAACGAAATCAGCAAGTCGTATATCAACAGTTGTGTTAACCATTCGATACAATTGAGCGCGCTGAAAATACAGCAGGACAAACATCCATTGAATAGAAATCTCTTGTGATGCGAACTCTATTGTGTTTATCTTAGTTTTTCAGCCCAGACTCTTGGGCATCGCTCAATTGCACTACTAGCCCAGTCACTATTATCCAATTAAAACAAGGTGAAATAGATACATTAAAGTTTATTGGTTAATGGAATAACTCAACCGAGATACGATTTCCGATGACAAGTAAGTACTTGAGCATTTTCACGACCGTGCGATTTCAATCGTGAAATATCCATGTGGGTGGAAAACAGCGCGACACGTCGTGTCATGAATGAACTTCAAACACATTGCAACGACACGAGAGTTCGTCGTTTCGTCGATATTCCTGTCGAAGGTTGATCAAGTCTTCGATGACAAAACACCAAATAGAAGCGATATTGAATTCCGCTTCCCCACGAAGTTTCAACGACTGAGCTCAACTGGTCCATCGCTCTTTTGCAAAATGGCAAGATAAACGACGCGCAGTAATGCCCGAAGAGACAACAACTTTTGCGATTCGTCGAATATTGTGGGGAAAGGCGGTGAGCTCCTCGTGAACTCAATTGTCTGCTTAATTGGAGGTTTCGTGATTGACCAAGCAAAAAGCATGAAATTTAAGAGATTATACCTGCGACTGCATGAGGCAACGAGGTCATCCCCGCCACCTTCCTGTGCTTGAGATTGCCAAGATGCGAGCGTTGGCTGTGTGTAAGGCAGTTGTAGAAAAATGCTACAGTTGACTGCAACACAGACGAAAGAACATGAGACTAGATAGCCTTGGTAGTTAAAGAATGACTTTTAAATATACTCGACGGGGAGTGGTTTTCCACCCAACTGCCTGGAGAACGGGCAGTTGGAGTCTGAAGCCATGAAGGCTTATGACTGAGGTTTCCACTTCCATTTTTGCGGGCACCTGCCAACAAGAACTTGTGTTGTATTGCTATCTAGCAAAGTCTACTCTGTCGTGCAACCTATACTGAGTTAGGTTATGAGCCCAACGGCTACGATTACGCGAGCTAGCAGTGCAAAGTTGGGAAAGCGAAAGGCTCAAGCTGGTGGCCAAAATCATGAGATGGAAAACGAATCCAATGAAGCTGAACCTTCTGATGTGAGCAAAAAGAAGGCAAAAAATGCTGCATCACAGAGTGAGTTGGAGAGTGCAATTGTGCAGGATGTGCTTCAAGATGTTAGAATGAATATTGACGAAAGTGTGCGAAGTCCAATTGCAAACCGATTGGCACAATTTGAGATGGAGAAAGTGAATAAAGCCTCAAACCCATCCAAAAGCACGAAAGGACCAGGAAAACAATTGCCAAAGCACGAAAAGCATGAAACCTCTAGCAAGAAGAAGAATGAGGTGAAACAGAAAGACTCTAGCAAAGGCACCGCATTGGGAGTTGTGGGAGTAAGACGTTCGAAGCGTTTGAATGGTGGTGGACCTCCTAGTGATCCTGGTGATGATGGACCGGACGGCTTACCAGACGAATCGTCGGGCGACGAAACATACTCATTGATCACTTCTAATGGTGATGGAATTAACGCTTCAGCTGATGAAGGTGGATCGAGCCCCGATGATGACGATAGTAACTATGACGACCACGGAGATGGAAGCAATTGCAGTGATTTTGAGAGCCAATCTAGTGGTGGAAGCGATGATGTGGTAGAAGTGAAAGCATTGTTTACGAATCCCTTCAAAATTTCTCCTTTCGATGGCAAAGACTGGACTACGTATCGTGAGGATATTAGAGCTGTCGCTGAACGTCAAGGTGTTTGGAATATCATGTGCGGCAAAGAGGTGTCACCAAACAAATCGGTGAAACCAAAGAAGTACGCTGATTTTAAGAAGCGGGCTGCCATTGCCAATGAACTTTTGATCACATCATTGGACAAGTCGAGTAAGGTTACTGTGTGTGATCTGGAGAAGGTTTCGGAGAAGTTCAATTGGTTGGAGCGTCAATTTGCAACTCGACCATTTATGATGGGAAAGCCAATGTGAACCTGATCAGCCAAACGAGAATGAAGGAACAGTTTGGACTCTTGGCGGAATACTCTCTTGACAATGATTATTGTTGGTTGGTGAATGGAGAGGTCAAGATTGAGTTTGCATTGGTAGATGGTATGTACAGACATATTGCCAAACTCGTGAAATTCCGGTCGAGACCAGTCCTGTACACGTCAACTCCTGTGGAAGAGAATAAGAGCGAGTTGAGAAAGTGGCACAACCGTCTTGCCCACGCTAACATGGATGTTGTCAAAGCCATGTAAAGCAATGGAGTTGTTCATGGCATGAAACTGCACAAGGTAGACATTCGTGACCAGCGCACATGTGCAGCATGCGTAGCAGCAAAGATGAAGAAGATGTCCTTCAAAAACACAAGCCCACACAGAACAACGATGCCGCTAGAGAAACTAGTCGTTGACATTGGATACATGAACGGACCGACTACACCTTCGAAAAAGACGTGTTATCTTGGAGTCATTGATGAGGGATCCCGGTTCAAATGGGTGGTGCTTCTTGAACGAAAGAAGGATGCGACCAACGCATTGATCAAAGTCATCGAGGACATGGAAATTGAGTTCGGGATGAAAGTCAAAACAGTCTTATCAGATGATGACAAGATGTTTCGGAATGAATATCTGGCTGGTGTGATGAGACGAAAGAAGGTTCAACAACAATGGTCTCACCCATATACGCCCCACGAAGTGTGCTTGGTTGAGAAAACGAACTACGTCCTGATGAACAAGACACGGGCTGTTATCGCAGCTTCTGGAACCCCCAAAGCACTTTGGGGCGAGGCTATACAATATGTGACGTACACTGACAATAGAACGGCTACAAAGGCACTCGATGGACGAACACCGTACGAAGCTGTACACAATGAAATTCCAAGTGTGAAACATCTCAAACCTTTTGGATGTGTGGGAATGGTGTTTATGGACAAGAAGTACCGCAAGGATGGAAAGCTGTCCCATCGTTCAAGACCTTGTCTTTTCATGGGATATGATGGCGAAACACGAGGTTATCGCCTTTTGAGCCTTTCAACTGGTAGAATTTGCTTGGCTCGATATGACAACGTCAAATTCTATGAAGATACGACGGTCAAAGCCAATTACGTGCAACATTTACTCGAAATGGCAAGTAAAGAAAATGCTGACGAACTGCCGGAAGAAATTCCGTTTGTATGGTTATCAGTGGTGGATATTCCTGAGCACCCTGTTCCTCTTATTAACCGTGATGGTGGCGATCTGAATGAAGATGAATTTGTCGATGATCTCAGTTATGATGAACATGACTATGACAGCCACCAAGAAAACACTTAGATGATGTTGCTTCCAACGAAGAGAAAATTGACGGCAAAGCTGAGGTAAACGCGTGACTTGGGAAAAGAATGCGCGCCCCCAGTGAAGGTCAAACGAAGAGTGTTGGTTCTAAGTTGGAAATTGGGAATGATGATGGAAAGAAGTCTAGACCCAAGCGAGAAGTGAGAATCCCCAAAAGATTTAATGACAATGCTTGCTATGTCTTGTTGGAGGATTACAACAGCCTTGAAGATATGACACCGAAATCATTCGAACAAATGATTGGTTTACATGAGAACGAGATCGAAAAGTGGAGAAATGCGATGACTACAGAATACGATTCGCTCATGGAGAATGGAACTTGGACACTGGTGGATCGACCTCATGGAAGAAAGGTGATCAACAATCGATTGATTTACAAGATCAAGCGAGATCGAGATGGAAATCTTCGCTACAAGGCAAGACTAGTTATCAAAGGATACGAACAAGTCGAAGGAATGGATTTTGACCAAACTTATGCCCCTGTTGTGAGATTTGAAACCCTGAGAACCGTATTGCTTTATGCTGGAATGCGCGGCTGGCGATTTCGACAGTACGACTTTGTTACGGCGTTTCTCAATGTTAATATGTATGACTTCGAAGTGTAGATGGAACAACCGAAAGCCATGGAAGTTCAAGAGCAAGAGGATAAGGTCTGCTTTCTCAAGAAAAGTCTTTATGGCTTGCATCAAGCACCTCATGAGTGGAACTCTACATTGCACAGATATTTATTGACACTCGGTTTCAAGAGATGTGAGAAAGACTATGGATTGTACATCAAATGGGTGGAAGAAGATGACGGCAGTCAAGAAATCATTTTTCTGACAATCTATGTGGACGACCTAATCTTACTTGGGCCTGATTACCTTGCTGAGCCTGTGACACAAAATCTGAAATCCGAGTTCAAAACAACAGACATGGGAGACTTGAGATATTTATTGGGTATCGAAATTGACTATGTGCCTGGGAAGTAGATTGTGTTTCCTCAAACAAACTTTGATTGTGTTTCCTCAAGCAAACAGGATTCATGTTCTCATTGCCAAATTTCTTGATCATTATGGATATCATCAAGAAATTTGGCAATGAGAACATGAATCCTGTAGCAACTCCTCAAGGGAAAGAAAAGGAACCACCAAGACGCATAAAGGAAGATGATCTTATCACAAAGGCATATCATTACCGAAGTCTAATTGGTTGTCTTCAATACTTGATTACTGGATCAAGACTTGAGTTGGTGAATGTGGTGAGAGTTCTATCCAAATATTTGAATGACTACACCGTTGCTCATTGGAAACTGGCATTGCGAGTGCTAAAGTACCTTTTGGGAACTGTCAATCTTGGTTTAGTGTTTGACCTAAGAGAAGCCATGAAATACGATGCTCTTTGTATTGAGACATGGGTTGACAGTGATTGGGCAAATGACGAAGAAGATCGCCGCTCGATCACAGGGTTCATTACTAAGTTGAACGGCTGCACAATTACATCGAAGGGCGAAAAGCAAGAAGTACTTGGCACAAGCACATGCCATGCTGAAACTATTGCTGCCAGCACAGCAGCGCGAGACATTCGTTGGATGGAGCAACTGCTTCAAGAATGTGTATTACCATGTGCTCCGTCAAGCCTGATTATTGACAATCAAGGTGATGAGCGGCTTTGTAATCACCCCGGCAAACACAAGCGAACAAAGCATATTGAAGTCCGACACCTCTATGTTCGAGAGTGTGTTGAGAAGCACGGTTTGAGAACTTTCACCGTGGCTTCAAGTGAAAACTTAGCGGACATGAACACCAAGGCTTTGTCAAAAGACCGCTTTTTGGAAGCGTGTTTGAATATTGGTATCATGGATACAAAAAGAATCCTCAACAAGCAACCCAAGCGAGGGAATCGAATTGAACAAGGCAATGTCCAACGGGTGAGTGAAAAAGCCAACACGCGCATCTAGTTCAAAGACAGTCTTGCTATCAAGGCCTGAAGTACACTTGTTGCGCGAAGCATCAAAGGCAGATTAAAACAGAAGAGTGTGCATGGATGAAGGGGAGGTAAGAGATTATACCTGCGACTGCATGAGGCAACGAGGTCATCCCCGCCACCTTCCTGTGCTTGAGATTGCCAAGATGCGAGCGTTGGCTGTGTGTAAGGCAGTTGTAGAAAAATGCTACAGTTGACTGCAACACAGACGAAAGAACATGAGACTAGATAGCCTTGGTAGTTAAAGAATGACTTTTAAATATACTCGACGGGGAGTGGTTTTCCACCCAACTGCCTGGAGAACGGGCAGTTGGAGTCTGAAGCCATGAAGGCTTATGACTGAGGTTTCCACTTCCATTTTTGCGGGCACCTGCCAACAAGAACTTGTGTTGTATTGCTATCTAGCAAAGTCTACTCTGCCGTGCAACCTATACTGAGTTAAAATTTCGACGCCCAGGCGTGTCGTTTGCTATTAAAAGTCGCCGGCTGAGTCGAAACAAACCACGTCGTATTAATAGTAGACTTCCCCAAATCATGTTTGAGACTCTTCAATTTGAATTTCTAGGAAATCGCACGCTCGCGTCTAGTATCTTTGAAGAGGGCCAAACGTTCCCTAGTATTTGACTGTTTATGCCAGTGAAATGTGCTGAGGAGGTTTGATGCTGACATCACCGTCTTTTGGTACTTTGGACTCCAGGATCGTTCAAGTCAATTGTTCGTGATAACTGCAGAGCAATCAACTCTCTGCTCGGTCCAGCTGTAAACCCACATATCGTTTGAAATGCTGCTGGAAAAGTCTTGAACTTGAAAATATTATCGACCAGCACAAAAATGACCACGTGAAATCTACAGACTCGCTTCATCTCGATGGATGACGCTTCAGAATCCGCTGAGGAGATCCCTGCTCGTGAAAAACCTCTTGGCTTGACGCTGGCCTTTGTGCATTCATTTATAGAACGCCATGGAGGTCGTGTGGCCTTTGACGAGCTCAGTACAGCCGACGTTTGCTTCAACTTTGTATTGCCCATGACTGCTTCGTCCAAGTTGTCCTTAGTGGACCATGCCGCTCAAGACCCAGCTTATGGTTCTGACTACGTCCGACCGGCTCAGTGGTTTGTGAGCCACTCGTGGAGTTATCGCTTCCTGGATGTGATTGACGCTCTCAACTATTTCTTTGCCGAGAATGGCTTGGACGCGCCTCGACATCCTTTTGGTTTTGCATGTTCAATAACAACCAGCATGAGATTCAAGACAAACGGCGCGATTCGAGCTACTGGTTTGACATTGTCCATGACGCATTGACGAGCATTGGCAATGTCGTGATGGTCATGAGTCCATGGAGCAATCCTTCGACGCTCACGAGAATGTGGTGCGTCTTTGAAGAGTATTATCGCCAACGCTCGATTCGAAGTCGCGCTAGGGAAGACGCAAAAGGAAGAATTCCTTCAAGAGATTGTCCAAGGAGACAATGCATTCCATCGCATGCTCGCTAGCATCAAGAGCGAGACGTCACGTACATCGGTCGAAGCCGACCGCAAATTCATCAAAAAGAAAATCAGGGCGGACGTCGGCTTTTCCAAGTTGGCCGAATGGTGTTTCAAGTTTTAGAGGCATGGATCATCCGCACTTTGGAATGTCAGCTCACTCTGCCAACGACAACTTCAGCGATGCAAGCCAAGTACTTGGAAGCAATGGGAAGCATTTACTTTGACAAGAGCGATTACAGCCATGCCAAGGACTACTTCCAGCGTGCCAACAACATTTGTCGTCTCGAGGATTTCACTGAGATGTGGAGAGTTCGGAGCAAACTCGCAATGTCCATGGCGTCGAGTCACGATCGTCGAAGTTTATGGGAGCCATTGTTTCAAGAGACTCTCGAAAATCAGCAGCGCCAACTTGGCCTTCACCATCGGGGACACTGTGACGACTTTGGCTTTGTATGGCAAATACATTGGAAAAATTGGTGACAACGACCGCGCTGTGAAAATGCTGTCGAGAGCGTACGAAATTTGCCAGCACCCGAGCAGCATGGACGACACCTTGTCGATCGAATGCATGACATTAATTGGGCGATATTTAATCCACGACAAAAAGTTCATGGAAGCGACGCAATGGCTTGAAGGGGCTTACGATTCCAGCTGCCGCAAATTTGGCTTGTGGCATAAAAGTACGCTCGATTCTCGTAGCTAACTAGCCATTGTGTACAGCCACCGTAATCGCTTTGACGATTGCTTGAAAATGCTCCAGGATAATTACAGCTCGTTCGTGCGAACATTTGGCGCCGACCACATTGACTCATGGGGTGTATTAAGCAGCACTCGAATTGTTTATTGCACCTTGGGCCACTACGAAAAGGCGGTGCTCATTTTGGTTCAATCGCGAGAAAAATTCATCTCCAAGCTTGGTCCGACCAATATTTGGTATCTCAAATGTACAATTTCAGGCAGGTTTTCAGTCATCTGACAATTTTGTAGGCATACGAGACCTTGGGAAGGTGTACTATTGCATGGGCAAGTTTGTGAAAGCTCGAGAATATACCGAAGAGGTTTTGCCACAACTCCTGACGCTCTACGGTACACGCCACGACATGTCTTTCAATGCTTTGTACGATTTCTACTTGCTGCAATTGGCCACCAACTCATTTGACAACTTGAAGGCCGTGAATGCGTTTGAGGAACTTTTGCAGCAAGCCACTTGCATGGATGAAACTTGGAAGGTTCATCCTTGTCGCGGCTACTTCGAGCTCGTTCGTGGGATTCGCTACGTCTGTGCTGTGTGTCCGACTGAATCGAGATGGCATTGTGGAAATTGCTTTGGGAAAAAACCATCAGCTTTCTGCCCTCACACTGATTGTCATGAATTTGTTCCGCCAGCTCGATATATCCAAGAACAACGATTGCATTTGCTGGCCAAAGGTCAAGATTGGGACAAATTTAACGAGCATTTCCATACGTATCAAGCATATTGCAAGCAACACAATGTCCAAGGAGCTATTCATCGATTGCTTTCCATCGGTTACGGTGCAAACGTTTGAAAAAAAGGAGTAAAGAACAGCCTTCTTCCATGAACTCAACGCAATCAAGATGAAAAAACCACAGCAAATCTTTGCAATGCTGTCAATAGCGAACGACGCCAACGTAGCTCCAAACTTGCTTTGAACTGGAGAAATCATTGTACCTCTAAATTCACCGCGAACTTTCACCTGGGTCATTGCACAATCCTGAACATATTTGCATATTCTGTAGTTGTGGTTTCTTCGTTGCGTCGGTCTCTTCAACTTAACTGCCCAAGAATTTTTCTTTCACGTCGCTGAGTTTTGCAATTTGCATCCACATGGCCCAGACTGCACCACGAACGAAATATTCAGGATATACACCATGAAAAGGCCTCCAACGCATTGCCATGACCAGTCGCTTCATCGGATGGAGAATCGGTGCATACTTTTAGTATTCGAGCTTGCCACTCTTGAACATTTGCCAACAAACGGAATCTTGGTTCATGGAGGTATCGCTCGGCGGCACAAATAATTTCAAATTATCGTGGGAACAATTGTTTTTCTTCTGCTCGACGTAGGATACACAATATCGCATGCTAGTTGTCGTTGAACATGCGAAGCCAAAAAGCCGTCGAGTCGTCCAGCCTGTTCTCGCCAAAGAAATAGTCGAGCGCATCGACAGCATCAATAAGTATAACAAGCGATAGCTCCACACATGGCTGACAATCCACTTGCAGGTCTCACATTGTCAGAGTCATAAATTGTATCAAGTAGCACATGCTGCACCAGGTGGAAGGCGTTAATTGTGAAGGCAATTTGAGGCAAACTTCGGCGGTAGTGAGTCGGTCAAACGCGTCACTGCCACCATGGAGATTCGCAAACGTATGGACAAAGGCCAGAGTTAAGCCCAAGGGAGGTGTCGCTGGCTTTACTTGACTTGAAAGCTCGAAATGATTCCTTGTCACCAACTCTTGCCATTTTATCCGGCGAAGTTCGGATGTTCCATGACTTCGACGACCTTGTCATTTTGAATGGTGCTTCGAATTGTTTCTTTGCTGCCGTCGGCGACGGAGCTGCTCTTCTTCATCCTTGATCGCCTCAATGCTGGCCACGACGAGGCTATAGCTATTCTGGTCGGCCGATCTCATGAATGCGACTGGCCGGAAATCTACCGAGAGCTTCCTGTCCTCACATCGTCTCGCATCCATGGCGAAGCTTCATGTGCTGAGATTGACAAGCAAGTGCGAGAAGAACTCGCTGCCGGGTATTCGCTTTACTCGGTAGATACTGAGCTTCTGCTTTCTCTATCGCCCGACGTTGTCGTGACCCAGTCGCTTTGTCAAGTCTGTACTGTCAACTACGCCATGGTTGTTGACTTGCTAGCTGACGCTGACCCAAAGCCACGCATCCTCGACACGAATCCAAGCAGCTTCCACGATGTGTTTTCCGACATTCGGCGTATTTCCAATGCAATCGGAGCTGCAGACGTTGGCGAACAACTTATTAAAGAGCTGCAAGCTCGGGTGGATGCTGCACTAACGCATGTCAAACCCACAGGTCTCAAGATTGGCTTTTGTGAATGGACAGATCCAATCTTCTGTGGTGGACATTGGACTCCACAGATGATTGAAATGGCTGGAGCTTTGCATCTTCTAAACCCAACTCGTGGTCCTGGCCTGGGTACTTTGATGAGCGTTGCCTCCAATTTACGTCTTTGATATCTAGGAGCCTGGCCGTCTCGAACAATTGGTGTCGATGAATTTGTTGCGATGAATCCAGATCTTATCATCGTCGCCCCTTGTGGTATGGAGCTCGATCGCTCGAAGGAAGAAACGCTGGCGATTATTGCCCAGCCATGGTGGCAAGAAAATCTCACAGACAAACCACTCTTCGTTGTGAATGGAAATCACATGTTCAATCGCCCAGGGCCGCGCTTGGTTGAAGCATTTGAGTGGCTAGTTTCCATTTTACACCCGACGACTGCGCCTCCTTGTCCAGCATTTCCGGTGGTACGATTCCCGAATAATCGTCTTAAGCTTTAACTTTCTTCACTTTTTTCGTGGACACCGTGGATTTTGACTTGTCCGATGCCTTGGATTCAGATTTCTTGGTTGGGACTTTAGCTTTTGAGCTGGATTCGCCCTTTTCTTTTTTGTGCACTTTCTTGACAGGAGATACAGACTTTGAAGGCTTCTGAACATTCGAACCAGATTCTTTCTTCGCCTTTTTGTCGACTGCCTTGTAGGAGGGAGTTTCATCAGAGTTGGGTGTTTTCTTGGCCTTCTTATCTACATTCTTAGATGTGTTCGTTGCTTTCGCGTCGGCTTCAATTTTGGCCTTTTTCTTTGCCTCTAGAGCAGCTTGGTGCTTAAGGCGACGCTTCATTTGTTTGCGTTTATTGCGTGCCCTGAGTCGTTCAATTTCTTCTGGAGTCACGCAAGCACGACTGTGTTTCTAGATCAATGTTGATACCACTTCAGATGAACAGGGCACACCTTCGACTGGACATGGTTGATGATATCTTGTTCGTTGAAGAGTTGGATCTTTGGGCACACTCTGCATCGAAAGGCATTGCGTCCATCAATCGTCACTGGGATAAAATCGTCCAAAAATGCAGGGCGTTCGCCTTCTTCTTCTTCGGCTTCTTCGTCACTCTCGTCTCCTTTTCCGTCGTGGGCATCAATTTCTGTCCATTCTTCCATTTCATCCTCGTCGTCATCACCTTCCTCTCCACTCTCTTCAATCTCATCGTCCTCGTCGTCGTCTTCTTCATCGCTATCTTGCTCAGAATCTTGTTCAACTCCATCTTCATCATCCAGAATATCCACATTCATGATATCCATGTGCTTTTGCGCCGCCTTGAAGAGCGCCATCTTGCGCGCGCTCTTTCAAATTTATGAATGGCTCGCTGGTAAACTGAATATCCGGAAAATCCGGATAAACAAAACTTGTTTCAATTATTGTACGGTTAATATCCGCATGGTAATATTCGGATAATATGCGGATGATATTTGGATCGTGATGTTATTTCGATTCCCCAAAGCTTCATGTTGAGATTGCAAGTGAGATCTGAGTGCTTTATGGATCCAAGCGGCTAATTTGATAGCTTAACAATGGATAACTAATTGTTTTCCTGTGGAATTCAAGGTACCATCAAGTCTCCGCGGGGGGGGGCATCTCCACATTATTTGATGATTCCAGGAGGATGTGCAAAGGGCTCCAGACTGTCGTATCCCCTTGGATGATCGCGAGTCTGTTTTTCACGACCTCCTGATCGTGCATACTGTAATGTCGTCGACAGCGACTCTGTGCTATTTCAAGTGCTCCACTGTTTCGTTGTTTGATGGATGGATTCCATATCATTTAAGGTGTCGTGAAAATGACAACCTTGGCTTTTTAAGGTCATTGCTGCTATTCTTTGGTTCGATGATTGTCGAATTATTGTGGCTGGCTTGGAAACCACATCGTGAAATCCCCACTAAAACTATTTCGATAAAGGCGTGTGTGCTCCTGCATTGCCACGAAATTACTTCACTGCTGCTTCCGATGTTGAGGCCATTCAAGTGTTCTTTGATAACACAGGCGCAGAGTCCACGTCCACCTCAGGAGGACTGTTCGAACTCTTGGTATGGGATTAATCCGAAATGTGACTAAAGTTTCTGCCTAAACTGTAACAACCCATGCACTCCTAAGTGAGCATTACCCCTACCGTTTACTCGCTTTCCACTGATTATTCCCTTGGAAATTTAGCTATTAAGTAACCAAGGACAGAGATATCGTCTGAAGTGCTGTGTTGTCAACATTATTCACGCAATAGCTCAGTATGGCGAGTGTGTGCCTTCTCATATACCGCGTAGTAATTGTTGACCAAATTTCGTCGTCGAACATTGCAAAATGCATTGGGAATCCCATACAACCTGAAACATTGCTTGTTTTCAATTGGGAACACCTCTCAAATTTTATACTAATTCGAGACGTCTATTTGAAATTGTCATTTTCCAAAAGAGTTCACATGCCAAATCCATGGCAACACAAGCAGTCGGCGTCGCATGTTTCTTTGCGCTAACACGCGTCCATGCCGCGCTTTCCGCTTCTTTCCTCAACGACACACTTCCACTATTAGAAGGAAACACCTCAGCTAAGTCTGAACCGATGGTTCTCGCTCAAATTGCCACCCCCAGTCCGACAAGTTCATCCCATTCGACTCACACGACTACCATCGTTATCACGTGCGTCGTTGGTTTAAGTGTTGTCTCGGCTATAATCTTTCTTATCACGCAAAGAAAGGAGAGGAAACCGGCAGTGTACTCTGATGACTCGTATGGCGAGCTGAAATGGCGCGATTTGCCTCAAATGCGACTTCCCCTCGAGAAAGTACGAGTATCGACGCGTTTGGCATCAGGAAGTATGGGAGAAGTCTACTTGGGAGTTTATGAAGGCCACAAAGTAGCGGTCAAGAATTTTCTCAAGACGAAAAGATCAGCCTCCCATGTCCAACGCTTGATTGACGAAATGTCGCTCTTGACAATGGTTCGATGCCCCTTTGTTATTCAAGTCGTGGGCGTTGCATGGACCGAACCACATCTCCTCCTGGGAATCGTTGAGTACATGGATCTGGGTGATTTGCATGCCTTTCTCCATGCCACAAGAGCATCGACATTTCCTTTTATGAACAAGGTCCACAGTGCTCTCAATTTAGCATATGCTTTGTCTCACATTCACAGTCTGGACGTGATCCACCGAGATTTGAAGGCATCCAATGTCCTCTTGGATTCAACCTATGGCACGAAGCTTGGTGATTTTGGTCTGGGTAAAGATACCCATCGGGAGATTGTATTGAGTCCTGGGCGTGGCACCTATCGTTGGATGGCTCCTGAAATGCTCGTCTCTCATGCGTACGATGCATCAGTTGACGTATTTTCATTCGGTGTGATCCTTGCCGAGCTGGAAACCCATCGAGAACCTTATTCCAATGTGAAGAATGCATCCAGGAGCAAACCTGTCGACGACACGGCGATCTTGGGCTTGATGCTCCATGGACATACACATCCAAAGTGTAGCAGGCATTGCCCATCTTGGTTTTCCACTCTCATCAACCAATGCACAGCCTTCCAGCCTTCGGAACGACCAACTGCACAGGCTATTGTCACATTACTGAAGCAACGTATTCAAGAAGGATGCTGAGGTTCTCCATCAACGAGGATTTCCTCCATCTGTCGGCCAAAGCATATCAGCGTAGCATGTCCCAAAGTGCTTCAAAATGGAGAGGACACGTCAGCAAAATCCAACAAGGCAATGGCCTCCAAGACTAGTTCATCTCCAAGTACATTTTCGAAGAGTTGTTCAAGTTTTCATCAGAGAGGACCGAGCTATCAGCGGCCATGGCAGAAAGTGTGATCGATATCATGCAACTTTGGAAAGAACATAGTCTTTCGCAAATCGGACAACCTTGCAATGACATCTTTCGAGTGTGTGTCTTTGAAAATTCGAAACGTCACGGAGAAGCTCCGTCATGATGGTTAAAGCACGATCGATAACGCCTTGGCTGTTGGTGTTCACGTGTCGTCTTGCTGGTTTACAGTTAACCCGAGCCGATGCGAGCACCGTCATCGTGGCAGACCCGAGCGAGGCTGACGCCATTGAACAAATGAACTACGATGCAGCTCAAGCGAGTCTCACTGCCCAACAGGTCGACCAAGTCACTGACGACTTGATCAACCTCAACTACTACGAATACAACCTCATTCCCAGTGCGAAGCCCGACTACACCATTGGGATTCTCCTCGATCCATGCAAAACACGCGATCCTGGCTGTTGCCAAGACCAATTCGGCTCGCCCGTACGTGGATATCTTCGTCTCTTTCCATTGATTTTGGAGCAGGAATACATTGTCCCTGGATCAGACTTGGACGACAGAGGGACAGTAGAGCTAGTGGATGAATTCAATGCCCCCATCGATCCAAGATACAGGTACACCACCAAGTCCAGAGCGAGAGAGGTTAATGTCGATGTATCTTAGTCGATTGGGGGATACACCGACTGTCTACGATGGCCAGTGTCATGTAGATGCTCAAGGAAAACCATTCAGGAACATGACAAAATACAACGCCGATGGCACGATTGGATTTGACATCGACTACTCGTCCTTATGGTACTCCCACGACATTATTTCTTAAGTTCTGTCGTCTGTGTAGCGTCGGTGAAGGTTTTTCCGTCGTCGCGGCGATAAATCGAGCATATCCAGCTTGCTGGGACCACAACACCACAGTGAACGCCTTGCTGCCATGCTATACCTTTGACGGAGCTCAAAAACCAAACTGTGTCTCGGTGGGATACATGCAAACGGCATACATTGTCCAATGTCTCGGTCCATTTGCCCTTGATGATCACTGCGGAACCTTTCTCGAGCTCCACAAGCCAGGTAATACTTGTCCCGTGTGGAGAGAAACCTCTCATGAACTTTTCAAGGGGACGAAGCAATCTTGGCCCAAACAAGATTGTTTGGAGAATTCACAAACGGCTATCGGACGACGACGTTGCCGCTCTTCTATCGTGGGAATCGCACTCGAACGGTTTGCAACGGTGATTATGAAGTAAGTCCAGGCTTTCCATGCTCATAATTCAATGGTCGATAGGTTTGGTGGGTCCTTCGCACGCGCTATAAATTTGTCGTCAAGTTCCAGAAGAAGTTTGCCATCATTGCGCCGCTCTGTGAGTTTGACAGTGTCGCCAATGCATACCGAGGCTATACAACATTAACCACTTAAACTTTTCTGTCAACTTAGAATCCCCACGAATGCCTCTGCCATGCCATGAAGATGAGGGATTCAATTTTTACTCGCCCTGTGAATTAATCAACAGAGTTGAAAGTCGCATAATCTCACCAAGCAAAATCATTTGGACGGTCGTGGTTGGAGTTCATCCCAATGCATATTCGACATTGTGCTTGGTGCAGTACTCTTGATATTTCAGCAGATTTTGCTTGTATTCGTCGCGAGTTTGAGCATTTTCCAGCAAATGCAATCGTTGCTCTTGGAGATATCGCGCAGGTGGCACGAACAGCTTAAATTCGTCATGGCCACAATTGACTTTGTTCTCGGCAACGCAATTTCCGCAGTACCATCTCGATTCTATCGGGCACGATGCACATACATAGCGACATCCACAAACACGATCAAAACAACTTCGACAAGGATGCGCTCTCCAAGTTTCATCCATGCAATCCACGCGCTGCAAGAGTTCTTCCATCGAGTTTAGCGCCTCCAAGCTGTCAAATGCGTTCATGGCAAGTTTGAGCAAATACAGATCGTAGATCGCATTGAGCAACATGCTGTGCTGTCCGCTGTATACTTTGAAAAGTCTTGGTAGAACTGCCGTCGTGTGACTGTGAGCTTTGTCAAAGTCGCCCATGCAGTAATAGAGCTTCCCGAGGTCTCTCGTGCCTACAAATCAGTAAGAATGTGTTGTGAACATCGTTGACGAGTACATTTGAGGTGCCAAATACTATCTGGCCCAAGAAGAGCATCGAATTTATCTCGACAAAGTGTCAAGATTGCGTCTGCTTGATGGTATTGGCCCAAGGCGCAGTAGACTGAGCCCGTGCTGCTCAAGACACGCCACGAGTCAACATGATCAGGTCCAAATGTCCTCACGGACGACGCATGGCTTGCTTGGAACATTTTCAGGCAATCTTCAAAGCGACATTGGTGGCCATACACCAGCGCTAAATTACTGCGCGAGACCAGAGTTCTCTGGTGGTCTTGGCCATAGATGCGGCAACTCGTGGCATACGCTCGCTCGAGCAAAGTCGTCGCTGGAAGAAACGCCCTCTGGTGCATAAAACACCGTCCAAGTGCTGTCATGCAGCCAGCAGACAACGGATCATCCACGCCACTCGTTTCTTGTCGAATATCGAGTGCTTTCGTCAGGAGCTCAACGGCGAGACCATAATCGCCATGGGCCAAGATTGATTCGCCGTACAGACCCAGCGTGAGAACTATATCCCGATGATGAGGCTCCAATTCTCGTTCTTGATGCTGCAATGCTTCCTGAAAGAGCGATTCCCATTCACTTCGAGCGGCTTGCATCGAAGCCATGCAGGAGGCAAGTTCACTCTGGGCACGCCACATTTCTGGTGCATTGTCGAGACGCCAAACGCCAAGAGCACGTGAAAAATGATCCTTGGCTTGATTGAAGTCACTGTTGTCGATAGCAATACTTCCAAGAGCTTCCAAGTACTTGGCTTGCATGGTTGACCGCGTTGTCGTTAGATTTATTTGAGTTTCGAGGGTTTGGACCATCCATGCCTCGAGAACTTGAAAGACCATGCGATCCAACCTGGCAAAGCCAACATCCGCCTTGATCTTTGCCTCAATAAAGTCTCGGTCGGCGTCCACCTTTGTCTCGGACGTCTCGCTCTTGATACTGGCGAGCATACGAAGAAATGCATTGTCTTCTTGGACAATTTCTTGAAGAAATTCTTCCTTTTGCGTCTTCCCCAGCGCCACTTCAAATCGAGCATTCGTCACAATACTCGCATACACTTCAAAGACACACCACATTCTCGTCAGCGTCTCGGGGTTCTTCCATGGACTCAAGACCATCACAACATTGCCAATGCTAGTCAGCGAGCTATAGAAGATGTCAAACCAGTAGCTTGAATCGCGTTGGTTGTCTTGGACTTCATGCTGGTTGTTGTTGAAGAGGCAAAACCAAATCGCCGTCGAGTCATCCAAGCCATTCTCGGCAAAGAAATAGTCGAGCGAATCGACGACGTCTAAAAAGCGATAGCTCCACGCATGGCTGACAAACCACTGAGCAGGCTGGACGTAGTCAGAGCCATAGGTTGGGTCTTGCGCGACGTGGTCAACCAAGGACAATTTGGTCGTTGCAATCATTGGCAAGACAAAGTTTGAGCAAACGTCGGCTGTCGTGAGCTGGTCAAAGGCTTCACGGCCGCCATGGCGCTCCACAAATGCATGGACAAAGGCCAGCGTCAAGCCAGCGGGAACAATCTGAGACATCAGAACTTCAGTGCTTTGTTTTCTAATGTACCTGTTTAAATCAAATACCTTTATGAATTAATATATTAGTGAAATATTAAAAGAAAAAGGTGTCATATATTTTTCGGATAAACAATTTGAAAACCTTTGAAATTTTATGGAAGAGTTGAGGAACTTCTTCGAACTTCCATCGAATTGCCAAGATTTCGAGTGTCCCATTGCATGAAACATTCGAACAATTTCCAGCCGAGAGCAATACAAAAGCCTTCGAAAGGGTCTTTTCATTTGATCTTAAAGGACGGTCAGAGGTATTGGTCAGGATTGGGATTCGTCGCGCTCGGTCAGGAACTTGGTATGTTGGCAATCTAAGTCATGTTGGGCGACAGCTTCCATTTGCAAACGGTCAAAGACGTTGTTCACGGATTGATAGTGCCAGAGGAACAATATATCTAACTTTTCATGAGAGACACAGGCCAATTTTTCCACAGATTGCACCCAGGAAGCACGAGATTTTGGAATTCAGTCGGACTACAGACGGGGAGAATGCAATCTTGGCAAGGATACGCCTTCCACGTTTCTTTCATACAACCGATGTCTCGCAGGAGCTTTTAAACTGTGCCCATCGACTGAAGAACTTACCACGCTGCCTCGTTTGACGTAGAATATTTTCATGCGAACATCAGAATGCTCATAGTCACCCACCTCTATCCAGTAGAGATGTCTGTGGTCCCCCTGCCATCAAATCCACCAGAGAGTCCACACAGTGAGCTGGTACTTGATATGCAATACACTGCAGCCTGTCCATATTGACTTCGTGATTGTTAGTTTATCTGCAGCACAGCACAGAGCTGCATTGCGAATGATGACGATATACACTTGGAGTCGCGCTATTGTCGCGAAGTGTTGACATCAATACCAATTTTGGGATTTATGCTTGACATTTCTAGGCCTTTTTGACAATGTGAAGCTTATGATGAACCATAGGCAGCGTCTCCACGTCGCTTCTTGTTCTTCTCCGTTTGTGATCGTGATTTCTGTGCTCTGGTCAGAGGAATCCTGCGAAGCTCTTGCAAGTTAGGACCATATACCCGTTTAACCTTGAATTTTAAGACTGCGCCAAGCTCCTGAACCCATTTCAAGTCCTCTTCCAACGCAGACCGCTGTGGATCTTCACTAAGCGAAAACAGCTTACCACAGCGTTGACTTGAACTGAATTGTGGATATCAATTTATTTCTACAGGTATTCAGTAGAATTGGCAAATTGGCATGATTGCTTTTTTCATTCTCAAAATGGCGCAAGTACCGCCTCAAGGCTTGACGCTGGCCTTTGTTGACAATTTTATGGAGCGCCATGGAGGCCGTGCCGCCTTTGAGAATCTTACTACAGCTGATGTTTGCTTTAAATTCGTCCTTCCGCTGACTGACTCGACGAAATTGACGTTGGTCGACCACGTCGCTCAGGACCCAGATTATGGCTCAAACTATGTCAGTGGTTTGTCAGTCACTCGTGGAGCTATCGCTTTCTCGATGTCGTCGATGCACTCGACTATTTCATTGCTGAGAACGGCCCCGACATGACAGCGTTTTGGTTACAACAACTACCAGCAGGAAATTCAGGCTAGTGAACACGACTCCAGCTACTGGTTTGACATATTCTACGGTGCATTGACTAGCATTGGCAATGTTGTGATGGTGCTGAGTCCATGGAAGAACCTGGAGACGCTACCCACCCATACCCAGTGTCGTATGAAACTTGCATACGATACTTGATGGTCATGCGTCCCTATGGGTGGGTTCTGGTGTACCGTCGTCTGGTGGAGATGCCCAAAGTCGTGCTGCGGCCAATCCCGCCTGCAAACAGTCGCAAACGTTGTTCGCGGTTAAATCGTGTCGGGAGCAAATATATTTCTCAAATCACGAATGGCATGGGGCGTTGCGTTCGTCTTTTTCCACCCAGAATGCACAAGACGATTGGAATTCAGTCGGACGACGGACGGGGACAACGCAGTCTTGGTAAAGATGGGTGATCACAGACAAGCTCAGGAGTTCAGTTCAAGGAATTTGTGGGTGTGGGTGTCAAATTATTCGCGTCCTTCCATCTGGATCAACTGGAACAAGTGTCAAAGCGAGCCTTGGAGCTGGCAGTCTTGCCGAGGTTGCTTTGGTTCGGTCGTCTTTTTGTCTGTGCTGAATGTCCAACTGAGTCACTTTGGCATCGACGAGCTCACGTAGATTAGAAGAAAACACTTTTGCCCACTGCTGCGTTCGATGGTAACTAAAATCTCTCATCTTGAGCCTCAGTAGTGGTTGTGCTTGTTGTGTTGCCAACTGTCTGACAACATGCAGCGTGGCAGTTGTGACTTATCCATGTCCAGAGTTTTCACGATACGGTCGTGCTGTAGTCACGGGGACAATCGTCCTGTTCGGCGACTATCGATCTGTCCAATGACAGACTTGTGAAGCATTCGCAGCAGAGCGTTCTCGGAATGGTTCTAGCCACGTGGACCGTCGGTCGTGGTGTGTGAGCTACAAACTCATTGTTCAAATTGCCTTCAAGTCGTTTCTGCCATGCGTGTATTCATCGCCCTCGCGCTTGCTGCATCTGCCGTCGTGGCTTTTAACCAACATCCCCAAGATTCGCCAATGAAGATGGTCCATGAGCCAGTCCCCAAGCAACCTGCAGTGAACAACCTTCGCATTCTGAGAGAAGAGTCGGCCGCCCCGTATGACATGAGACGACTGGCAGCGGCCAACTTGTTAACTCGTTGTTTCAAGGGCCTATGTGGCACGTCTTCCTCACGAAGCGGGGGAAGTGTAACCGTGTACACGCGCAGGAGGAAGGCTTAGGAAGCAGAGAGAAAGATGAAAAGTGAATTAGCTTTATCCTGCCTAAAGCTAATGAATGCAGAGTCGAACAGGGCTTGTGAGCCAGTGAATATGAATGGCCTAGAAGGCACCGAGCCAAAGGAATGGCAGAGGGCACGGAGTGCTTCACATGCAGGGGAATACAGATGACATCTAACAGCAGGCATGTCATGCCAAGGGTCAAAGAGCAAGTAACCGGAGTGTCCGGTTACACCTCTCCACACTCAAAACAAAGCTCAGCGAGCTTTCAAAATGGGAACGCAGGGATCACGTGAGAGGGAGACAGGTCAGCCAGGTATGGCAGTTGGAACGAGAGGCTTCGAAACGGCTCAACAGCCAAAACGGAAGAAACGTGCAAGCGGCACGGAGTTGGCAATGAACTTCATTGAGGAAGGCGAGGTGGACTACGAGAGTACACCAGAGGACGAACGTGCGGCGCTCAAAGCGCGCAAAGAAGAACGGATCGCAAAAGAGCAACAAGCGGCAAAAGTGCAAGCGCACCAAGAATCAAAGCAGGGCGATACTGAGCCAGAACCAGAGGCAAAAGTGGACGCCGAGGAAGAAGAGGAGGCCAAACCCGCCGTACAAAAGGTCAAGTTCGAACAAGTTGCTCTGCCAGTGTCTCGTCACAGTCCTGTCGACAAACAAACATGACGGACGCCGCTATCAAGCGCAGGAGACATATATGTCAACGACCAAGACAAGCCAGTCAAGCATATTGCAGAGTCAAGATTCGCGTCGAAGGCACGCGAGATGCACAGTACAGAGGTGATCTTCACCAGCGATCCAAGGTGGATGATCAATGCTAACAGCAGCGATCTGGCGTCTGCAATCTTGCACTATCCAAATTCAGTGGATCATCCCATGACCGTGCAAGAACACCAATTCGTTCACAGCCAGCTTGGCATTTGGGAAGCGCATGTCACCAAGAGCAAATTTTGCAAATGTATCCGATACTTGTGGGACCTGTGCCAAGCGAGCGGATGCGCTGTTACGATGCAGTCCAAGTGGAAAAAGGATCAAAGGACCAGCATTGCTGAAGGAAAGGCATGGCCTTATGTTCCATTGGCAACTCTGCCAGGTGAAAGTGTTGAGGAATATCTCATGTGCTTCGCGCTGTCGTACTTGAACCCGCGCAAGGTTAAAGAGAATGTCGAGCTTCGATCTCCGTCAGAAACTGTGCCACAGTGGACAAATCGACTTGCGAATTTCGCGGAGCATCGCTGGCGTATGATTGCGAACGCGCAACATGTTTCAAGCTTTCGGCATGTGGAGAAGTCTTCCGTCGCGAACGTCGCCGTAATGATTCGTAAGCTGCAAGCTCCAGAGGTAAGGTTTCTCGAGCTTCTCTAGCTGATATCCATGTAGGCTCCGTATCGGCCGTTGCTGTCGCTGGAGGTGGATGAAGACGGTATTCCAATCCGTTTTGAGAATAGCGCCGGCCTACTAGGCGGGGAGCGGAAGCGGGGTCGTTCGCAAGTTGCGATGGATCGTTCCCAACGATCTCGAGTGGAGCGTCCAGACTACGTTTTGCCGAGCGGTGCGGCTCCGAATGCACCTGCGGCGTATGAATATGTCCATGTTGGACCAAGTCGTGTGGCACGATCGCCAAGTCGTGGTCAATCGGTGGATCGACAGCCATATCCTCGGACTCCTCCGGCAGCGGCTGCAGAGCCTCTTGAGGTCGCACATCTGCGAACGGATTTGCGCGTTGTGGAGTTGGAACTCCGAGTTCGTGAGCTGACGGATGAGATTCATCGGCTTCGGAGAGATCAAAACGAGTATCCGTCCGTTCGTGAGCTGGAGGATTATCTCCATGACTGGCAGTCGATGAAGCGGTCTTTTGCTGATATGCAGAATCATATTCGACGCTTGTGGGGCTGGATGAAGAGCGAGCAGGCGAGAGGTCGCCACGATCAGGCGTAGCAGGTAAATACCTCTTGATCTTGCCAACATAGAATGTTGGATGGATTTGCCATTCAGTTGGAAGCTCCAACTTGTATGCAGTGTTGCTGATCTTCTTTGTGATAGGGAACGGGCCAAGCCAAGGTGGCTGCAATTTTGGGTTTCCTAGCGCCATCTTGGGCACTGCCGATGCACGTAGTAGGACTAAGTCGCCGACTGAATAAACATTTTTGTTTCCACGACTTGTCTTGTTGGCTTGCAAAGCCTGCTTTTCTTGAGCTGATGCGAGATTCTCGCGGACATGGAGGAGTAGGGACTTCCTGGATTCGATAAAGTGTTTTACACTGGCGATTGTACGTGCAGGGATAGATCCTCCCCCACTTAAACGTGCAGCATCCACATTGATCGGAAGGCGCGGGTGCCGTAGATGTAGGACATAGAAAGGGGTATGACCCGCTGAGGCTTGAACAGAGTTGTTGTACGCAAAGACAACATGGGAGAGCATCGTGCTCCATGTGCGCGGCTTGGATTGAGTGTAACTGCGAAGAACATCTTCGATAACGCGATTAGCGTGTTCAGACTGACCGTTTCAGGGTGGTCCGACGTGGACATGTCAAGGGTGGTGCCACAGAGAGCAAACAGCGCGGACCAGAATTTCGATGTAAAGCGAGGATCGCGGTCTGAAACGATAGAGGCTGGAAGCCCAAAGCGACAAAAATCATGGTCAAAGTAAAGTTGAGCCGACTCTTCGGCGGTAATGGTGTCGCGGCATGCGACTGCAATCAAATATTTGGACAACCTGTCAACATAAGTCCAAATGCCGGTGCGACCGTGCTTGTCGCGTGGTAAGCCAAAGATAAAATCCATGCTGACCGAGGAGAAGACCTCGTCAGGTATTGGTAAAGGTGCCAAAGGGACACGAGTAGCTGGGGAAGCCTTGACGCGTTGGCAGACGTCACAATGCGCTACATAGCGCGATACGGCCTTGAATAGGCGGGGCCACCAGAATTGCCGTGCTATGGTAAGATAAGTCTTGTCGCGGCCAAAATGTGCTGCTGTTTGGGCGGCATGACAATCATGCAAAATGTCACGGCGAAGGGCTTCATCTGCCGGAATGGCAAGGCGGCGTGGGCTGGAAGCCATCGTGTAATACACCAAGCCATCATGGACAGAAAAATTCTTGAGCGAGGATCGCTTCGGCGAAGTAGTGGAATCACATAACAAAGAGAAAATCTCAGAAAGCCATTTGTCGGATGTGTAGGACGCACGCACACGGTCGTGGAGATTCGAGTGCACGTGTGATTCATGGTTCAAGCTTGTGTCGTCTGATGTCGATGGACGACGGGAAAGAGCATCCGCAAGGACGTTTTGATGTCCAGGTTTGTATTCAACTGTGAAGTTGAACTCGGCAAAGAAGGCTAACCAGCGAGCCATGCGTTGGCTAATATGAGGAGACGTGACGGTTGTGCGTAAAGATGCATGGTCTGTGTAGACCACGAAAGGCTTGCTACCTAGGAGGTAGATTCGAAACTTCGTGAGGGCGTATTTCATAGCTAGTAGCTCCAAGTCGTGGACAGGGTAGGCTTTTTCAGCCTTTTGGAGCTGGCGGGATTGATAGGACACAGGGCGGTCGCGACCATCCTCCCCCACTTGCATGAGGCAGCAGCCTATAGCCTTGACAGAGGCATCACAAACGACCGAGAAGGGTCGAGAAAAGTCGGGTAGCGCCAGGACAGGCGCAGACACTAAGCTGTCTTTCACCGCGTTGAACGCGTCGTGGCATTCTGGAGTCCAATCCCAAGGGGCGTCTTTGGCAAGTAAGGCCGATAAAGGTTGTGCCAGCGAGGCAAAATTTGCCGAGAACTTGTGTAGATACGTGGCTAGACCAAGCCAACTGCGCAACTCAGTTTGGGTAGACGGAACGAGCCAGTCGCGAATGGTTTGGACCTTTGCAGGGTCAGCGCGACAACCATTGATGCCAACAAAGTCACCCAGAACAGGAATTTCCTCGACACCAAACATACATTTGGCCAATTTGGCATAGAGACCATTGTCCCGCAGGACGGCAAGGACTTGACGGAGATGATCACGATGGACCTCAAGGTCGGAGCGGGTGGTCGTGCGACGACTATGGATATAAATATCGTCGAAATAAGAGGGAGCAAAGGCTCGCAAAGGGCGAAGTTTCGCCGTCACCATGCGGTTGAACGTTGCTGGCGCATTTGAAAGGCCTTGTGGCATAACGAGCCATTCCCAGAGCATGCCACTTGGAGTGGAGACAGCGGTCTTAGGAATATCCTGTATACGCATCAGGATCTGGTAGAACCCATCGCGCAAATCGATCGTGGAAAAGAGGGTACTACCCGCCATGCTGTCAATGATGACATCCTTGCGCGGAATCGGCGTTTGCGCCGGCACGGTGGCTTGGTTAAGCTTGTTAAAGGCGTGGACGATACGCCAGCCACCACTGGGTTTCTTGACACAAAATGTCGGACTTGAATGCGGCGAGTTGCTCTCGCGCACATGGCATGCCTTCTTGCGGGCCGCAAAGAAAGAGTCGATAAATTCGACTTGATCGCGTGGCAATGGCCACTGTCGTGTAACGCAATACTTGGAACCCGGGACCAAGTCAATCTCATGGCGGATGCATTTGTCACTAGGCAGGGCCGCTGGAACCTCGTCAGGGAATACATCCTTGTACTCCATCAATATGTCGTAATACGGACTAGTCTTGAGAGACTCCCATGTCGTTCGTGCTTGCTTGTCAGCATCGTCAAGTACATCCTTGTCCATCGTGGATGTCGTGTGGAGGGTTCCATCTTCTTCAACGCAGATAACTGCGATACTGAGCGTTGCATTGGCGTCCAAGAGTCGCGTAAAGGAGCGAAAGCTCATCTCTGGCAAAGCCACAATTTCGTCTGCCGTTGTTAGCAGCTCGTCGAGGTCACAGGTAGACCTTATAAAATCTTCAACCGACACTCTGTCGGGACGCTCTTGTTCCACCGGCGTGGTTTCACTTGTTTCCAGCTGATTGTCATCGATCGACGCTTTGTCGTGGTCGTCGGAATTTCCATAGGCGCTAAATCGTACACGCGCCGCTTTTCCTTCAGGTTCGTTTGAAGGCTCTTCGCTTGCTGGAACAACTAGTTCTTGTTTTGGACAGTCCACAGGATCGTCACATGTCCTTGTTGACGATGAGTCAACACTGACCACAGCGAGTTCATTACTCTGCGCCTGGTTGGATACGTGGGAACGTGGAGACGCTGGCACCATAGTCTTGAGGCGCCAGTCAATAATGGGCTGATGGCGTTCGAGCCAACCCATTCCAAGGATCAAATCCCATCGATTGTCGAGATCCATGAGGAAGAATTCTTCAGTGGACGAGAAGTCGCCGATCGAGATTGGCAGGACGACAGTTTGTCGAGGGTTTGAAATAATCCGACCATCGGCTAGGCGGATACGTAAGGTGTCATTCGGTCGAACTTCAGACGTGGAGACGTCTGGAGCTTTGGCAATAGTTGCGCGCCGCGCATAGTTTTCAGATGCGCCACTGTCTATTAAGACACGGAGAGGGTCTCTGAACCCAGCAATTGGGAGCAGGTAGGAAAGCATCTGGTGATGCTCTCCTAATCGGCACAGAGTGCCAGGGGCTAGATCAACAGGTACCGCAGGCGCAGTGTGAGGGACCCATTGATCCACTTGCCCAGTAGACCGCCCGGCGCCTACTGGGTGAGGAAGTTTACCTGTCGACGCGGTGGCGTTCCTGGCGCGCGATGCGCGTTGGAAGCCTGTCGACGAGGAGCGGTACAGTTGCGGGAGATATGTCCCATTCGCTGACAATTGTAGCAACGCACCGTGCGTCCTTGATTGGGATTCGATCGATTGCGGTCAAACTGACGATGTTCGCGATGATTGTTCGTCGTCCCGATTTGGCTAATTTCCATGTCGTACTCGTCATGATGACCCGAAAACGAAGCAGCAGACTGCGAGTAATGCTCGCCAAGGGCAATGTTGCGTGCGTCAACCATATTCTCGGGCATTCGACGGAAGACTTCAAGTCGAGAAGGGCCTTGGTTTAAACCATGCATAAAAACGTTGACGATGGCTCCTTCGGAGACCAGAGCCTTGTCAGGCAGGGAGAGCCAGTGGTATTCGAGCTTCTGGGCAAAGTCGCTGATTGTCAGCTTGCCTTGAGTGGCCTTCAATAGTTGATGCATGTGGCGCACAGCCGCGTCCTTGGGCAGATAAGTTGCCTTCATGAGAGAGATGAACTTGGGCAGGGTGTCCATCGCAGAGGTATCGCGCATATAAGTATTGACTGCCCAGGTGTGGGCTTTGCCGGTAAGGCATGATACAGCAAATGCAACTTGCTTGGTTCCAGATTGTAAATCCATGGCTTCTACGGCCATCTTCACGCCAGCTTCCCAGACGAGAAGATTTTACGGAGACTGAGCCTCCAAACTTGGGGACATCGAGTCTCACTCGCCCTTCGCGGTCAGGGCTGTCATGGTTGTTCATCACAAACGTTGGAATCGTTGAGTTGTGACTTTTCCTTCTAGCAGGTCCTTGGATGATCTAGAGTGCTACCAAGTGTAACCGTGTACACGCGCAGGAGGAAGGCTTAGGAAGCAGAGAGAAAGATGAAAAGTGAATTAGCTTTATCCTGCCTAAAGCTAATGAATGCAGAGTCGAACAGGGCTTGTGAGCCAGTGAATATGAATGGCCTAGAAGGCACCGAGCCAAAGGAATGGCAGAGGGCACGGAGTGCTTCACATGCAGGGGAATACAGATGACATCTAACAGCAGGCATGTCATGCCAAGGGTCAAAGAGCAAGTAACCGGAGTGTCCGGTTACAGGAAGAGCTGTGCTTCCCCCGACGCCTTATGTAGCTCGGTGGGCTAGACCTCGGGACCACTGAAACAACGCGGTAGCTAGTCGAAGTAGTAGTCTTTCCAGTCAAGATTCGGCTGAACGTGTTTCCAAAGAACTTGGAGCGCAAGTTCGACCTCGATAGCTCCCGCGCGTCCTTGCAATGATTTTAGCTGTAATACGTGTCGAAATATGGTTCAAAATGCTTTTAACAGTAAAGAACTATGAGGACTTGGACAAATGTGAGACCATCTTCACGGTCGCAAAGCGTCATCTGCTGTTCATTGCCCCCAAACCCCCAGACCTTTAAAAATACACCATTTTGATCCAAAAATGCATCGTATTGTCCAATCGACAGACTTTCCTGGACTGTCGCGAGAGCTCAAATTTTCTTTAATTATTTTAATACGATGAGTACATACAATTATCAAGTATTGTGAGGAGAGTAGTATACTTGGAAAAGGCAATTTTGTAGTGATCACCTTTGCTCATCCAACTTGAGAGAAAGCCACATTTTCCAGAATTCACAGAAAAATACTTGCGTTTGGAATGCATTTACTGAAAATCTGTCCTGAGTTCCTTTCTACGAATTCCAGACACAACACATTTAATTTCATATTTTTTAGCTTATATTTCGTATCAGTGATGGAAACTTATCATAATGCATAACCTGTTTTAATTGATATTTATTTATTTTTCTATATTTTATGAATATAAAATATCGACAGTTCGAAGAATTGAAGACCAAAGTCGACTTTTCGCGCCGCGCAAGAGCCATGGACCCTGCGATGCTGGAACAATACGCTGATGTACGTTGTCCTGGGCCTAGATGGAAGAGCCCTCATGGTTCTTCAGTGGCTAGATAACTTGGAGAAGTCAGATCCCAAGGCGTATGCGCAGTTTGTCCAGGAAATGCAAGCGAAGGTTCAAAGCGGTGAAGCCGGCAACCTGCCATCCAAACCCGAAGAGCTCCGTTTTCCAGGCAATAAAGTCATGCAAGAGGCAGGCATTGCCGACAAGAAGGAAGGCATCTACGTTGACGTCACGCCTGGCTTCGTGATGAAGACTATGGAACGAAAATCACAAACTAAGGTTTGTCCAGGTCGGTTGCTGGAGATCTTGGCTGACTGAGTGGCTAGCTCTTTGTCAATATTTGCACTTCAGAACATATCCAAGTTTTTAGCAAAAAGAAACAATTGGACGAGAATGGAGAAGAGCAAGAAGGCATCCATGTTCCATTGAGCCTTGGTCCACCGCATGAAGTTGTCGATCATGCACAGAAAACTTGCTTGGCCATCGATGTCGCCGTCAATCCTGGAGTAATATCTTCACCTTGGAAGAGACTTTCAACGGTGTGTGTAGGTTTTAGAAGATTGCAACTCAGATCCAACATTTCGCAACTTTGTCTGCGAGTTGGCACTGGAATACTTGGCACAAAAGTACAAGTTTGAATGCGACCCTCAGTACAAATTGCCGAAACTGACGTACCGCGGCACGTTGCCTCCACCACGTCATTATATCCGCAAGACCCAAACGCCAGTGATTCAGGAAGTCTCTCGACCGACGCCAGTCGCGCCACCGAAAGAACTTGCAACGCCAACTTTGCGATTATTTGAAAATTCCTTGGATGTGGAATGCACTGCGATGCCAGCTTGTGAAGGCGGACCAGCAGTCAGTCCTGCTTCTTTAGACAATGCACCAGCAAATCTAGTAGCTCAAATCCAGCTCACAGCCATTTTGGTACGGGCAAAGTCTTCACAAGTCGACTCATTTTAAGCTAGACTGCTGCGGATATTGATGTCCAAGCTAATGCCGAGTATATCGTTGTGAGCGCATCAGGCCACCACGACATCGGTACAACTCAGTGCTGCATTATCTTTAACAGTCCTCGTGATTTTAGCCAAGTACTTACCGTACCCAGTTCAAGTGGAAAACGTCTCTGCGGCTCTATCTGGCACTGTCTTGACGATAACTTTACCCGTGGACAAGTCCTGGGCTGCTAAAACCGACGGCGCTGGTTTGTTAATTCGACGATCCATCCAACGTTATCTTCCACGTAGATATCGGCTCTTCGCCGTGGATGTTGGCTCAAGCTGTAGCCCAAGATACACCGGTACTTCACTATCTCCCAGGAATTTTATTAGAATTGATTTAGGTCCCTCAACGTGCTGTCGATCGCTTTCACGTTGGTTCAGTTGAGCCTAAATCTGCAAGTCAGACGCCAATTCAGGTATTGCCAAAGCCATTCTCTGGAGCTAGAATTGACGGAACGATGTGAATCGCGTAGGAAGATGAAGTACTCCCTGAAGATCGCTTCCACCAACGTGATATGATGTCGATGCATATTTTGGACCAGCGGCGTCGAGACAAGGAACAGAAAGCTGAGAAGGCAGCAGCTGAACATGCTGCTCGTAAAGCTGAAGCAGAACGCAAACAGGCGGCAGCTGCTGCGGCAGGCAAAACGTGGGCGGAAATGTACCCGAACGAGCCCGAGACGACATTTGTCGATTTGGCCGAGATGTTGAACCCGAAACCTGCTCCGATTCTTGCATCACAAACTGCACAAGCCGTCGCGAAACATTGGAAACAAGACAAGCAAGCTGTGCAACATCTCAAGAGCTCACTCGCGTTTGAGTTGCTAGAATAAATGGACGCCTTCAATGCAAAGCATCATCGAATTGGCTCATTTCCCAAAGTCAAAGCTGAACAGCTCAAAAGATGCCGCCGTCGCCATAGTTTTCAATGGGAACTCCATTCGCATATCACGTTCCGTCCGAGCGTTCGACATCCCAGGGGGACGTGGTTGCACTGGACCAAATGTTCCTTGTCCCATGCGTGTTCCGCCTCTTCACGGGTACGGCGACGAGATGTCAACGAACTCGCTTACCCCTCGGGGGCGACCTCCTAACAAAACGCACTGTAAATGAGGTATGTACAGCACTGAGAGGAGCAACAGTTTTGGCGATCTCATGGCTGGAGCTTTACTGAACGAAACCACCGAACCAACTCTGCTTGCTTTGAAAACAAGTCGTCGTCTTACTACTATTGGATCGCCTGCTACCTACGGCATATTTCTCATTGTGCAAATTGCCTTCAAGTGCGTCTTCCATGCGTGCTTTGGCTCCCCTCGCGCTTGCTACAATCGCTGTCGCGGCTTTCAACCAAGGTCCGTACGATGCACCAGTCAGAGTGACCCACGAACAAGTCGCCGTGTTCTCTGAAGTAAGGGATCTTCGAACTCTGCAACGACGAGCGTCGGCTACTCTGTATGACAAAAGACGACTGGCATCATCAGCCAACTGGCTGACAAAGTGTTTCGGTGCATGTGCCAGACCACCCGCGAGACCTCAAAGTCCCCAAAGGCCCTCAAGCCCCGCGAGACCTCAAAATCCCCAAAGGCCTGAAAGTCCCCAAAGGCCCTCAAACCCCGCGAGACTTAAAAGTCCCCAGAGGCCTCAACGCGCTCAGGGAGACGGAGGTGCCTCGGGATCTCGTCCACATGGCCATCGTCGTCAAAATACGTTTGATCGATGGGTCGAATCTACTATCAAGAATCAAATTCGACCACGTTAGCTCGTCCGCGCGTCCTTGCTACGATTTCATCGGCACATGTAATACATACCTGAATGCATTTTCGATTCTGTTTGCCTTCCCAAATCGTCCAAAGAATGAGCAAGTGAAAACATCCCTGCGCCTGACAAGTACATCTCACAGACGACATCAATATACCTCTCTCGACGAACCTCCATCGATGCACGAGGTTTAGTAAGAATATTACAACACCAAAGGGTTATCGAAATACAAGTTCGTTGTCGAACAACTCGAGTTTGACATGTCAATCCCAAGGTTCTCGCTCACATCGAATGTTGGCCAGTAGCATGGGCTGCCCAGCAGTACAAGATGAGCAAAATGTCAAAGTCCAATGGAGGAAAACCGTCTTGCCGATTGCGCCGCTCGCGATTTGAAAGAGCACAAGTTTGATCTCATGATTTTCACCAAAACTTGATGGTTTGATGCCCATCGGTGCTTCCTTAAAGTGAGCGCGGCGATGGGAAAGATGACGACGTATACTACAGATTGCCAGAGTTTGCACCACACTCCAGTGGAGCGGCGTTTTCGCATGCTTCAAGACTTAGTTTATAAAATGGTTGCTGGTGTATGTGATCCACCGCATCAAGAACTTTCATACACGATTACGATTAAAAGTGTTGCTGTTAGTCGTTGTGTCTATCGGCATTTTGATTGAAAATTTGTCCGAGAAGACGTATACTAATATTGACGGCCATCGGGAACTTCTTTCGAGCCACGCCCACGGCTTCCTTGTCTTTGAGCTCTCTCGGCTTGTTGATAATTCTGGACGCTCTGTTGAACGCGCTTGTTCTTTCTCTCGCGCTGACTGGCTGAGCGTGCGTAGACCACAGATTCATCTCCCCGGAAGCTATGACCTTTCGAGTCTTGGCGGCGGATGGAACTCGTGCGGCACAGCCCAAAGCAACTGGCCACCGATGCGCCTGCAAGTCGTCTCGAAGGCAAGTTGTACGAGGCAGCCGACGCTTCTCGTCGATGCGCCACCTTGGCTTGCATATCTTGGGGATGTTGGTTCAACGCCACGACGGCAGACGCAGCAAGCGCGAGGAAGATCAAAACACGCATGTCAGGAACGAGGCACTTTGCACAATGAGAAGAAATCTATTACTTAAGGCTTCTATTACTTAAGGCTCTAACGCAACACGTAAGTACGAGACTAAGTACGAGAGTAATTTTTACATACAAACGTCAAGTCAACAAATGAGCAATTTTAAATACTTTATCCAAGTACAAAATGAGCAATTTGAGACAAGTTCGTTCATTGTTGTCAGCACTTCCAACCAACATCAACTAATTTGACCACTCAAGGTTGTATTGCCCGATATCCATGGCAAATATCCATTTGGTGTGATGTTGTCAATTATATATTTGGTGTGTTGCTCAATAATTGGTGTCATGTTTTGTCACGATGCACCCATGATGCTGGACGTGGCAGTTGTCGATAATATTAATAATCATTCCACATACAAAATGAAAATATTGTCCTACTATTTAAAATAATACCTGCCAAAGATGAGATGGATTGTAGTTGAGTTTTTCTGGGACGATGCAAGGTGAGATGCATGTCTTAGGATAGCTTCACTCGGGCAGAAAAGGCCACTGAATAAGCGGTCAACACACTGTGCAGTAGGGTGACGAGCCCTTTCTGCCACTTTAAGCCATACTCTGGCCAGAGGCTTGGACTGCGAAAGGCGAATTCCGACGCGATATGCGAATGTAACGAAGTAGGGCCTTTTTGGCTCGAAATACCGGACTTTCTCATAGAGCAGCCAGGGAAGGCTATAACGTGTGGTTTTACTGTATTTTCATATTGACTTTGGACGAGTAAATCCTCTCCCCATAGTTCAACTTTTTTACAGTAAGGGGACAATGTGTAACGTTGGTTGCCACTATTGCAACTGATGGTGCTACTGTTTTTTACGGAGTACCACTGTTGATAGTGGGCCTACGGCGAGTAGATTGAAACACTTCAGGGGTGTTGCATGATAGTTAGCAGGTGCATTACCCAGTATCAAAGTTTCAACTCATTGGATGTACGAGTTCAAACGCGATGTTAAACAAAGTGATGTTTAATAAATACCGCGAATTCTGTACGATTTATGAAAGAAATGAGTAGTATTTTCTGGCAAACCATTTTATGTTAAGCTTAAGTGGCGGGACACATATCCACAGTATTTTTACGATTCAATCACATTATCATTTTTGTGTTGATGTTTTTGTATGAACATTTGTCTGACGCAGTTTTCTGCGTAGAAAATAACAACTACTCGGCCTCTAAGAAAGATAAAGGCAATTGCAGTCATGACAATGACAATCAAGGCCATGCGATCGATAACTCCGAACCTGGAAAGCAAGCAGAGCGGAATGAAGTGCATGCTACCGAACAAGAGTCTGCATCCACTGGAGCTAATGGCTGGGCTGTGGATGACGATGCCTTGAATCAGGGCAAAATCAACGACGAGGCGGCTATGAGAATGGCCAACAAGGCGGAGTACAACAAACGTGCTCGCGAAAAGAAACGGCAATCTCTCCTGGATGCAGTCGACGAAGAGGTGGCAATGGAAAAATCCAAAAAGGCGTAGAACAACAAACGTGCTCGCGAAACGAAACGGCAAGCTCTCCTAGAAGAGGTCGACAAATACAAAATGGCGGAGTACAACAATCGTGCTCGATAAAAGAAACAGCTCCGGAATAAACCCAAGGGTCGCCCGAAGAAGAAGAGTGGTCACAACAGTGCACGCGTCAGTTTCGATGACTTCGATGAATCATTGGTGCCTCTCATACTATTGAGCAGCGTTCGATTTGCCGCCATTGCGAAGCGAAGATTTGGCCAGGCGAAGCGAAGATTTGGCCAGGCGAAGCGAAGATTTGGCCAGGCGAGGAAAAGGACTGCTGCGGTGGAGGCTCTCGAGTGCTGCCTGTTGCTACCTGGCCTGACACACCCGAGTTTCGCGAATACATTGCTTTTTTCAAAACCAGAGGGTTTGTCAATAACACTCGCCGGTACAACGCCCTCTTTGCCTTTACATCTATTGGTACCAAAGAAATTATTCACGGCAACGGTGGGCCGAGATCTTATACAATCCAAGGCGATTTGCATCATTTAATTGGACCACTGTTGCCTGCGGACGAAGAACAAGCCAGTTACGCCCAGATCTACATTACGGATCCTGAAACGCAAGCAAGCATACGACGAAGAATGCTTGGAGGAAATCTTAATGTGTCAACTGTGACGAAAATCCAGCGTCTACTACTGCAGCACAACACGTTCACCCAGCTGCACAAGCAAGCGAAGGATATTCCAAAGGATGACGACATGAGATTAGTGCTCACTGCTCAGCCTCGAAGCAACAGCCGAACGCATAACCTTCCTACGTGTTCTGAAATCGCTGTTCTTTTTTCAGAAACGTCCAAGTCAGGGCGTCATATCTTACTGCATGGTATTGATGCCCCCGTACTCAGCGAAGTTCAGCGAAACTATCACGTTGGTAAACGTGTGCGTTTGGATCGACAACCTGGGGAACAACGCTTATTTCGCATTAAGGAATTTCATTCGGCATATGACCCGCTTCAATACCCTTTGCTCTTTCCCACTGGGACTTTGGGGTGGTCGTTTGACAACAAGAGCGGTCGCAATCATGGAAACGTGAGTTTGAACGATTATGCTCGGTACCATTTGTACGAGCGCGGTGCATTCTCTCCATTACATGCCAGCGGACCTCTATTTCAAGTGTTTGCAGTCGACAATTTTGCAAAGGTGGAAAACCAAAGGCTTCGATATATTCGTGACCAAACCAACAACCTCCGCAGCGACACGTACCGCGCACTTCATGACGCTGTTTCGCATGATGTGGACCTCAGAAGCATTGGAAAAAGGACTGTTTTGCCGTCATCTTACACGGGTGGACCTCGGTACATGAGACAACGTTACCTTGACGCCATGGCAATTGTTCGCAAGTTCGGTCGACCAGACCTTTTTATCACTGTGACATGCAATCCAAAGTGGGTTGAAATCGACAGGGAGCTGGAATTGGCGAAAGACGACTATGGATTTAAACGATCTCCAGCTGATCGACCTGACTTAGTGACGCGCATGTTCCGCCTCAAGCTCTTAGCCAGCGAAGCCATGCTGTACAAGGGGGCAGTTTTGGGTCGACAAGCTGCGTGTGTTCGTGTTGTCGAATTCCAAAAGCGTGGACTGCCTCATGCCCATATGTTGGTCATATTCACTGGGGACGACAAAATCAAGACAGCTGCCGATATTGACAGTATTATCAGTGCAGAAATCCCCGACAAGGAAAAGAATCCAAGACTGCACGAAATTATTACAACCTGCATGATTCACAAATGCGGCGACCGATGCCTGGAAAACGGGAAGTGCAAGAAAAACTTTCCAAAAGCATACTGCAACGAAACATCAGAAGGCAGTGATGGATATCCACTCTACCGTCATCGCCGCTCTTCGGCAGAGCGGCCCTCTGAGTATACCAACCAATATGTTATTCCGTACAACCCAACGTTGAGTGCCATGTTCGACTGCCACATCAATGTCGAGGCGTGTACAAGTATATCTGCAGTCAAGTACCTGTACAAGTACATCTACAAGGGCTCCGACCGCTCAAATTTTCAAGTTGAGTCCGGTGAACTTGACGAAATCAAGCAATACCAAGATGCCCGCTATGTATCGTGCTGTGAGGCCCTCACACGCATTTTCTCTTTTGACATGTTCAAACGATCTCACGCTGTCGAGAACCTCGAAATACACTTGGAAGGTGAACAAGTTGTATGCATTCCTACCGACCGCCCGATGAGCCCTCAGGAATTGGCAAGGAGGAACCGGACGAAACTCACCGCGTTTTTTTAACTGTGCCGTGAAAACAGTGATTCACAAGCACTTGCGCGTGAATGTCTGTACCATGATATCCCCGAGCATTTCGTATGGAACAAAAAGCTCCGCAAGTGGACATCGCGTAAAAGGGGTGGTGATAGTATGATCGGGAGGATGCTGACGGTGTCACCCCGCTCGGGAGACTGTTTTTTTATGCGAATGCTCTTATGCTACCGACGAGGTCCGACATCGCACGAAGATTTGCGAGCCGTCAATGGCGTGGTTCATCCGACGTTCAAGTCAGCCGCACATGCCCTTGGCTTTTCTTGAAAATGACGAGGAATGGCTCACCTGCATGCGAGAAGCAACTGAAACAGCAACTCCCTATGAGCTCCGAACACTTTTTGTCAGTATTCTGATTCACTGTGAACCTGCGGATGCACGAGGGCTATGGAACAAATTCGAAGATGAAATGAGGCAAGATTTCCACCGCATGTACCCCGACGATTCTCAAAAATCTACAGCTTTCGCAATTCAGGCTTTATCAAGATGCCTCGAGTCGAATGCATCAAGCTTGGATCGTTTTCCGGAGCTTCCACAGCATGCACATTTCGAACAATATTTTGCTCTTGAGGAAACAAACAGGGGCCGTCAATCCAACCGATTAGTGGCTATGGAATCTTCGCACAACCAAGAACAAATCCAAGGCATTTTGGAAGGCAAGTCTACGATGACCGAAGAGCACGAGGTCTTCTACAACGACGTTATGAGCGAGATTACGAAGGAAAGCACTGTTCGAAGAGGCAAAGTATATTTTCTCGATGGTGAGGGCGGCTCAGGGAAGACGTTCATCTCAAACATTTTACTGGCTCAAGTGCGCTCAATGAACAAAATTGCGTTGGCTGTTGCTTCGTCCGGACTTGCTGCTCTGAATTTGATCGGAGGTACAACTGCGCATTCGAGATTCTGTCTTCCAAGATCATTGCACGAGCTTAGCCGATGTGACGTTCGGAAGCAGTCACATCTTGCGGAACTTTTACGTCTCACAGAACTTATTATTTGGGACGAGTGTTCGATGATGCACAAGTATGCTGTGGAGGCCGTTGATCACATGCTACAAGATTTGATGGACAACGCGCTTCCTTTTGGTGGAAAGGTCGTCATAATCTCGGGCGACTTCAAGCAAATGCTTCCAGTCATTTTGAAGGGCACACCTGGGCTAATCCTCGAAGCATGCTTGAAGAACAGTTACCTTTGGAGAAATGTCGCAAAGTTTCATCTGACGGTGAACATGAGGTTGACCAACAACAACTCAGAGAGTGTTCGAGAGTTTGCTGCATTGCTCAAGTCTATTGGTCATGGAACATACCCCACATGTACCGAACTCGGTGCCGATTACATTCGACTACCTGATGATTTGGCGATTCCATACAAGTCGCCTGATGATTTGGGGTCATTTTTACACAACGTCTATCAAGACATGAACAACCTGCGCATCAATGCACCTAGATCGTACTTTGGATGTCGAGCTATCCTTGCACCCAAACATAGTGTTGTTGCTGACATCAAAACACTTCTTGAGCGACTCACTTCCGACTGCGAAATGACATATTTGTCCGCCGATTCTGTTGCTGACAAACCCAACTCGGACACAAATGCATGCGAGTTCCCCATCGAGTTTCTGAATTCTATAGACATCAACAACTTCCCCAGCCACAAGTTGCATTTGAAAGTTGGTTGCCCCATTATTCTGCTTCGTAATTTGTGTACTTCGGAAGGCATGTGCAACGGAACACGTTTAATTGTTCTTGAGCTGAAAACACGATGTATCAAGGCTCAAATTATGAACGGCTCCCACACGAACAAGATCGTTTACATTCCCCGAACTACTACAATTCACGATGGTGAGCAAAACAATTACCCATTTGAGCTACGCAGAAGACAATTTCCTGTTCAAGTTGCCTTTGTAATGACGATTCACAAGGCTCAAGGTCAAACGATTTCTCACGTGGGCGTCTACCTTCCAGAACCCGTCTTCTCGCATGGACAGCTTTACGTCGCCATGTCAAGAGCCCAAGCAAAAGGCAACATTAAGTTTTTGGTCGCCAATGGACAGTACGATGGACTGCCTGGAATCTACACGAAAAACATTGTGTATCAAGAAGCATTACAATAGGCAGGACTCCATAAAACTTCATCCATAACTAACAAACGTTATCATGTTCTTACAAATATTTACACTGTGTGGTTGTGGAATTGCCGTGACTTCCTGGATCAAGTCCAATTGCATCGTACCGATGAATTGGATGATAAATCCTCGAGATTAGCTAACCCCAAACTACGCACCTTATACTTAGATTCAACGTTACAGTATCACAAGATGAAGAAGTACGTGGTTGTCAACCAACGATGACCTCGATCTACTCATCGATCGCACAGATTGTGCAATCTGAACTTGGGTATATGATTTATCTCCTGACGAAAAAAAATATTCGTCAGTCAACAGTAGCCAATCAGAATCCTCAGCGTTAACTTATTTTTTTTACTTCGAACTGGGCCTGAATCAAATTCAAAATTCATAGTATGGCTTCAAACGTTTCATGTGTGTGAGCAAATCTTTGTTATTTCCAAAGCAAAACGCTCCACCCAGGGGCGTAGCCCTGGCCTCACCCTAGTGTCCTTTAATTACCGTATCGGTCAATTATCTCACCACGAAATTTCGGCTTGGTGAGTGAACGAATGGCTCGGCTCTGGTGAATCATTTTGAACGATCCTCATTTGTCTGGTGAACACATATGAACGAATGCTGAGATGACCAATCAGATATTTCGAGCGATACTAAGCTAATGATGAACTATTTTGACAGCAATTTAATCAACGTATGGATTAATAAAATACCTTTCATTTCGATTTTTTCACCGTGTCCGATGCGTTTGGCTCACGGCTAGGGAACCCACAGATTGCGGGTTCGAGTGTCCGAGTGCGCATTTTTGATAAAATTTTGTTTAATCCCATGTCTGATTGTTTGGCTCCAAATACCATTGATTGCTCCTACCTCACGCACAGTAGGAAACGCATAGATCTCATTCCTTCAATGTGCAGCAGGCGAGAAACTAGCATTCCAATGTATGCCATAGCGTCATTGAGCACTGGCAGGAATCTCAAATCCTGTTTACAACAACAGTCTCTCGATGATTCTGTTGTTGTTCACAGACTTTGAACTCCATGCCAATGCTCAATGATGCAGCTGCTTGCAACCACAGAGCATGTATGTGTGATAGCTCTGTGGTTGCGAATAGACTGTATGCCATAGCGTCATTGAGCACTGGCAGGAATCTCACATGCTGTCTACAGCAGCAGTCTCTCGATGATTCTGCAATTTCGCTTTTTCGACAGACACAGAGCAACCTTGCAGTACGAACACGAAATATCTGTTTTTGGTGCTAATTTAGCATTGTCGGATGCAGAAAGGTAAAATCGACAAAGGAAACACCAAGTTCTAGTCTCTGTGTGTATTGGCAAGTGGTCAGCTGGGTAGAATTGACATTTAGGTAATTCAGACATTTTTGCGGTGACGAGGAAACCTGGGTGTTAGTGGAGTGTACGAGTCGGTCGGACGAGATTGATTCTCTTCAGGCATTTCGCCATCAGAGTCGCTGTCAATGCTGTCAAGATTGTTTTCCATAAGGTGGTGCATGGCGTGTGTAATGTGCACTGTATCCACCTCGAAAGTTGACTCTTCGTCATATGCTTCGTCGCTGAGATCACTCATTTTCAAAAGAATCGTTTCACCGACGTTTCAAACGCAACTAACATGTAGTTCATTTGATTGGTTAAAGTAGTGGCTTTTCATAGCTATTTCTATATTTTCACCAATCAAAATAGTTTGAATTTTATTGTGAAAACACCCATAAAAAAACTAATTTTGATGCAAATTTGCATCATAAGAGCATCTCCAACCCATTAGCTATAGCCATAACCAAATTAGCCATTTTGAGACAGTTTTAGCTATAGCTACATTTGTAATCCACATTCTACCATAGCTAAATGGAAGAAGCGACACCCAGTATGACCATATATCCTGAGTTCATCAGTGCCCTAGCAGCGATGCCCCAAACAACTGCGACGAATGCTGATCTTTTTGTCATCAATTTCTGTCCATTCTAGGACTCTCAGCCTTAGAGCATCTCCAGCAGTCTCTGAATCTGAAACTGAATTTTACCTGAGATCCAGGGGCAAGAGTTGCACAGAAAACTGAGTTTGAGTTTCAGTGTCGATATTTTCACAGCAGTCTCGGAATTTAAAGCTCAGAAACCTGTAATTTTAAATACTATATTAATTTATGCAATGACATGTTCACCTGTAATGCAGCCAGAACAGAGCCAGCAGCTGGCTGGCGCTCCAAGTTGCCGAGGGTTCTTGCGTCCTGCGCCATGAAGAGACAGGAGATGATGAAGATATGCATAATGTTATAAAACTAGGTCATCAAGAGAGTGACGGCATAGTGCAGCTCTCTTTGCCGTCCATCCATGCCAATAAAACGTGAATATCTAGTATTTTGTATACCATAATAAGTCTGAATATGAAACTAAAGTCAGTGCCTCTGGATTTTGGTCCCAAAACCCTGACTTTTTGGCTCAAAACTCAGTGGCGGCGCTCGAAACTCAGTGTCACGTTGTCCTGAGAACCAGTTTCAGAGTCAAAACCAGAGACTGCTGGAGGTGTTTTCCCTGAAATTATCCACTGGAATCAGAAAAAAGTCAGTTTCAGAGAAGGATTCAGAGACTGCTGGAGATGCTCTTATCCTCGACTCCTTTTCACTCATGCAAGATCTCAGTACGGCTTCACACATTCATTCTTGTCTTGTTCAAGAATGTATGTTTGATATTTGACTTTTGAAATACTTGGCTAGCTATTTCGGTGAAAAATAGCTAGTCCAACAAAATATTATGGCTATAGCGATCCTGGGTGGGGCTGCTTTCTAGCCAAATTTTGGCTGTGGCTAGGGAAATAGCTACCGGGTGGAGACACTCTAAGGGATAGCATGTTGTACAACTAGTGTTGCTTTGTAAAAGCTGAATGTGGAATTGCTTCAAGAGATTGACATCGGACGAGGCCTTGAAACGGAATGCTGGCTTGCGCTTGATGTCTTGGTCATTTGATTGGCCCATCTACATGTAAAATTTATTCCTTGTGAGAATTACACACAAGACATTTCCTTCGTCAAATTTCCTGATGTGTGTCTCACAAGGAATTCCTCACAAAGAATTCTGGTTTGCAAAATTCGTCTAAAACTTTCTATTAGAGCATCTCCACCAGTACGGTAAAAGTTACTACTAGTAGTAAAAGCTAAATTGTCGGTTTAGCTTGGATTTCCATTTGGATTTTCACACCAGAGATGGGCATAAATCCACTTGGACGGGTTCCAAATCCCAATTTCCCAATAAAAATATGTAGCCAATAAAATCACATAACCCAGTGTTGCCTCAAAGCCATGGACGGGGTGGATCCCTTTATACTCAGCGAGCTATGTGCATAGGACGACGGGGAGCAGTGGTGGCTCGACGCAGAGCTCGACGAAGCGCAGCAAAATGTGCGACACGGCGGCTGATGTCTGGGACGTACATCCAACAAGTCTCGCGACTACGAAGGCCGATACACTCGTCTCAAACAGCAATACTTTTGTGAGAACCCGATTTACAATGACAGCGACTTCAGACGCCGGTTCAGAATGAGCAAGCGGCTTTTCTCTCGCATATACAGTGGTGTACTGGCTACATATCCTTGTTATTTCCAACAGCGTGTAAACTGCGTAAAAAAACTTGGAATTCATCCACTTGTAAAGATTGTTGCCGCGCTTTGAATGCTTGCTTATGCTACACCTACTGATGCGCTTGATGAGAACTTTGAAATCTCTGAAACCACGCTATTCGACACCCTACGACATTTTATCGATGCTGTGATTGCTTGCTTTGGAGAGGAATATATGCGAGGTCCAACGGAAGAGGATATGTTGAGCATTTGCTCAAAGTGAACGCAAAGCGTGGATTTGTTGGAATGCTCTGTAGTATCGACTGTATGCATTGGGAATGGCAGAACTGTCCTGTGTACCTCGCCGGTCTGTTCAAAGGCAAGGAAAAGAAACCAACTGTTGTGTTGGAGGCTTGCGCTGATGCTGAGTTGTGGATTTGGCACGCAAGCTTTGGCTGGCCAGGCTCCTTGAATGATATCAATATCCTCGACCCGTCGACCTTTTTTGACCGTATCTTGAATTGCCAAGCGTCGACGGTCTCGTTTGTTGTGAATCAGCATGAGTACAATATGGCTTACTGCCTCGCTGACGGTATCTATCCCGATTGGCCTGTGTTCCTTAAAACGATTCCTCATCCTACAGGCAACAAGCGCAAATTGTACTCAGCGACACAAGAACCTTGCCGTAAGGACGTTGAGAGAGCCTTTGGTGTTCTCCAAGCTCGATGGAGAATTATCAATTCACCATGCCGCTTTTGGAAGCGATCAGACATGGCCAACATCTTGAAGGCATGTATCATCATGCATAATATGATTGTCGATGACGAACGCGTCGAGGGATATGACCAAGAGTACTTGTGGGATGATCATTCTGCTTCAACATTTCGAGTGTCGCGTCCACCTGAGCGCCAGTCTCATCAATTGCATCGTGTCAACAACACCATCGAGACTATCCGACGCATTGAAAACCGCGGTTTGTACTTCCAACTTCGTGATGGTGTAGTTGAACACATTTGGCAAATGCATGCTGAAGCTAGCTGAACAAGTTCTTTATTAGCCGTTTGCTTAATCGATAATGTCTACACTTCAAATGTGTCGTCATCATTCTCGCCACATAATGCCATAATGGTCGCTCGCTTGGCCTGGTTAGTCGTAGAGAAACCATCGGCAATGCTCGACAAAGACGTCCCCTGAGACTCGGGTGTTGCACTGGGCGAGTCTGTGGCGCTTGGATCAATTCTCTTGGCCTGTACTTCCAAGTCCTTGAGCAACATCTTCTTTTTAAGTTCCAAGAATCGGGCATGCTCTTCACTAACTAGTGTTTCCGTGAAGATTGTTTGCATAACGTAAGCACGAAGAAGGCCATTGCGCTCTTCACTGGCCTTCTTGATACCAACTCCTATCGACAGTTGTTGGGCTCGGTCGCATTTCTCTTGTTTCATACGCTTAGCTCGCTTCACACCACACTTTTCAGCTGCATCACTCATGTCGTCACGTCCATTATTGCGTTCATCAGATTGTGCCACACTGGACTCTCCATTCACACACTTGGCATCGTCAACAGAGAGGCAAAACATTGGACAGCTAGAGAGAACCTCGTAACATCGTTGAAATTCAAAAGCCTTTCTCTATTTGTGGGTGTGCTGGTAGATATTCAGAGCGCCAACAAGAGCGTCATTCTTGCCTGACTCCAGGGTCGAGAGAGCACGCTTCAGGCACTTCATGAACTTTCCGGTTTCATGCGATATAAGCGTGAACCGACTTTGCAAACTGTAGACCGATCGGTCCTCAAATTCCCCTCTTTCAACCCTACGTATAATGGTCTCGTCTTTGTCATAAGTCTCTTTCACTCGGCTCCAAAAACGATCCGACGTCTGATTGATTCCGATCGATGCATCATTCGAGACGCGGATCCACGCCTTTGCAATCGCTTGGTCCTCAGCAGGATCATAGTTCGACCCTCTTTTCGCTTTTCCCTTGTCGGTCATATCACGACAAGACGAGTAACTGAATGACACTGCAACTTTCAAGAGTTTGTAAGCGCGAATGTATCTGTGTTCGTTGCCGCGCGTGCCAATTTCACATTCTGGTTTGGGTTCGGATTATTTCCCAATTGGACCTCGTTTCACGATGGCTATATCCAAGCCAGATTTGACATAGGTTTACACTTCTGGCCAAATTTGACTTGGGTTTAGCCATCCTGGTGCAGAATTCTGAAGTGGAAATTGAGCATATGCCCTAAGTGGTGGATATGCCCTTAGAAGGTTTTAGGTTAACTGAGTATATTAAAGAATTAATATGGCCCAAAAGGGCCGCAAACTAGACTTTCGATTTTGGCTTCATAGGTCGCATAATAAATATGTGTTGCGAAATGTGACCTTGGAAGGTTCTTGTGGAAAATCGTCCAGTGTTGCTTAACCGAAATAGACTTGGGTGTGGGGTAATTTGGAGGAACCATGGCAGAAAGAAAATGTTGCATGGCGATTCAGGCTGTGAAAAAATTCAACAGTATAGAGAAGAGCCATACAAGCAACTTTCTTTTCATGACCATCTTGATCCGAGTTGGTGGTGGCGAGATACGAGGCAATTTCGGGTTGACTGTGGAGGACTTGAAAATTTGTATACAAAAGTCTTGATAAAAATTCCAAGTGGAGGTACGCAGTGAAAAAGGCCAAGTAAATAAAAGCTTGAGTTGGGGTCGATCCATGAATAAATAAATCGACAGGAGAGGAAGGCCAAAAATTGACAAAAGGGTCGAAACAGAGTAAAATCAGGCCCAAGGAAAATAAATTGGCAAGAGGTAGGAGCCCAAAAAATCCAAAAAGGTCGTGGCCAATTTAATTCGACCTCAGGAGGCCGAATTAAATCGCTGGAACCATGGGAAAAGCTGGGTTTGAGAGAGAGGACCATCCAAAATAAAATGTTCTTGGACGATTTGACCAGCCAAAAAAATCACCGAGGTCAGTCGTTCCATGACAAGCAAAGTTGTTTTCAGGAGCGTCTTCGTCGGAGTTGAAGGTGGCGAGATAGAGGGAAAATCCCTTGTGGGTTGGGCTTTTGGGGTAAACCTCCCAAAAATAATAAAAAAGGGTAAAATATTTGGGAGGTGCCATTTTGACATGCGCCATGCGCGGATAGGTCTCGAGCGCGAGCATCGTCGGAGCTGGATTTCGAACGGCGCCGCGGTCCATGGAGCCACTTGGCAGAATCGTAGCGACGATACGTACGAAGGATAGCGCACCATTAGAATCGCCATAGGTAGTGTGTAGCGGGAGAGCGCTAGACAAAACCAGTGTTTTTTCCAATCGGGCGTCTCGGCGGCCAAATTTGAAGGAGTCATAACTTCCGAACGGCTACGAGATAGATAGCCATACTTGGTGTCCTCCATCAATGGAGGCTAGCGGTGGATGCACCATATTAATCGGTGCATATAGAGTCGTGTAGCTGAAATGAGCTACGATGGTCGTTTTGGAGCCTTATCGGCTCAAAATGGTTTGGAATCGGAAGTTGGGTTCCTGTGCTGCTATCATGGTGCTTGATAGCTCAAATCCATCGCGAGGACATTCTCGAGCCTCTCCAACTCTAAGTTGGGCGATCGGAGTTGATTTGCGTTTAGGAGCCATTCCGATGAGTTTTAGCCATTTCACCAAAAGTTGTCGGGGCGACGGCAAGTAGGTTCCAGGGCTTCAATCATCGCTCTTGATGGCCCTTAGAAGGTTTTAGGAAGTCGTGTTTTTGATCCAAATCCCCAACTCAGCTTCGATGACATAAACACACGCACTTCGAAAACTATCCGAATATTCATGTTGGACGGATATTGTACTTCGTGTCATGCTGTCTGGAGATGTGGTTCTGCCTTGCGCCACGCTACCTGGACATTTCAGTGGCCCATCTCGTATGGATGAATGCGAATTACCTCCTAGTAAAAAGCTTAATCGGTTTATTAGGGGTATTCAAAGTTGAGGTATTTATTTACTTTTGATGCTTTGAAAGCAAATATTTTTTTATCGGATGACTTGAAAAGCAGTCATGCTGAAGCAGTTTGTTGAGGTATTCAAATTGAATAAATGCTTTTGAATCCCATTAACCGGATTCCAAATAAGTTTTCTTTCGTCCATCCATGCCGCGACAGGGAGTGCACATGGCCACCTTGAAAGGCATTGAAAAGTTGATTAAGCGCTTGTTGTTGAGCACCCAGATCAAAGCTCCACAGTGAAGCGGAAACTCAGACATTTGGTAGATCTCTACAACTGTATTCTACGTGTGCGCTACCTGCAGCCCAGGTTTCCCTTGCTCAAGTCCTTGGGAGCTCTCTCTATACTACCATATCTGCATGTTGATGACTTTGTACAAGAGCTGAGGGTCTCCCAGGAGACGTTCGCGTACATTTTGAGCCTTATCGAAGATGACCCTAACTTTATGAGCAAGTCCAACAACTCCCAAGTTTCCGTCTGGGTTCAACTTGCTTGTGGTCTTCATCGACTGGGTCACAGTGGAAGCGGGTCATCTTGTGGTATGGTTGCTCGTGCTAAAGGTGTTGGACAAGGATCGGTGTTTCTTTACACGAGCCGAGTGATTGATGCTCTAAAAAGGCGAGCTTCAAGGTGGATTTCCTGGCCCTCTCCACATGAACGCAAATGCCTTGCTGCTCTGAACATGCAAGAATTTAGATTTGCTGGATGTGTTTTATCTACAGATGGTACACATTGCGTATTGTTTGAGAAGCCAGCACTGGACGGTGAAGTCTATTTTTCTCGAAAGAAGACGTACTCAATGAACACTATTCTAACCTTTGACACTTCAATGCTTGAATTTCTTTCGAGTGCTCAAACTTTTCTCGTTTCAAGTCGAGTATTTTGTTCTGTCCGGCCTCGTAGGCAGAAACAAAGTCCTTTCGCCCTGTTGAACGCTTGTCTGGTGTCAGATTTTCTTGAAAGCGTGACTTCTTTATGTTGGAGAGGGGCTTTACGTCAGTCTTTGTCGAAACCTTCCTTTTGCGTGTATTCAATTACATTGGACAGCGCAAGGTTCGTCATCTGAATTCGCTTGTACGTCAGGACCCTGGCGATTATCTTAGTTTGGTAATTGATCTAGTGTCTTACTGCAATCAGTCTCGTTTCATCATCGGAACTTGTATCTGAAGCCTCGTCTAGTTCAACATCTCCTTCATCGTCCACAGTACTGGTCGCTTGAGGAGATACATCAACGCTACGATAAGGATATAACGATCAACCTATTTACCGCTAGATTCGAGTCCACCTACTACAGATACATGACTTGGTTCAATATTTTGGCGGCCTCGAAACAGCGCTTTCATGCGCTCGTAGTTGAAACACAGTTTCTCCAACTTCGCAGCGACAGTCGTTATTCCTATTTGACGCATTAATACTCGTAGATCTTTTAGAATTACCATTGGAAATATCCTTCGCTGTCAGTCCTTGTCCACTTTGGCCTCCGTCTTTATCACCATCCCATGCAAATGCAGCCTTCAATGAACGTACGTAGATAGGATTCGAAGCGATTCTTGGCACTACGCTTGTTCCAATCCTGCAATTGCTCCGGCACTCTTTCGTTGATGAACGTTGCCATCGCAGTAAAGCCTGAATTACTTTGTTATGGATGTAGTATGTTTGGTCTCACCTTGGGCTTTAGTTATGGCCAGGCCACCTTGTACAGGTCTTCCCTTTGTGGCCTTGCCAGTGATGATGTTGTAGTTCTTTTCGTCTTCAAGGAACTCAAGCACTAAGTGCCATTCCATGTCGGTGACGACACGGCGTCCTGCTACTTGTCCTCTGGTTGTCATGGTGCTTGCCCGAGTTGAGAGCGCTGTGAGAGCGATCGTTTCTGGACGTACGATGCCGATTTGGATTGTGATTGGACGTTAAAATATGCTATTCTGGCTTGATTGAAGCATTAAGCTCGTGAAGCAAAAGCACCTCGTGAGGTGCTATGACAATCTCAAAGCTGCTTCAAAGTTTTTTTATAGAATAAAAATATTTGCTTTGAAATTTGTATGAAGCAATTAAAATTCAACTTTGAATACTTGCTTTTTGTTTTTAACGACCATCGGCAAAATCACGACTTGGATGGCCAAAGTCGGTTCGGAAAATGAAATTCCCAACTTTCGAGTGGTAAATTCCCGACTCCATCGAATTTCGAAGCAAGTGAAATCCGAATTTATAAGTCGTAAATTCAATTTCACGACTTGCTAAGGGCCTCTTTCAAGTAGTTTTTTTTGGCATCCCTGTTTTACGCCAAAATTTGCTCCCAAGTACAGTTGTCTCTGTTTTGTCGATTTTCAGTCGCATTTCCATGTCATGCCACATCCAACAGACCGCGAATTTCATTGGATAAAATATTTTTCGTCGCATTTTGGAAAAAGAAAAAAACTCTATTTTGATTGGCTACATCATCCCATAACATTTTTGATTGGCTACATCGATCCGAGCTCAAAGTGTTCACTATGAGCTCAAAGGCTCCCTAACTACAACGGAGATGTAGTTGGTGGTCAATCCATTCCCGAGAGCGTATCGCAAAGTATCATCTCGACTAAATCTCGCATCACCAGATGCCGCTGCTGTCGCACCAACGACAAGACCACTGCAACTTCTGGTTTCATGGCAGCCAGAAACTTGAAAGACTCAAAAAGTTAAAAAGAGGTAAAATCTCATGCTTCATCCACTTCTGGAAAAAACACCCCAAAAGTGGATGAGAATAATTTTGATTGGCTACGTCTCATTCAAAAATCTACTTGAAAGTGGCCCTAAAACGTTTTATTGTCTGATTGACTCAAAATTTCCGAACTTGGCTGAAATCGATCAAACTTAGAAGGGTCATTGGTTAGTTGCACACACCAGCTCTTTCTTCGTTTTCTTGGTGTGAAGACATGTGTTTGGCTAGGATTCAAAACCTTCATAGGTTCGCTTACTGCACGATCAAAAGACTACACTTCATTTTACTCGGTGAAGCCGGCACGATTCGCCCAGTCGTTGCATCGTCACGTCGCTGGTCGCTGCAGATTACCCTCAAAATATACTGTCCTTAATACACAATCTCTTTGAACTTTGTTTTGTCAAGCATCGGTTGATCTCTTCTCCTGCTTCCTCACAATCCACCCCGATCAGCAGAGCGACGAGCGCAATCGGAACTTCGATCGATAATACAAAATCAATGACTTTTACTCGGGATATTCCATTACTGGTGCCATAACGATTGTACTGAATGGACGACTGCCAAAAATCTCGCAAACGCCTTTCGCATTTAAATTTGTGTGTCCGGATACAGTGTATTTTTTTCTTTACCAGTCCAATATGGGATGAAAAAATCCAATGATTTCCACCAAAAATCACACAAATTACATATTTAAGGGTGCGTCTGGCAAAACATCAAAATCAATATGCCATTTTCAGCTAAATTGAGATCAACGATTTATGGCATAACATTTTTCAAAATAGAGGTAAAACCTCCATCTCGTAAAATGGCATTTTGAGTACACAAGACATTTCCTTCGTCAAATTTCCTGATGTGTGTCTCACAAGGAATTCCTCACAAAGAATTCTGGTTTGCAAAATTCGTCTAAAACCTTCTATTAGAAGGTTTTAGGAAGTCGTGTTTTTGATCCAAATCCCCAACTCAGCTTCGATGACATAAACACACGCACTTCGAAAACTATCCGAATATTCATGTTGGACGGATATTGTACTTCGTGTCATGCTGTCTGGAGATGTGGTTCTGCCTTGCGCCACGCTACCTGGACATTTCAGTGGCCCATCTCGTATGGATGAATGCGAATTACCTCCTAGTAAAAAGCTTAATCGGTTTATTAGGGGTATTCAAAGTTGAGGTATTTATTTACTTTTGATGCTTTGAAAGCAAATATTTTTTTATCGGATGACTTGAAAAGCAGTCATGCTGAAGCAGTTTGTTGAGGTATTCAAATTGAATAAACGCTTTTGAATCCCATTAACCGGATTCCAAATAAGCCTCCAGTGAGTATCCAAACCAAAAATCTTGGAGATAAACAAGTTCATATTTTGACCTAAATATTGAATTTGGCCTCAAAATGGCATTTTGGACCTATTTATTGTAATATTTTAGGTTGCCAGACGGGCCCTAAATGATTTTCATTGGATAAAAATATGAATTTATAGATTTATATTGGCTACATTATCTGGTAGTGAGAGCCAATATCAATGGTGTCGCTTCTTGTCCAGGCGATGCTCCTGAAAAGAGCGCGGCGCCAGCGTCAACGGTACTCCTTCATGATGCTCAGGCTACGTGAAATGTTGCGAAAGAAACTTCATATATTCAGGTGCCCTTCTCAAAAATCAGCAGGATTCAGCTTGGTACACAATGTATGCGTCGCAGGACGAGCCCTCCTTCATCGCTACTGTTTCTCCTCCACTTTTTCCCAGCCATTCCTCCCTAGTGGAAGGACGAACTTTGTTTGTTCTAGTAGAACGTCTACAGAAAGCCCACGCCAAGCTTTGCCCCGCCCACTTTCCTTGGCCACGATGACAACCAACGCCGTTCAGAAAACGAAATCCCTCAAAACTAGATTTTGTATATTAAATTTGGGAGTATGAAGAAATGCGTGAGTCTCTCGCAAATCGCAAATTTTGCGAAGTCGATTTTTTGGTCTTCGCAAATTTGTGTTGTGTCAATTTCATTCGAAATAGTGAGGGGGTGCGAAATGTATCGATTTTTCAAGTCGATCTGCAAATCGCTCAGCCAATCAGAATCGAGTATTTACTTAATTCACGCAAAACACACCCACACACACGTGCGATTAAATTTTTGGGACGTTTGCCATACTTTCCATTTATACTTGACTTCAGTATGATCGAATCGATTTGGAATAGAATTCGATTTTGGTAAAAAAAATACAAATTTGGGTAAAAATGACAATACTTTTATTTGAAAAATGTCTCATGAAAAACCGGAAGAAATGTTCATTTGCGAGATTTTTGCAGAGTTGTGATACGTTACGATACGTTATAACTTAACGTATTTTAGTACGAAATATTTTTTGCGTAGCGTATTCCTGTTTACGTTATATTTAACGTAACGTATTACAGTAATACGTTTGGTACGTTATTTTGAGGCTATAGTGCAAGTAAACATTGATGGTGAGCTAAAATATATTTACAAGATGAAGTCTCTGTATGAACTACGACTTCTCTGTTGATAGAAACAAGTTGATGGATGCCAAACGTGATCATAACGAGTTCATTAACTGTGTAGCTATATATATGCTCCTCCACTACATGGACGTCGTCATTGTGGATAAGTTTCGTGTGATAAATTGGACGTGAAATTGAGCTATCTGCCCCAGTACGCACTTGATTTCCGTGGAGAAGTTTGAGTGTGTTGCACATATACACAAAGAATTATATCATCGTTCATTTATTATAAGAACGCCATCAATACTTTTGGGTCATAGCCTGTACTTGATTTTTGCAAAATTAAGGTTACTATAGCCCCATTATTTCAGTTTATTTTCACAAAACAAAGCTTATTTTAAATTGATGAAGTGCTCCGCTTGTCGTGCATGTGAGAGACTCAGTTGCAGCCTCATGTTACCTCTTAAATCCTTTAAAATGATCAAGTTTATGTATGAATATACCTTTTAACGTAAAACGGTATTCCTGTAAAATATAGCGTACATAATGAATCTACGTTATAATTTTATCGTATCGAAATACGATTCAAAATAACGTATCGTATTACTGTACGTTACGGTAATTAACGTAACGTATCACAACTCTGGATTTTTGGCAGTCGTCCAATGCGAGTTTCGAAATCTCCCTATTGATCGTCTGGTATTAATAGTGTTGAGAATTATACGACCAAAGGTCAAATTCACGTATGCGCAGTTGTTCGGTAGGTGATTCCCAAAGGGTCTGAGCTAAGACCACCCCAACGAACGTGGTCGATGCGATATTGTCCTGAATGGTACACAAGTACAGGAGTTGCCCGTTCGTTGGACTGGCTCAGGCTAAATTTCGAGAGAGTAGCGCATGCAAATATTGATTTGACGCAGCGTGATGAAATATCGTTGTCGCGTTGGGCCGCTCTTGAAAGTGTAGAACGAGCACTCATGAGACTCCAGCTCAAAGTCAATCCAAGGACTTGTCAACCTGCGAAACGAAACTTCCAGATACGTAAGAGTCTTGCTCCCCACTGGGTCATGACGTCTCCTGCTAAAGAATTCGCCTCCACAATTTGACCATTGATTTGCGTACTACCTGACAGTCAGAGACAAAATTGTCAAGCGGCTTGCGTCTTCATTCTTCGATCAATAGTCCTGCCGTGACGATACTTTCCCTTTTTTCTACAAGAAGTGTAGCTTGGGAACACAAAAGGGATTTCCTTTCCATGAAGATTGTAAACTACCACAGCTGTAGAGTTATTCGAGACAAGAAGGCTTCTGTCGTCAAGGTTATCTCACAGACGCGAGCGACTGGGATATATTCACTTGATATCTCGTCTGAAGCTTTGTGACGGCAAACAAGAAGGAAAACGTACAGCTGTACTCAGGCTTACACCTGACCCGCCGTTAAAAAGGAATGCACTGTGGAGCAAACGTGGTTGCATTTTGTGTTACTCGTCTGATGGCATCATCCTACTCTCCTTGGGAACTTTGGTCGTTTACGCCAGGCTAGATTCCGAGGTACCCATCTTGATGCGACGCCGCGCTCTCGCCTGCTTTAATTTATCAAGCGATTTGGGTGAATAATCAAGGGTAGGGCTAGATCGAGCGGCAGGTTCAGAGGCAGATCTGGTATGCCGGCCAGTCTTGACATGCGAGGATAGTCGGCTCCATCCATCCTTCTTAGAACCAGTCGGTTGTCTGGACCGTTCGTCCTTAGAACCAGTCGGTTGTTTGCTCGTGGATAGTCGGGTCCATACGTCCGGTTGTTTGCCCGATTGTCTGCCCGACAGATGTCTCGAATGCAGGTTGTCCGTGGCGCCCGACTCTTCTCCTTGCAGAAGGCGAAGGCCATCGCCTACAGAGTCCACAGCGGCTTGTTCATGTGTCAGCTCGACAGGCGAATCTTGGAGACGTTGGCTGTAAACCACGACGGCGGATGCGGCAAGTGCAAGCGAGATCGAAACACGCATGAGAGAAATGCCTTGAGGGTAATTTGTACAATGCAAAGCACTTTCGTTTCATCGCGAAAGCACACACAACAACAACCGACGTAGTTCGACGTAAGAATTTTTCCTTTCGGCGAACAACGTCGGTTGTTGTTGTGTGATTAAATCGGAAGAATCCTTTAGGGCGTGTTCGACTTTGAATCTAGATTCTGCAGTAGAATCTGGATACCGGATGATCTGGATTTAAGTTGATGATGATTCATGTGTGTCGAGTGAATCAGGATGATAGAACGCACTCGAACACAATTTTATTCCTTCATGTTCTGCCACAGTACATGTACCGGTCAGGTCCGGGTCAGGTCACGGGTGCAGGTCACAGGTTTTTACTGGTTTTTCTCGTGGTTTTATTCACATTTCTGATCAGATTTTAGGTTTTTCTCACTCAAGCAGCAATTGCGAAGCCTTAAACTGCGCGGACGACGTCAGACATCCGCCCAGAAAATTGCGCCCACCGCAGCGAAGCGGAGGTCGAGTGAAAAATTTTCTGCAGGTGGATGACTCGGAGGAGTGAGCCCCCAACGTGCACCAAAAAGGGGTTTCTTTATATTTTCTCTCATCGGGTAAGGCGGCAGGTAGGCCGTAAGGCCGTGCCGCCACATCTGAGATGAGGATAACTGGCGCGTGATTGGTTAAAATACCGGATCCGGATAATATTTCATTCACACTTTGTAGGAGACTCAGAGTCTCCTCCTCTCAGGTGTGGATGTGAACGTGGAGACCAGGCCTCATGGCCAGGCCCTGAGGCCTGCTAGAGAATGACAAAGTTTGGCGCTTTAACTCTTCCTGTTGATGGAGTTATGTTCAATTTTGTAGTGTGACCCAAAAGTGTGACCTGACCCGGATATGACCTGTTTCGGACACTACCATTAAATCACACAATACTAAATTTTAGAATTAACCTCATCCAACTAACAAGGTGTTCTGAACTCCAAATCGTGTGTATGGGAGGTCCAACCAACACAGAAGAGCCCTTAAAATGCACGGCGCCTATCCAGGCGACCGTCATACCTGTACTTGTATACCATTCAGGACAATATCGCATCGACTACGTGAAAGCGGGATTGACCACGCGCGAAAGCAACCTGTTGGTGTAGCATGATACCGTTGGGCTTGGAGGAATTATCTGAGAGCAAGAGTGTTATACTTGTTGTTGACCAGAATCCTCTTGCTCCATGAGCAGAGCAATATCCCTGCACATCATGTTGCAATCGATCCGATGGGATTGCTTTATTAGTAATAGCACATCGAACCACAGTGACTATAAGCATCACACCACGCGAGAGACGTCAGGCATCCGCTCAGAAAATTGCGCTCACCGGAGCGAAGTGGAGGTCGAGAGTAAAATTTTCTGCAGGTGGATGACTCGGAAGAACGAACCCCAAGAGAGCAAATTTTGGTCAAAACAAGAGCTCAATATGCTGGATGTGGGCGCAGAGAGGTGCACTTCGACCCCGTTGCGTACAGTTGTTTGCGAGGACAACAGTCCAGAAACTGGTTCAGGAAGGTGGCAAGAGATTGAATTTGGTCGTGTTGTTGGTCTTGCTGTTAATCCTTCTTCGCGATGTTTGCATCATGTCTCCGAGTAACAACTGGCCATGCAAAAAATAGAGGTTGTAACTGCTGCTGAATATCGATTTTTGCGGTATTGTTCTCGGCACGTGCACTCCTATTGGATAGTGTGTGAGCTAGGTTAGGGTTATTTGTTTTGGTTTTTGTATGCATAGGGTTAGGGGTGCTGAACTCGGCACGCTGAAATTTCATACTTCTCAAATGCCACAATCCACAAATGAAGACAAAGGACAACTTCAACGAGAAGTCAGTAGGGAATGAAGTAAAACAGGAATTGTAAAAACTGCTAATGACGAACCTGTGGATTTGTCACCAAGGTCACCGTCGTGAGCACGGTAGCTGGTCTTGAGCGCCGGCGGAGACAACAAAGAATTCTTTAGCTGTCTTTTGGACAAGCTAGCTGACAAACATGGAGAACCCTATGACAGGGCAAGACGTACACGGAGCGAACTTGGAGCTCCCGGGAAGCGACCGAGACGAAACGACTGATGCGGGGCCACGATCACGCTCGAATTGATCTGCGAGCCCGATCGCTGCATCACGGGACATGGATCCCATGGAAGATCGTGGACGACGCCAAAACGTGCCGCCGGTGAAGCGGCTGTTTCGATCGCCACAAGGCCGCCGCCAACCGGTGGCCGATGACGAAACGTGGGAAAGTAAACCCGCGCGATACCCTTTTGGAACGCCTGGCGACCGCCTGCCTGACGGCGCGGACGACACATATGAAGATGTCGATATGGGCCAAGGCGATGGATTTATGCTAAACACACCCCCGCTCCCGAAGAACCCGACGTTCAAAGGATCAACCGCGAACGGAGTTCGGCCGTTCATTATGCCTGTGAATACGTGTATTGAGCCTGCGACGAAGCAGCGTGTAGCTGAATGGGCCATGGGGAAGGAACCCGATGAAGTTACTGAAGGCGAGTGGATCGCGTGGTTCAAACTTGCCTATGATGTGGACCCGCGCGCGCTCAAAACTTTGAAGAACCGGATAGCGGTTGCGGTTGTGTTTGATATGTTGATCACGGACGCCGACTCTCGGATCGGGCGAATGCTCGACAACATGTCGGCCGCCCTACGACGCGATCGGCAAGAATGGATATTACGCAAAGAAGGTGCGGCTGTTGTCAAGATCATCACAGACACGATCAAGCCTGCCGCTTTGTGAGGTGTCTGCGCGAGTACGCTGATGTATCAACCCATTCTGCCCTGACAATAGCTATAATACTACTTCGAAGTATATGACATGAGTATAACATTTCCCCGCAAAATAGTATTACTACATGGTCTATTATTAGCACAAATGCCCAAATAGCTTAATATTCCAAACTAGTCATGACGAGTGAGAACCCTCTTGGAGTTAGCGCTGCCCGCAATAGCGCCCAAGCCGATGCATTGTACTATATATTTAGCAGTGGCCCACGTCGGCAAAAAGTTGAACTGGCCTTGGGAACTGCAAGAAAGCTTTCGAGTGCCAAGAAACTCGAGCCCAACACACTGGCAGCATATCCCCGAACCAAAGCCGCCGCGGTCGAATTTCAAATAGACTCATCTAGTAGCCTAGTCGACTGGGTCGTGTGGCAAAGTTCTTCGGTGAAATCAAACGGTATCATAATCCTTCAACTACTGTTCTCAATGCGCTCTAGAGAACACTTTGATTTTAAGTCTAGTGAAACCTGGAAAAAGAACCAATGCTCTATGCACAATCCTTGCACAAGAGTGCAAGGAAATGGGTATCGAGCCCACAGTATCAAACTTTAAAAAATGTAAGTGCCACCTGCATAAAGATATTCTGTACTTACGGGACCACATTAGACAAAATTCCATTTCCGATTCCCATTCACCAAATTTTACGTGTTGTCAATCACGAGCACGTATTTACATTCAATAAAGCTCCACACTCTCGGCTCATCTCACGAAAGAGAGCCAAGCTTTTGAAGGCACTCACAGAGTACAGTTTAGTTGCTCATGGTACATGTGTGGTAAGAACATAGCAATTTCATATATTAAACTTCATACAGTTAGTGCATGTCAACGGCCAAACTCCCAGCAAGTCATTCGTTCGCGTTGAGAAGCCACAAGAACACCGCTTTCTTTCTGGAGAGGAATTCGATGATGTTGCTTCTTTTTTGCATGAAAGACTTGAGAAGCCTCGAGACGCGACCAAGCTACTCTTATCGCTTCAACAGAACTCCCAGCGTTACCTAGTCAAGGTATTAGTCTCCCCCATTCATTTCTTTACTATTAATATGGATGTTAGTACGCTCATCAGCTCGTTGCTGAGGTAGAGCAGTCGTCTTCGGCCGATTGGGCCAATCGACCCCCTTGGGTCCCGTCCGACATCGAATGGTGTGACCCGTTGCGTATGAGCAAAATAGGCCTGCTTAAATTGCGTCATGCACGCTTAGAGCAAATTTACTCCCCAAATTTTTGCGGTCCTGTCGAGTTTAATAACGGACGTGTGATTCTCTTAGCTGATGCTTAACATTAATGAAGTTCATATCATGATCCTTTAATCAAGAGACTGAGTCGTGAAATAACTTTGGATAGAGAGACGATGGCGCTCTTACGCATGTGAGAGACAGCAGTATAGCTGTGTATTTGTATGTACAATTGAGATGTACAGCACTGTATCCATACACTGTATCTCATACAGCTGTATTCCTTGTACACATCAAACAGCAGTGTCGACAAACGAAAAAGAAGTCATGCAATCGTGTATTATCGAGTTTACTTCTACGTACACATTATCAATCATGCCTGCTGTAGTCGCGTCGAACAAGACATGCAAGGCACTCAGGTCGTCTTCGTCCATATACCTGTTGAACGTGACTGACTTCGTTTTCCTTTTTGTATATTAAGTATCTGTATGCTGGGGCTGTCAAACAATCAAGACTGTGCAACTTGCTTGTCACTGTTATACCTTCCTATAGTTGCACGCTGTTGAGTGCAAGACTGCAAGTGATTCTTCAGTCTCGCAATCGCGGCAATCACAGGCAAATGACAAGCTTTGCAGCAGACATAGTTAGTCTTGCTACGCTTGAACTTTGGGCCAAAGTTATGCCACACAGAGTCACGAGCGGTCGGCATCAAATGTTGCCGATGGGTTTGAGTGTAGTTATGATTAGCGGGCGGCTGGACGTTTGATATAATTATATTTGATCTATGTATAGTGCCTGCAAACTTTGATATTTATACTTGATTTTTGTATAATGTATACGAATTTCGAATGAGAATATTATACTTGGTGTTTGTATTGAAATACAAAAATCAAGTATAATGTTTTTGTATAAAACACAAAGGATCATATACTTGTAGCCTCGATACAAACTTCAAGTGTATCCTTGTACTGTACACCACTGCCACTGCCTGTACAATACACACAGATACAGTCTCCGTTCCTGCATTTTGTGCAACCACATGTACAACCTAAATCTAATTGATAGAAAATGTATTTATTTGACAAACTGTGAAGGCAGATCACATTCGCAAGGCAGGATATCCTCCACGCTGACGGTCGGCTCGCATATGAGTGAGTATACTTGATACCGACAATTGGCGCCCATAAACGACGTAGACTTTGTCAATCACAACGTCGCTGGTGTATCCAGCACGCACAAGATTTGCCACTGTGTCCCAGAAGACCTTCCGTCGTGAATAGGCGAACTTGTTGGCTCCTCGCTCGGCAGCAGCGAAGTTCTTGGCAGCCTTGCGTCCTCCAGAGCCAAACTCAAATTCTTGCCACAGCTCAAAGAGATCTTTAGGTCTCTTTGAGAGGTGAGCCATCTTGCTCTTGGCCATGCTGGCTGTAAGTGCTGGTTCGTTCTGCTCGTCATCACATCTCGTTCGTATAGCCAAGTTGACCGCCGGACGCATTGTGTGCCGATGAAGGACAGCAGAGAATCTATCGAGATCTCGTTGTGTGTCGTGTCTTGCTCGTTGAACCTCATGCATAACGTCATTCATGTAGCGCTTGAGAGAAAAAATTTCGGCATGGAGAGCTGCAAACTGGCGACGATCATATTGAACTGTTGTGGTTGTAGGCATGTTAGAATGCTCTACATCGGGTTGGATATCGTTAGTTTCACTGCCGATCGCGATCAAATGCATTTCAGATCCGTCACCAACCACATGAAACTGCTCTCGCTCGACAGGGTTGACTGAAAGATTGCCACCAGCGCTGACATATGCCTTTAGTGTACGATCCAGCAGCATTGATGGGAGCAAGGCTGGTATATATTTCTTCCGATTGTAGCGCTGCCCACAACAACACACACCCCAAGGTTTCAGCAATCGCTTCCCCAAAAACTTCTCTGGACGATGGTGCAACTTCATTTGCAATATATTGTCGTGACAGCAGACATACCGCGTTTTAATATATATCGACATGGACCATTCGGGCCAGTGAGTACAGCAGCAGCGCAGGCATCTGGATAAGGCTGTGTATTGTCGATATATGTATCGACCATGGACTTTCGTGTGCGCCATCGACCACGACGGTTGACATAGTCTTTTGTGAGACCACTCCGACTACCATAAGTTGCGGCACCCTTTCGCAAGCTGTGTGTTCCCACGTGTCCTGACTTGAGCTTTGTAAACGAGTCACTATCCAATCCTGTTGTAGTGCCCTTCGAACGACACGATCACCGTCTTTTGGATTGCCATATAGAAATTCAGAATTTGCAATTCCTGGTGTGGATTCAATGTGGATGGCCAACTTCAAAAGCGGGCACAAGTGAGGATCGGCACTACCAAACACAACTTGCTCAGGAGCATCTCGCTCCTCCAGAATGTTTTTAGGCCATCTCATTTGGCAAATCAACGTTGAAGGGTGATGTATGTTTGGGGAAAAATCGGCAAAACGAAGCTTCATCATGTCGTCAATTCGTGCTATCAAATGCCATTGTAGTGTGAGCACACTGCTGACCATGTACTTCGATGTGTTTGGATTCACAGCCACAATAGACAATAAATTGAGGAACTCTGTAAACTCAATGGGACGTCGTGCATTGGATTGTACGCCCCCACGGCGCACTTCACTCTTTTTGACTGCTTTGATAATCTTGTTCACCTCTTCAGCTCATGTGGGGTTACCGTGGCAGGAGATTGGATCCCATGGAAGTGTCCGCCGTGGCATGAATGATGAAATCGCCTTCTTTTCAAATTCCAACGTTGTTGAACGAGCGTGTATTGGTTTGGCGTTATCTGGTGGAGACTCTTCATTGTAAGCACGCCGGTTCAGCCAGCGGCAGACCTCAATGGGTGTCACAAGCAACAATTCCTCCGTGCTGAATGTCTTGTTGGCAGTGTAGGACACGCCATCCTTCATGGACATGAATCGAGCGAAAATTGCTCGATATCGATGATCGCCCATATTTGTGTAGTGTGGTGATGTCAGACTATGCGTTTGCAAGCGTGACGCGAATACTGTTGTTCATTTGCAACCATATATTTTTGTCTTAGTTTCAGTATGCTTTCAGGTTGCAAAACTCCCTGGAGAATGCAACACTCTGTGGAATCTATGTTGCAAACAGCACCACGATCGATTGTCTATGTACTGGGTCTTTCTATGGTCGGTACAGTCACATTAGCCAATCCTTTTTCTGGAAAATCGAGATTTACAACTTCGGTTGCAAATGGCTGGTAAAGTGAAAATGTAATTGCATATCCGTACAGTACACAGATAGACAGCAGACATGCCTTTTCAGATTGAAAATGACAACGTGACAAACCCTTGCTATTTTTCCATGTGGCAGTCCAGAAAATGAAAGTACCACACGGTACACAACACCAGCATATTGGGCTCTTAGTTTGGCAAAAAAACTACTAGTAACTCAACCCCAAACGTGCACCAAAAGGGGATTTCTTTATTTATCTCATGTCGGGAAGGCTGCAGGTAGGCCATAAGGCCGTGCCGCCACCCGGACGATACAACTGCTCCCCAGTTGAGCAAGTCCATTGCCACGCTAATGTGAACTTACAGCTTACTACTGTTAATTAGCGTGGCCTCGTTGGGCACCCTCGAAGCTTCGACCATATGGGAATCGCCAGCCGAACACAGAGAGTACTTGAATTAGACCCTTTTCTTACACGACTAGCCGATCCATGCTACTTGCAACCATTCATGTTTTGAGCCAGAAACCCACAACTGACACCAAAATGTCTGCACTTGATGAAAAGGGCTATTGTCAAACAGATCCAAGTTGCATTGCAAGCCAACTATTGCCAACTTGTGTGTGCAAATTTTGCACACACATGTCAGTAAACACATGTAAACTCGTGAAAGTGGGAGGAACTAAGAAGCACCCAAATCAGGGCTCCACAACACATGGTCATATGGATGACAGGTGAGACAAGGAAACCGTCCCACTTATTGATTGAAACAATGTATCTTATATAAAATTATATAAATATCAATATGCATTTATAGAGGTATCAATATAAAGAGTATCTTTGGAAATGATGAATAAAAACACCAGTTATATACTGTACCCCCATAATTCGAATACTTTTAGGACTAATACTATATTTATAAATAATCATTGTTATCATTTCTTTTGTTCAAAGATTCCGACGAGTGACCTCTATTAGTTTATAATCTTGGCAACTTATTTTGCTAAACCGTGGCTAAAACAGAGATAACGTCGTAGAACTTGCCAAGATTATAAACGAAAAGAGTCAGAGCTGAAGTGATAAATGGTGTCGAACGGTTGATTGTCATACAGATATTAATGTACAGCGCTTCGTCTCAGATTTGTAGAACAACGGGCATTCGGTCGTAATGTAAGTAAGAACCTATCGGAATAGCCAATGCTTCCCATTGCATTATCTCCTAACGTTAACACAACTACAACATTCGTTCTTGTCTCCAGTGCCTGTGGTTGTTCCAAACACTGAACCACAAGTGCAGCTTTAATCGTTGTTGTGTTAACTAAAGCCTCAGCAACACTCACAATGGGAGTCGCATTGACTTCCGCGAGAAATCGTTGAGGTTTACTCTGGTTTATCGCCGAGAGATACGGCTTTAGTTCGGCTCGGCACATAGCAGCATTCGGATCTCTTGAGAGCACCAAGTGTAAGATACATCCCGGTGGTCCAGGCGAATTACCACGAGGCGAACGTCCACCTTAACAAGTGGGCATTGGTTTTCACATTTTTGGATTTGAGCACTTGTTTATTGACTCGTTCGAGTAGTACAGTTTACATACATACATATATTGTTGTTTTCGTCAATATTTTTTTTTAATACATTCGCCTATTCGTAATATTATTGGTTGAAAACCAGCTTCGAATTCATTTACCCATATTTTTTTCAAAATTGTTCATGTACTTACTTGTAGGCATGAAATCCTAATTATTTGTCTATCTAATTATTATTGGTTACAACACTGCTACTTTAATTTATTTGCCTTTCTAGTTTTAATTGGTCAAAACCCTGCTACGACGTCTGTTCCCCATTTTTCTTCTCCTTAATTGGCTAAATCCCCTCCATAATTACTTGGTTGAAATTTATCCCAAATTTCCTCGATTTCATTGGTAGATTTCGCAGGGAATGGGCGTACTGTCTTCCAATTGGTTATTTTCCTCTTAAACAGTTACCGGTGCCTTTTTATTCTTCACTTTACTTGAGAAATGCAACGCCGCATCAGCTATGCTCGCTCTGGTTGACATGCTGGTAGCCCTCGCTCAGTCACCCCTAGCGATGGTTCTTTATCTGCTAGCGATGGTTCCCTCTATCTAGGTGGTGGTGGTGGCTCCCTTACTCCTGTTCGTGGATCTTTTTCCTGGTGGTGGTTCCGTCTTTCCTTTTGGTGGCTCCGTTTCTCCTGGTGGTGGCTCTGTTTATCTTGGTGATGGCTCCTTTTTTCCCGTTGGCAGTCGCTCTGTTTACCCTAATGGTGGTCCTGACACCTCCCAGGTTATCGTTAACTATGATGACACTGGCGACTCCCAGCTTGATAACTTTGATAATGAAGAACATCTACACTCAGTTGGTGACGGTCGAACCCACTCCATTCCACCGCCTCCAATCAAGTCTTTCTCCTCCTTAGACGATGCTTTGACTTCGTTGCATGACTGGACGTTAATGAATGGCTTCAATGTGACTCGCAAGAAAAAGACGGCTACTGAAGTACTGTACATGTGTGACAGGGGGGGTCATCCGAAAAATACACGAAAACTACGATATGAAGATCGCAAAAGAATGTTGCGTGGGTCAAAGAAAATTGGATGCCCCATGAGGATCAAAATTGTGTTTAACGAAAATCAATGGAATATAGTATATACAAGAGATGGTAGTACCTTACACAATCACCCACCGACAAATCATGCGTCTGTCCATCCAGACCATCGTCGTCGAGCTGCTGCCTCATTTGTGCAACCGCCTGTCCCCTCCATGGCAGCACTTATGGACCTGGAAATAACCTCTGGCATTCCAACCTCTCATATTCATGCTACGATGCAAGTTGTGAATTCACACTCCTTGATGATTGCTAAGGATATTTCTAACAGGAAATAAAAAAATCGTCACATACGTTTGTCTCGTAATACCGTTGTGGAAAGTGTATTAAATACTCTTCGTGGTAATGGTTTCTTCTACAGTCATGGCTTGGCTGCCACCCTGAGTCCAACAATACATTTTTTGGGCTCACCCTACAATGATTCAGCTTTACAAGCAATGGCCCTCAGCCTTAATTGCCGATTGTACATATAAAACGAATTCGTATAACATGCCATTGCTCAACATTGTCGCAGTTTCTGGATTGAATACAATAATTCCAGTGGCTCAGTGTCTAATGCGTGGCGAAACTGAGGAAGATTATTGTTGGGCTTTCAGAGCCCTCAAAGATTTACAACAGACACATGGAATTGACACTCCCGACATTATTATTACAGACCGCGACTTGGCGTGTTTGAATGCTTTGAGCTCTGTTTTCCGTGATATACCAAGCATTATTTGCCATTGGCACATGTTTAATAATGTTCTTGCCAAGTCGAGGCGAGTTCTTGGCCAAATTCCAGTTGGAAACGCAAGCAACGTGGGTCCGCGTTTCAAGAATTCACCTGAGACCGATTCGTTTATGTCTAAATTCTCACAAACTATAAATTCAAAAACGATCCCCGAGTTTTCTCTCTATTCCAGTGCCTTGCGAACATTGAGCTCGACGATGGCTGACTACTTAGACCGACATTGGTGGCCATACAGGACCAAGCTGGTTCAGTGCTGGACTAAAAGTTACAAGCACCGAGGATATCAAGACACCAGTATTGTTGAGGGGACGCATGCTAAAATGAAACGATGGTTAATGAATTCGCGTGGTGATTTACTGCATCTCATTGAGTGGTTCATGCCCTGGTGGAGTACTACTTCAAATACACTTACATGGCGTATCGAGCACAACGCTGTAGTAACACCATATCTACTTCATGGAAGGATTTTTTTCGGTGTCGTCCGAATTATTTCTGTATGGGCTCTTTCTGCGACCAATGCTTTACTTAAAAAGCCAAAACGACAATTGCAAGTGGCCGCGAGATATCTCCATGCGAGGGCACATTTCGTGCTATTAATGGTCGGCCATGTATTCACGAAATTATAAACCTCATTCGATCGTCCGGAAGGCAAATATTCCTCCCTACGGACTTTGATCCGCACTGGTGGATTCGTCCACACTCGTACAACTCGCGAAACGATCGAATTCTAGAGCCAGCAACGTTAGTTCGACGCCAAGTGGCGGGGGCAAGTACTCGTAGCCATCAAACGAATCATGGGGTCAATTCCACCAGAAGAGAGCCAATCTGGCCAGAAATTGTCGATTTTAATCATGCAGCCCAGCCTAATACCAGTGAGCCGGTTCTCCCTCCTCTATCGTCTTTGGTCCGTGAAGTATTTCGGTAAAGTAGAATACTAGTAAGCTTTTAAGACAAGTTCATAGAAATATATATTTTCAATTGTGTCTATACATGATATCCTTCACAGTGTTTTCCTCGGTAGCTGTCATTGTTATGGCTTGCGGTCAAATTTCACATTGTGTCCACATTGTACACGACTGTTGTGGTCTTGAGTTGTATTATTTGAATGCTTTGTTCATGGATTTGTTATTACTCATGTACTTGCCATGAACTCTGCCTTTTGGTCTCGTAATTTAGCTGATACTGTAGTCAGTTTGTGCACCAATACATGTACACAATCCAACCGCTGCCAATAAGTGGGACGGTTTCCTTGTCTCACCTGTCATCCATATGACCATGTGTTGTGGAGCCCTGATTTGGGTGCTCCTTAGTTTCTCCCCGTGAAAGTGTACATGTGTGAACCTCCACGTTAAGGGACCGTTGGTTGTTTCTCTCTCGCACTTGTTGCCGTCGTGGTTTGCAGCCAACGTCCTCTAGATATAAAGCTGCCACATAAACAAGCCACCTTGCACTTTGCAGGCGAGGACCTTCGCATTCTGCAGCGAAAGACGCCGGCTGCCTCGTGTAGCCTGCCATCGAGACGTCTAGCGGCGGCCAACTGGCTGACTGTTTTGTTTCAAGGACATGCATGCGGCCGGCCTTCTTTTTCAATACAATATTCTATATAAAATAATTTATATAGAATATTGTATACGTCATTTGAGTTGGGTGCTGGATCTCGAGCTAAAATCGTGGGTGCAGGCCTCCGTGCACTGTTGCAACTCTTGTGACCCGAGCACCTCCTTACTCACGAGTCGTGAGTAACTCTTGTCAACAGTGCACGCAGGCCTGCACCCACGATTTTAACCTGTCTAAGTTGAATATGTATTCAACTTAGACAGGTTTTACAGTACATTCTATGGTACTATCAATATAGTACATAAGTTAATCCTTGTTCAAGTCTGCAGAGTTCTTGGAAAAATTCTTACGTCGAACTACGTCGGTTGTTGTTGTGTGTGCTTTCGCGATGAAACGAAAGTGGTTTGCATTGTACAAATTACCCTCAATCATTTCTCTCATGCGTGTTTCGATCTCGCTCGCACTTGCCGCATCCGCAGTCGTAGTTTACAGCCAAGGTCTCCAAGATTCGCCTGTCGAGCTGACACATGAACAAGCCGCTGTGGACTCTGTAGGCGATGGCCTTCGCCTTCTGCAAGGAGAAGCATCGGGTGCCGCGTACAGCCTGCCTTCGAGACGTCTGTCGGGCAAACAATCGGGCAAACAACCGAGTGGTTGTCTCAGTGGCGCATGGTGCCGACGATCCTCGCGTCTCAAGACTGTCCAACGTCTCAAAGCTGCCTCTGCATCTGCCTCTGCATCTGCCCCTGTCCTTGATTATTCACCCCAATCGCTTGATAGATTAAAGCAGGCGAGAGAGCGGCGTCGCGTCAAGATGGGTACCTCGGGATCTAGCCTAGCGTAAACGACCAAAGTTCCCAAGGAGAGTTGGATGATGCCATCAGACGAGTAACAAAATGCAACCACGTTTGCTCCACAGCGCGTCCTTTTATCGGCGGGTCAGCTGTGATACATCTCCACACACACATACCGTAATGCATAACTCGTCTCTGACGTTTTGAAATAGCACACTTTTCATATTGTCTTGAGATGTGTCAAGAAGGGAACAAGCCGACATCAACGACGAATTCTTGGTTGAGGAGCTTTCAATCCCTTTTTTGTACGTGTTGTTGTCTTCGGTATCGTGGATTGATATCACGTTCTGTGTAATTACCAGCAGTCGTCTCGTGCATGTCGAGGTTGCGTTTATATCTTGATGGAGATTCTCGAGAACGATGCCGACATCGAGTTGTCAATTTCCTGTTGAAAGCCACCGCCCAGAGCGATCAAGCCATTACAATAGCTGCCTAAAGTAACCATCGATGATATTGCTAACTGGCTAGCAAAGCATGAGCCTGCCGAGTAGGCTGAGGATACATTGCATACAGTCACACTAGTAGGTGGTCTCAAAGTTGTTCGATGCCAACGTTGCCATGTCTAGCGAGATATAAATCGCAAGAGTTCTTTGAAGGTGGCCAAGTCAAAGTTACTGAGCTCTTCATGTCCATTTTCAACAAAGATGAAACACAAGCATGCCGATAAAACATGCAGGCGGCACACGTACACGATACAGTTGATATAGGTATTAATACCAACCAGGATGATAAATTTTATCATCCTCGTTTGAATCCCGACTCGCTCGAGTGGGCTGTTAACCGTAGCCACCTTGAAGCGGTGTCGAATATCTCGTCAACGTGCATGGCTTGGATTCACGCTTTGGGTATTTGTTTGCTTGTGCTGGTGGCTACGTCCCGCTCATTGACTTCACTCGGAGTCGACGTCGACATTCAATCCACACGTGGCTGTCATGACATTGTCGATCGATTGGCTAAGAGCATGCCCATCGCGGCCACGCTAAACCACAGGCGTGGCAATTGTCAAGGCCACCACAAGGAGAAAACCCCCAAATTTTGAGAGAGTAACGCACGCCAGATGGGATTTCACGTCTTGAGTTAGCGTGGTCGGCGTCGGGCATGCTCTTAGCACAGCTCAATGATGACAATGAAGTTGAGAATGGAATGACACTGCGCTCTCACACTATGATGCATTTTCTGCTTCCGACTCGAGACATGCCCATGAAAATCAACGACTACACTTCTTCTACCTAACGTTACAACCTGTATTTGAAACCCATGCTGTCTCCTCAGGTAATTATTCTGGGCACCTACTACCACTCCGTCCCAAAAGTCTGTAGAGTTTCAACTTGTTTCCACCCGGAATTTCGTTATCTTGACCAGATTGGGCCAATTATAGACCAATCGAAAGCTTTCAATTCTGGCATTTTCAAAATATCAATATTTCACTTCAAATATCTATGGAACATAAGATACAAGCGAATTAAAATTGTCACCCCGGGGAAAAATTTCGGCCTCTCACCGGTCTTGAATATTGTATGGTTCAGAAGCACAACATGACTCAACAATATAAAATACTAGAGGTTATTATACCTCACTACTTTAATTCCCAAAAACATTGTGCATTTTCAAATGGAGCGCAAACCCGGTGCGGAGCTGTCCGTCGCAACGAAGATTGGCATCCTCTGCGCCTTAAATGCTGTCGTCATAGACAATGAATTGCCTCGCGGCGCTTTTGCTAGAGTTGCGGCTCAGTTTCGCTGCCACGCCACTACTGTGGCTAATCTGTGGAAGGCCAACAAAACAAAAATCAACAGCTCACTTGAGCTTTCACAATACAAGTCAAAACATCGCTCTGGACGGCCGCCCATCTCAAATGAAGACATATTGACTGTTGTGTCAAACATCGAGCTTGAAGACAGACAGAACCTTCGGAGTCTCGAAATTCGGACTGGCTTTTCGAAATCGACACTCCATCGTCGCGTTCAAGATGGCACGTTGCAGCATCGCAAGTCCAACCTAAAGCCAGCTCTCACCCCAGTGCACATGAAATCTAGGGTAGAATTCTGCCTTAAGAGAGTAATGGAAAGTGATGACCCAATGGTTTTTTGTGATTTCGACAACACCATTCACGTTGACGAAAAATGGTTCTTTATGGACACAGCCACGCGGGGATTTTATGTTGCGCCGAATGAAATGTTACCCCCACGTCAAGGACACAGCAAACGCTTTACTGGTCAAATCATGTTTTTTGCTGCTGTTGCTCGGCCTCGATTTGACAAGCATCGAAACAAAATGTTTGATGGGAAATTGGGAATCTGGCCTTTTGTGACTCAAGTACCTGCTTTGCGATCCTCCAAGAACCGTCCTGCTGGAACACTTGAGACGCGAAATGTCTCTGTTGACAGCGCCGCTTATCGAGAAATGCTCTTGAATAACTTGATTCCTGCAATTCTCGATAAGTGGCCAAGAGATATCAAAACTATTCGGTTGCAGCAGGACAACGCTCCTGTTCATGTGAAACAAGGATTGTTTTGGTGTGGCCATGGCCTTTCAATTGTTGTTGAAAATCAACCTCCAAGAAGCCCTGATCTGAACTTGCTGGTCCTTGGTTTTTTTACTGCCATACAAGCCTTACAGCAAAGAAGAGTCTCAAAGACTCCAGAAGCGCTCATTGGCAATGTCCAGCATGCATTCCAAGATCTCCAGCCAAAGACATTGGATAATGTCTTCTATTCTTGGATGCTGTGCATGGAACAAGTTATGTTATGCGGTGGAAATAATGACTACAAGATTCCTCATATAGGAAAGGATCGTTTGCGGCGTGTAGATTATCTGCCTCGTCAACTTGAATGCTCCAGAGAAGCAGTCTCAAAGGCTCATGATGTACTGCTTTAAGGTAAAATAAAATAGCGTCTACAAAATTTCATTATATTTGGCTCAGAAATTTGGCGAAACTCTACAGACTTTTGGGACGGAGTGGTACACCATTTGCCGGTTTAGTTAGCTTAACTTGCGATATATTTCGTGTCACGTGCAATATATTTCGTTTGACTTGCAATATATTTCGTATGACTTGCATTTAATTTCGTGGCCCGCGACGAAAATCGATTTATATTTCGCATGACTTGCATTATATTTCATACCTCTTGCATTTAATTTCGTATTTTTTAGCTTATATTTCGTATCACGTGCATTTAATTTCGCAGAGAAGAGAAAAAGTCCATAGAAAAACTAACAAAAAATTGTTATCGAACTCATAAGAAATTGATGGGACACTTCAATCGCCATATAAGTCAATGCGAGCATCAAGCAAGCTCGGCAGAGTTCATATGCGGCTGCCCGTCGCAAATTCATAGTTCAAGCCAACACTGCAACACATGTGAAACTTCATATCTAAATAGGAGATTGAATATATTTTGCATTACTACGAATTTAAATGCACGCGATACGAAATATAAGCTAAAAATACGAAATTAAATGCAAGAGGTATGAAATATAATGCAAGTCATGCGAAATATAAATCGATTTTCGTCGCGGGCCACGAAATTAAATGCAAGTCATACGAAATATATTGCAAGTCAAACGAAATATATTGCACGTGACACGAAATATATCGCAAGTTAAGCGAACTAAACTGGCAAATGGTGTAGTATTTGAAACGCAGACTCGGGGAGACGCTTAACATCCTACTATTAATAGTACCCCTTTTTTATTTGTCCTACCCTACCCTTTAACTTGAATAAAGTATAGACATACAAATCATGGTAAAACCACTAATCTAGTATGGCTAGTTGTTCTACTAGCATCTTTGTGCTTGGATGGACCGATGGATATTACAAACAACTTAAAGCATTGTGATGATTTCTTTGGAAACACAAAGCGAGGAATAATATTCGTCAAAGCATTGGAACTGAAACCAAACTCATGTCTAATTGGATAAACTCTATTTTGACTTGTTTGAAGAGTATAGTGCTTTCCATGCACAAGGGATTAATGAACTGATAATAAAGCAGGGTCGTTTGTTTTGTCATTCTCTGGGAAGTGACAGTGTTGCGAGAGGGATATTCATTTGAGTCATCAAAAGTTGATATGCACTCCTAGCTTGCAGCTTCGATAGCCTGCTTCTTCTTGGTAATTATAGCGCAGTTAAAGGCACATACGATTCGATCAATACAACGGTTTACACCATTAGCACTGACAATTTTAATCGAGAAAATCACTACAATTCGGTGCTTTAGAAGTCCAGCCTACAAAGCTCGTAGTCACGCTGTTTGAGCGCCCGCCAATATTGATGATGTTTCTGTGAGATATTTGAGATCTCTGAAATGGCTTTGACATCCTGTCAACGAGGAAAGCACTATACTCTTCAAAGAAATCAAAATAGAGTTTATCCAATTAGACATGAGTTTGGTTTCAGTTCCAATGCTTTGACGAATATTATTCCTCGCTTTGTGTTTCCAAAGAAATCATCACAATGCTTTAAGTTGTTTGTAATATCCATCGGTCCATCCAAGCACAAAGATGCTAGTAGAACAACTAGCCATACTAGATTAGTGGTTTTACCATGATTTGTATGTCTATACTTTATTCAAGTTAAAGGGTAGGGTAGGACAAATAAAAAAAGGGGTCGGATGTTTTAACATCTCCCGCAGACTCTCTGTCTCACTTGAGCATCCGGAGCGGAGTGTTCTTGGAATGGTTGCGACAAATTCACGATGCTTCTCATTGTGCAAATAGCCTTGAAGGCGATTCTGCCATGCGTGCTGTCATCTTCCTCATGCTTGCTGCATCTGCCGCATTTCACCAAGTTTCCAAGATTCACCAGTCAATCTGGCCCATGAACAAGTCTCCATGCACTCATCAGTGAAGCACCTTCGTAGTCTGCGACGAGAAGAGTTGGCTACCCCTTATGACACGAGACGACTGGCAAACTTTCTGACGAAGTGTTTCGGTGCATGTACCGGTGGTGGCGCGTCTTCCCCCAGGGCTCAGTCCTCCCGGCCGGCTCAACAACTCCAGCGACTTCCAAATATCCAGCGGGGTCAAACTCCCGTACGAGCTCAAAATCCTGTGCGAGCTCAAAGTCCCGCATGAGATCAGGGCCTTCCCACTCACCTGCGTGTCCGAGTCCCCCAGAGAGGTCAAAATGCGCAGAGGCCACCTCAAAATCCACAGAGGGTCCAAAACCCCCAGAGACAAGGGGGGGGGCACAGGATCTCGTCCAGCTAGACACAAAGATTGATTAAGGGTGTTCTGACTTCCCGCTTGAGGGGGTCTGAGCTAATGGTAGTAAGTTTTGGAATGCATTTGCTGAGGTTATCCTAGAGTCTAACCGTTCTACTTGCTTGGGTATGTCTATTTTGAGTTGATGTGCAATGATATGTAAGTGTCCATATTGATGTGCAAGTCGACATCTTGATAGGTAGATGATGTGCATTCGAACAAGGTAGCACACTTCCACTGACCACGCATGAGGTGAGAACAGAGGGGCACTTTCAAATGCGTCGTCGTTTGAGCACAAATTCCATCGCGAATACCAAGACAGCGCAGTTGTCATTTTCAACTTGTTGTCATTGTGCTGCACAAGCCCATCGACAATTTCAAGATGGCCATTTTGTGCCGCATGAGCTTGATCGTTGCGAGTGATTCCACTTGCGAGGAACTTCACAGCTCGAAAATGTCCACGAGCTGCTGCAAAGTCGAGCGTGCCTGGTAGATCTTCACGCAATAGCTTTATGTTTAACACTTAATACACTTTCCATTTCACACCTAAGATTGAATATCGAGGCAGAGTGACTCGGCGGGCCGTCGATTCCGAATGAAGTCAATCAGCAGTATGTTCACGAGAAAAGCGACTGCTCGTAGGTGACCTCCGATTTGAAGCTACCTGGCATTTATAGACTTTGACGCCATTAATCCTGACTAACTTGGATCTCTCGATGAATAAGAGCAGGAATCCTGACTTCCTTAGTTGGTTGGCAAGCTCTTAAAGTACATACTTAGCGACTGCAACTCAGCCATGGTGATTTTTTGCTTGTCAACACAGGCTATTGCATCTTTTAAAGTCTCGAGTGCACATTTATGAACTTGAACATTTCTTTCAAGCGCTCATGGCTGACATAAACTCATGTACTTTATCATTCTTTGAAAGCTTTACGAAGGCAAACAAAAGCATATTTAGGCCTACTTGGACATGTGAGGACGTGCGTTGGAGCTAACGTGGTCCAACCTTCGTATAATGATCGCAAATACAGTACTTCTTGGACTGCCGTAGTTATCGAAAAGCGCATGAACAAGGCATGAAACTCAGGCGGTAGTCTACTCCCCTCCGCTGCATTCTGCATGATTCATCTCAATTCCACACTAGGATGTACCGCCGTGCCTATCACGGGTCCAAAAGACAGAACGAGTCTGCGAGTCAAGTTGGTGCCCTCGACATTCAATGCACTGAACGACAGTCGTCCTGATGACCAACTGCAAGATCTCGAGTCGTTCCGTGATGAACAACAAAGTTGTGGTTATGAACCACAAATTTCGAGTGAGTAACGCACGCCAGATGGGATGTCCCATCATGAACTAGCGCTATTTGAAACGCAGACTCGCTGTCTCACTAGAGTATCCGGAGCGGAGGGTTCTTGGGATGGTTCTGGACCGTCGGTCGTTGCGCGTGCAAATTGCCTTGAAGGCGATTCTGCCTTGCGTTGTCTTTGCCCTCATGCTTGCTGCATCTGCCGTCATGGTCATGCGCGTGTGGCTGGAATATATTCACGTAATAGCTCTTCGGTAGCTTTGTGACGGCAAACAAGAACGAAAACTTACTCAGGCTTACAGTATTTTGGAGATGCATCACAGCTAAAAGGACGCACTGTCGTGGGTGCACATCTCGGACAGTTTCTCGTCGGATGGAATCATCCTAGTTTCCACGGGAACTTTGGCGACCCAACCGCTCCTGACGCCGCTCTCTCGCCCGCACTAATCTGTCATTCATCTCGGGTGTTACTTTATAGACAGGGCCAGGCTTGAGACGCGAACTTACTCGGCTACATGCGCTCTTGACACAACCTGTCAGTCGGTTGGCCGCATTTACCGTCTTTGCCGCCGCCGCCTTGACCGTATTTGCCGCCGTCTTTGCCGCCGCCCGAATTGAATTCTCGTAGTGTACGTGGCACCCGACGCTTTTCCTTGCAGCATGCGAAGGCCACTGCCTGCATAGTGCCTGTTTGGTACTGACTGATTGTCTCTATCAGATTTTTTCGACATGAAGATGACTTGTTGTCAGAAAACGTAAATCGGTGGATTTACACAAGATTATCGTCCAATTAGAGTGCAATGAGTTGGACGATGTGTTGAGATTGGGCAGAAATAGTTAATTTGGAAAGATCACTACATGAAGCCAAGGCATACTTTCTGCACGCAGCTTGCAGCGCAGTGCTTCTCTGGATCTGATTGATGGAACGATCCAGAGAAGTACGCATATAAGGTAAGCGGCTTTTGATTCCGCTAAAGGAACAATGTATTGATTGCGAGTAGAACGGAAGCGCACTCTGGCGATTCAACTCCTGTTTGGAGATGTGTGGCGTATCCCAACATGTAATGCAATTAAAAACACAAGCAGCACAAACTAAAATATGTCCTTCCATAATCTACATGCACGACACATCTCTGGAACTGAAAGAAAATGGTCAAGCTCTGGAGTTAAAGATGGCACAACGTTCACCAGTCGATAAGTTTAATGTTGTCCCATCTTTAGCCTCGGAGCTCGGCCGAAGGAAGTTGCCGTGCTGGTCAAGACTAACCACATTTACCTGTTCACTATTCGATGCATAGCCTGCTTCTGCTTCGGTTTTTGCTTGCGTCGCAGTGCAACATCGATCATAATTGGGGAAATTTTTGTGAATTCTTTGATGTTTGATTGGCTCTCCTTCCAGTAAATCTGTGGATTTGCGTTCTCTCTCCGAAGAAAATTTATTAAATTTCATACAAATATTCATACTGTTTTGAATAAGTGAAATAAAAGATAAACTTATCGAAATTGTAAATCATTTTGATTTACTCGAGAGTATAATTTCCTCTATATGATTTACAAAATCTTGATTATGTCCAATTTTGCAGTCTTTACATGTAAAGTTTACGTCAAGTACACTATACGTCAAGTAATCTATTTTACGTAAAGTGGAATTGTTCCTTGCTGCATGTCGAGCATACTCGGCGTGCTTGGTCTGCCACCTCTTGTGACGGCGATCTGCAGGTTCCAAGACGGCGTGTGCGAGGACTTTCGGCCATTCGTCAAGCTTTCTCTGCCCCTGCACAATAGCCTTCCTCTTGCTTTCCTCGATGCTTGGAAAACGATCGATGATGTGCTGACGCCATGGATAGCGACAGCGCAACCTCCACGACTCTTGCGGTTCCTCGACGATCTACCGCACATGAAATGCATTGTCACATTCTATTGCATCTATACTGGCAACCTCACGACTCTACAAACGATTCATACCAGTCGCTGGGATCTTCTAGATATGGACGAAAACCTCGTCGACCTTGCTGCAGCTGGCGGTCATGTTCCAATGCTTCGTTACCTCTTTGACACCATTCAGCACCCTGGGTGTACTGAAAAATCGATCGTTTGGGCTACAGAACGTGGTCGTGTTGATGCAATTGTCTATCTTGTAGACGTTCGTCGTTCAGATCCTGCTGTTGGGTTGTCTCCGGCATGTGAAGCTGGCAATTTACCGTTGATTCAACTCCTCCGTGGGCGCTTACCTCCAAATTCATGGTATCTCGGCATCGACGCAACACGACTGTACCTTTTTGAAGCTATAGCTCACGGTCATTTGGATACGGTGGTGCCATATTTCCTCAACTTGCTGGAGGAAGATATCCACCGAACGATCGAATTGGCAGCGTGTCGTGGCTATCTCCCAGCGCTTAAATATCTGCTCCCAAGAAGTGACCGACACAACGACCATCTTCTTGTGCTAGCAGCTCGAGTGGGTCATCTTGACATTGTGAAATGGCTTATGGAGATCAATTATCCAATGAAACTCGAGCGAGGATTCCGCGCGGGTGCCACTTGTGGACAACTCAGAACTGTGAAATTTCTCCAGCCCTATGTTTCACGGATGGAACTCTATCGGGAATGTTTTTTCCACGCCATGGAATCGCATCGTTTCGACATTGCTGACTATTTGATGTCTTTCTTCAGTGACGACCAAGTCCAAGCATGGCTTGAACGTGCTGTAATTCAAGGAAACCTCGGAGTTGTGCAACATTTGTGGCAACCAAGACAAGGCAATTGCAGGGCGCTTGCACATGCAGCTCGTTACGACCGTCTTGACATCTTGCAATGGCTTGTTGCCCAAGAAGACAGCTCGAAACAGCTCCCGAGTTTGCAAAACGCCATGCGCATTGCAGTCAAATACAACCATAGGGATGTCCAAGCCTGGTTGATCGAAACCATTGCAAATATCAAGCCAAACGCCAAAGCAAAATGACCACAACACACTGAAGTCCCCGTGCATTGAAGCTCAATGCACTCTAGAGAAAAGGTATCCGCCAATTTCTCTCTCTTTTCAAGTGAATCAACAATTAAGTTTGCGTATGAGCACTGAAGAATTTCAACTCGACAAGGTCATCTCCAAGATCCCAGGATCGCCTTCAAAACTAATGCACTGGTTCTGGGATACAGTGAATCTCCTCTGTGCTGTCAAGACTCGGATCAAGACGGGCAGAATATTACTTTATAAAGTCGCAGAAATTTCAGTTGCCACAAACTGCATTTGGAAATTCACCTCCATGCTGCGCGTGTTTGAGCAACGAGACCTGATGGAAATGATCTTTCAGTACATGGCGCTTTCCTTTGGCCATTTACGAGCGACGCAGTTTCTCCTCGAGAAAGACCCGACATATTCCAACCTTGCGTTCAATAAAGCCGCTCGACTGGGTGCCATGGATATCCTGGAATGGATCATTGAGAAGAAGTACACCCGGAACAATGACAAAGCATATGAAACTGCTGCGGCATTTGGACAACTCAAAATGTTGCGATTTCTCCAGCCTTTTGTCAAGCGGTCGTCGATTCGTGAAGCATTTTTCAAAGCCGCGACGAATCGCCAGAGAGACGTTGCAACATACTTGACAGCACTAGCCGCAGAGGAAGAACTTCTAGCGTGGTTTGAACGTGCGGCAATTCAAGACAACCTTCCCGCTGTTCAATTTCTCTGGCGTCCAAGTCCACAACACCGTCGAGCGATTTCACATGCAGCTCGTTATAACCATCTTGACGTTTTGAAATGGATGAGTGCCAAAGGCGATACGTCCAAACTGTGGTCGTGTATGCAGAACGCCAAGCGGATTGCTATCAAGTACAAGCATTATGAGATAGAAGAATGGCTAATTGGTGAACTTTGATGTCTCGGTTACGCATATGAGCTAGTCTTTCAACACCTCCAACGTCGATTGTATTTCCTAGATGGATATGACAAAGCTCCATAAGGGTCAATGTTATGCCCGAGCTCAAGGCAATTATCAAGGGCGATGCTCTATTGCTCTTCGCTTATGAAAGATTCCATCAAACTCAAAGCTCAATGGCAACTTCCGCAGCTCTTGTCTTGAACCTTCTGCCTGAAATCTCCCAACTGTACATCGACGAGACTCGGCTACAATGCGTCAGGGATACACTCTCCAGGAGTTTTGCCCTTTAACACGTTGAATTGCCCCGTCATGACTAACGGCTACCTATATCGGTCGATAAGTTCTGTTGAAGTCTCTTCACTGAAGTACATCAGTTCGACCTTCAATATTAGGAAGGATAGATTGAATGAAGTATCTGCTCTGTGCAGTGTGGCAAGCACAAGACAGCGACCAAAATGGAGTTCAAACATGGCAATAATGTCAGACGAAATGGGATAAACTCAACTAGTTGCAACTCACACATGGTTTTCTTTCTATTGATTTTTGCTATTTCATTGTACAATTTGGAAAACGAACCACAAAGAGTGAGGCAAAAAGAATCCCAAATGTTGCAGAGATCCGATCTGAACCACAGGTACAATCCTCCTCCGAGTAATTTCAAAGATATAGTTGAGGACACAGTACCAAGACGAGGAGGAATGTGTTGGTGTCGTCATCTCCAAACTCCACGCTCAAACCTGTCCGGGGGGCGTGGTTTCCTCGAAGAATGGAAACAACTCTATTCAATATTTGGATGTGGCAATTTCTCTGAAAAATGCCAGTTCTGAATTCGCAATGCCAAAGGCCAGGCAGATTTACAAAAGTGCTGTTCAGGCATAAGAGATTGCTTAATAACTTACAAGTTGATGGATTGAATCGAGGATCTGATTGCGATCTCGGAGACAGTGGTTTCCGCGAAGAATGAAATTCGACACGGTGCTTACGTCATGGATAACTACAGTTCCACTTGATGGACTCTTTCAAGAGCTCGACGATCTCTTGTGGCTGCATGTTCAGGGAGGATGACGGCGTGGTGACCAAGACCTCAACAAATCTCTAGTTTTCAACATGTCTACATAGCTTGGTATGCCCTTGAACCATCTCAAGAAGGCGTTTCGTTGATAGAATGCCGACTCAACTATTTATGAAGATTTCATTGTACTGTGAAGAGTACCTACATCCACTTGGAGTTTACCTTCCGCCAAATGTTGACACGTAGATGTGCCACGTCATAACACGTAGTGACGCCATCCCACCAGGTCGACTTTGTTGGTCTCTAGAAGGAACCACCGTATAACCGCAATATAGATTCTAGTATTGTGCGTGGCGTGGCAGGCACAAGAGAGCGATCAAGATGTCATATCGATTCCATGATACCCTGTCGACTTGCCACGTCATGAAATTTCTAAAAATAGAATTTCGATGGCAGGATGTTCGAAGTTTTGACAACCAAGTGGCACACAGCCATAACATATGAGTTTATGACCACACTCACCATCTATTAATAGAAATAGTGATTGTAATATACTAGTACTACACTGTAGTATTGCCAACCTGATCACAGTCCTTCATACTATTTTAATAGTATGAACATCATCACATCGCCCGCCCTCGAAGGGATACTATTAAAATAGTATTACTTTTTCCACAAACACACAACAAACCTGCATGTATTAATATTAAATTCCAGGGTATGACAGTATAAGGTTTCAGTGGGCGAAAACTGGGGGTGCTCTGTATTCTACTGTAAACGCTGTAATAGTACCGCCGGAGGTACTAAATTAGTATTGTCTTTTTCGTCCAAATTTACAGTTTTGATCAAAATCGACGAAATTTGTGTGATCAATCTGGCAATAGTGAATTCAAGTATAATCGGAAGGTACATGAATTAATGTGTGTGAGGGTTGGTGTGTTTTGTGTGTGTTTAAACAAATTCTGGACGCTGATTGGCTGGTTCGATTTGGTGATTGATTGAAAGTTTGATCGATTTCTGCCAGGTTCGGAAATTTTGAGTCAATCAGACAATAAAGGGGGCGGTACAATTAGAATACCTCTATAAAATTATATCTCACTCAATGACCAGATATTAGAAGATACAGAGATCAGATAAAAGGGTGTGCTTCCACTCATTGTCGAAGATGCCGAAGAAGTCATACAGCCTCGACTTTAAGCTGGAGGCCATTGAACACGCCAAGGCGACAAGCAAACATGAAGCTGCAAAAAAGTTCAAGGTGAACCGAGGTTGTATTCAAGATTGGATGAAACAAGAGTCAGAACTCCGTGACCAATCTGCAATGAAACCAAGTGCCAAGCGACTCAGTGGCGGCGGCAGGTTGCTTGTTAGCGAGGAACACGACAGTATCATATTCGATCGAATTATATACGATCGTTGTCATCACTTTCGTGTTACTCGTCAACGAGTCCTCCTGTGGGGTCGTGAATTGAGTGAGGAACTGCAAATCCCTCTTGCATGTTCTGAAGGATGGTTGCAATGCTTCATGAAGCGCCATGATCTTGTCCTTCGCCAAGGCACAAGGAAACCCATCTTGAGCGATTACCAAGTTATTCAGCGTGGTATATCCTTTGTCCTCAACACCAGAGCGATAATCAACAGCCACGTGGTCCCATTAGCGCATGTGTACAACATTGATGAGACCGCAATATTTTTTGACCATGCCAATCAAAGAAAATTGAGATACGTGGCTCGAGAGATGTTGCGATTAAGTCTTCTGCAGTCATGGCCGCGAATGCAATGGGAAAGAAGAAGAAACCTTGCCTCTTGGTTCGTCCAAAGGATGTCAGTGGCGACCAAATCTACACCGATGCAAAAGGCTATGTAGTGTGTGCGACGCCAAATGCGTGGATGAATTCTGAAACCTTTATAAGGTACATTGCATACGAGTTTGCGTATCATTCCCGACCATTATTGCTTATATTCGACAGTGCTCGCTCTCATATATCGTTGTCCGTGAAGTCGTTTCTCCACAGCCAGAACATCTTGTTTGCTGTGATCCCTGGAGGCATGACAGGTTTCTGTCAACCTGCCGATGTAGGTTGGTTCAAACCATTGAAATTACACCTAGAACACGAGACTGACGACTGGAAGAGAAATGGGCCTTTTGAATTTACTCGTGGAAATCGTATCAAATCTCCTCCACTACAAGTTTACAGCCTATGGGTTAAGCGCTCCTGGGATATGGTGACTCCAGAAAGTATTGTGAAGAGCTTTAGACGCTGCGTTGTCGGTCGAAACGAGGAGCTTGGGCTGTCAAGACACGATCAATATGGTGAACGATTTTTTCAAACTTTGCAAACAATGGAGAATTCTGCTGATGACGGCCAAGAAGAAACCAAAAGTGACGACGGCGACGATTGGAATGCAGTGGAAGCCTTGCTTGGTGACTTCGAGGATATTCTGTGCTTGATGATGTGTAGAGATGTATATCTCTATAATATTATACTCAATTTTTGTCCAAAATATACTTTTATAGAGGTATGCATATTGAGAGGTATGTAGTACTTGAGGGAGGTACTATTACTGGGGGGAGGTACTATTAGAGCGTTTACAGTATTTGATAGGTCAACCAGGATGTCGCGTTAATAATTTTGTTGTCAGTCGGGGGTCAATTTCATTCTCCATTTTGCATATTATACCCCATGTCGAGCGTCTTTGGGCAACGTGGTCTCGTGGAAACGATCTGTCAGTATCAACTTGGGGTTCACATTGACGTCCGCTTGTTCAAGAGGTTCCCATCCCGCCTAAAAGGCAGCTACGACCAGGGTTCGTGACAGTGGATTTTTGGTCATTGGTACATGGAAAAAACCCAATGTTCCACACAACTCAGATTTGAATTTTGGTTTTTGGATTAAACCAAAAAAGGCATGGAAGAGTGAATACCGCATTTACAGAAACAAGAAGGGCGTTGTGTAAGCAGATATCCGATGTTTTTCAGTCACAACCGCCCAAGTGAGGTCGTCCATGGTGTGTTGGAATGGTCATGCATCACAGATATTTAATACGATGTATAAAGTGATAGAGGTATAATTTCGACCTCCTTGATTTATACTTCGTATTAGTATACAGTAGTAGCAAAAATCCCTATTTTCCATTGGAAAAATCCTAATACACATTGCACACCAAAAACCCACCCACACAACCATGAATTTTGGATTTTTCCGAACACTGGCTACGACCCTCGCCAATTCGACGGATGGCGAAACGTCAAGAAAGAGCTCAAGTCGTGGCTAGCCACCGCGTCGACACACCAAGTCGGTCGAATACTCGATGCTCTACCCAAGCTTGTTCTTAGCGTCACTCTTGTTAGTGTCTCTGTTGGCAATGTTGCAACTCTCCAAGCAATCCACCCGAGTCGTTCAAATCTCGTCGAGTTTGACGTTGACCTCCTTGGTCTTGCTGCGGTTGGTGGTCACGTCGATGCTGTCAAGTACCTTGTCGATGTCCTGCACATGGAGCCTCAACATGGGTTGTATGCTGCATGTGACCGCGGTCATTTGGAAGTTCTCAAGTTCCTCTATAGCCGAATTCATCTATCCAAGATGCCCGAGCTTTATGGCAATGCCCAAGACAAATCCTTGTACTTTATCATAGCCTTTGCTCGTGGTTACATGGATTCGATCGTGCCGTACTTGCTCGATCAACTGGATGTTGCAGTCAACATGGCGGCTTCCAACGGTCATTTACCAGCGACCAAGTTTCTCCTCGAGAGAGACTCGACATATTCCAGTCTTGCATTCGAGAAAGCGGCTCGACTGGGTACCATGGACATCCTGGAATGGATCATCGAGAAGAATTACACCAGGAACTACGACAAAGCGTATGAATCTGCGGCGGAATTTGGGCAACTCAAAATTCTTCAATTTCTCCAACCTCATGTCAAACGGTTGACGCTTCGTGAAGCATATTTAAAAGCCGCGACGAGTCGCCACCGGGACGTTGCAACATACTTGACAGCGTTGGCTACTGAGGAAGAACTTCTAGTGTGGTTTGAACGAGCGGCAATCCAAGGCAACCTTCCCGCTGTTCAATTTCTCTGGCGTCCAACACCACAACGTCGTCGCGCGATTTCACATGCAGCTCGTTACAACCATCTTGACATCTTGCAATGGCTAGCTGCGAAAGGAGACGCGTCGAAACTGCTGTCGTGCATGCAAGAAGCCAAGCGAATTGCAGTCAAGTACGATCACTGTGAGATAGAAGAATGGGTCATCGGTGAACTTTAATAACTCAGCTTGCTTGTGCACTTTAATCCAGAGGTCCATGAAACTCGGACATTCGTCGGTGCTCACGTCATGTATAGCCACAACTTCACTTGATCGGCTCTTTCAACAGCTCGACAATCCATAGTGGAGGATAACGTCGTCGTAATGTACCGAGTCTACTCTGCCAACGTCAAGAAGAGTTTCACGACAACCACCAGTAGGTTGCGTTCACAGAAAACAAGGACATGGTGGTGGCCAAGAACTAAATGACTAGTTTTCATCATTGTTGATTGAATGCAGCCTCAACTCTCGATGAAGATTCGTTGAACTGTGCTCGTGGATGCAGAACGCCCAGCGCATTGCTATCACGTGCGACCATTTCGAGGTAGGAGAATGGTTAGTAGGTGAACTTTGACACGTCGGTCATGCATCCCAACAAATCTCGCCACTACCAAGTCTACAATTCCTATTATCGTGCATTAGACAGCTCGATTCTGGACATAGCATGCAGTCAATCGACGGAAGTCTAAAGCTGGGGCCATTTATAACCTTATGCCAATGTCCAGCACTTGATAATGCGTTCACTTCATGGCAAGCCAGTAGAAACATTAGGATATGCAAGAAGGGTTTAATGAGATTACCCCAAGAAGGCTGGACAGCTCACCGTGGCGTGCTTGGTCCTCTTCCTCAACTTGAAGCTTTCGGAGCATATTGCCGAGAGCCAAAGATTGTCGAGCCGACACGAATCCAGTTACTTCCATGCGCAATCTATCGTTGTCATCAGCTTGATAGGCAGGGAGATGAGTCAACATACAGCTAATTCAAAATCATCCGACATGCCCATACTCAATTCCAATCCGGTTTCTTCGACTCCGAGAGCCGACGCAATTTGCTGGCGACAGCGCACCAAGCTCTCAAAGCAATCAGCTGTCTCATCGTCAAATCGTCCGATTGTCATAAGCCCACACAGCTGCAAATGGTCGCAACCAGTGTGAATATGCTGCGCGAGCTCAATGCAATTGTCAGGTGCGACGCCACTCTTTTGCTCTTCGCCTATGGAATTCCGTGAGCGTCCAAGCTCAATCCAGAAATGTCTACCTGATGTGTTTACTTGCAAGAGGACACGCAGTGGATGTGACGATTGCTTTTCAGCCCACGCTTTGTCAAGCTTCGATGCAAGTTTGATCGAGTCGACGGTTTCAACCATGTATAGATTCGGGACGCCTTGGATAAGCGTTTTCACCTTATTGCTCTGGAGATGGCCGATAAAATGCCATTGAATGTCAGCAGGACATTGTGGAGCCTTTTCGACGAGCTCCTGGATATAATTCTCGCCAAAATGGCGTTGATCAAGGTCGTATGCGACTTGAATGTCTTCCACCGGCTTGGTTTTACTCACAGCTACAAGCGTACACTGCAAATTTCAATACGTGATTTGATAAACCACCAAATATAGTACCTGTTGCTTCCAAGTACTCGCCGCCAGAGCTTCTGCCATGCGCTGACGGACATGCTGAAGGTTTCGAGCCACGGCGGACGATGACATGGCGGCCAAGAACTTTTGTTTTCAACAATGAGTCTCCGGATAAAGAGAGAATCTCATCCTAAAATAGTGTATATTTCCGGATAAAATTGTGCAGTCATCCCTCGAAATAGTGACCCCACTATAAATTTATAACCTTTTATAATATTATTGTCTTTTCGGGCAAAAACTCGAATTTTATCCTGATTTGTTCATTTTTGGAATCGATAAATATCCGGTTATTTGTCAAATTAACCGGAATTCAGAACCTATCCGGGCATAATTGTGCTAAAATCCGGATAATAGGTGTCATCGGAATGGAAAGTAATACTAGTAGCTACTAAAGTGTATTTAGTAGTGCTAAAATACACGACAAACACACGTCAAAACACACACAAATCGATTTGTAAAATCGATAAAATCAACCGGCGATTCGAATTTTGAATCGAAAAGACAATATATATATTTTCAAATATACTAATATGGACGTTTTTACAGTAAATTCACTGTATTTCATAATTATTGTCAATTTCAGTCTAATTTGTATTTTTGACCAAAAATCACATGCATTTCCAAATCGATTTGACCATACTGAAGCCAAGTTCAACCGAATATTGACCAAATTAATTGCATGTGAGTTAGGGTGTGTTTGGGTGTGTTTTGCGTGAATTAGTTAAATACTCGATTCTGATTGGCTTCGAGATTCGGAAATCGATTAAAAAAATCGATACATCTGCGGCATCTGTGTTAAGAATATCATATTTTTGTATGGGGTGTGTTAAAGATTCCAACACAAATGCCTGGAATCCATGTTCAATGATAAATTTATACTTGATTTCATTATATGTTTCCGGAAAGTGCAAGATCCCAGGCAACTGTGTTAGAGATTCCATCACATTTATTTACATTCGGCTGATTGGCCAATATTATAAAGCTAGAAGTACTGAGCAGCATCAAGCAAAGTTGAAAAACTTTTAGATGCAATCGCTCTTAACTCCAATACTTTGCATTGCTCAAGCAATCAAAATTTCATAAGGCATTCTATGTATTTGAGGATTATTCTAACGAAATTTATTTAATGTGCCAGTGGCTTGCTGCGATATTTCTGAATTGTTTGCCTCTGCTGTTCCTCATTGCTGAACTAGATGAATTTGGTCGAATTCACCAGCACGGCATATTTTAAACTAATGAACATAACTGTGTTGTGAGTAATAATAAAGTTCAGGTGCCCAAATGAATGGCACAAAGCTTCTCGTAGTTCTGTGATTTGTTTAAGCATCGGTATCGGTGGTAATAGTCATAGTAGATCGCACGATCAATTTGAGAAACACTTCAGCAGAAGTGTTGAGAATTGCAAAGCTTTGTTGAAGGGAAAATTTACGAAAATGCAGTTTGATGTCATTGTCTATTCAGACTTGTGAAAGAGATATCTTCATCAGAGATCTTAAGGGAGGGCGACAAAGGAAGATATACGACTATATTTATTATTGTGGGCGATAAACAGAGAGAAAGCATTCACCCTCTTGTGTTTCAAAGAATGGAATTAAATCTTTGCAAGAAGCTGCTATGTTCTCTGAACATTTCATGTCTGTCAAAATAGATTTATGACCAATCATATTGAGTATTTTGGTGTGATGAAACTCCTAACACAGATGCCGTCATTATATACATTTCCAGCCCATCTCACTATTTACAGTGTTAGAAGGAATCTCACAATAATATTTGTAATGTTTTGGGAAATATAACTCTATATAAGTTATTGCAACTACAGTTGCATTATCCTTGGTAAGAAGGCTGGAGTCGACCATTGATATCGGTGCCAGTCGCGACTGAGAAGCTCTTTGACGGTGTTTTCACAACCTCTCGACAGAGATACATGCGCAAACTTTAATGCAATCAAGCTGGATGCGAAGCCTTCCAAAAGAGCAAAATTCTCCTCCAAAATGAAATTTTATTGAAATTTGCATCAGCCGTCCTTGAACTGTTTGGATTGTTTCTACACCACTTCCCAGCCAAGATGAAACGATTTTCCAATCAATATGATACGACAGAGTCTTGATCATTTTGAAGAGTGAATACATGGTCAATAAGTTCAGTCCAATGTGAAAAATGTTCCAATCAAAATGAAGTGACTAGGCACCATGCTTTGGTGGGAGAGTCTGACAACCAATAATGTATGCTCCCCTCTCACGTCAGTTCCCTTTTCTCTTCGTTCATGCCTCCAACCAACCGAAGAAGCCCAACCACCGAAGAGAAGAAGCGTGTCCTCGAGGCCTTCCTCCGTTGCGAAGACTGGAAGCTCGTCGCCAAACACAATTGAATGACTCCAATCACAGCGTGGCGAGTTGTGACGACTGGACAGACGACGCCAAAGCCTCGAGAAGGCTTCCGCGCCAATCTGTCGAAAGTGACACCGTAGATACGTGGGGCACTAGAAGGTTATGTGGACAAGTATTGTCAATTCACTCTGAATGAAATGAAATCCTTCATTGCAAACGACTTTCCTGGAACCTGCTTGTCGATACAAACGATAAGCCGGCACTTGCTTGGTATGATGTACACCATGAAGCAAGTTCGTATTGAGCCTTCCACGTGCAACAACGAAAAGAATCAAATTTAAACGACGTGAATTCGCCGAACAATTGAAGAAACATCAAAGCCAAGGCGAACTCATTGTTTACTACGATGAAACAAACTTCAACGTCTATTGCAAGCGTAACCGTGGTCGATCCAAGGCTGGAACAAGAGCAACGACCGTTTTGCCACCGTCGAAGGGACCGAACCTTCAAGTACTATGTGCCGTTTCTGCCGAACTTGGTCTTGTCAGCTACCGTTTGGAGCGGGGCAGTATTAAAATGGACCAAAACGCAGCTTTTGTCGACAAAATTTACCAAACGATCAAGGTGAACTCGACGTGGCAAGAGCATTTTCAAGACAAGCGTATTGTCATTGTGTTGGACAACGCGCCAGCTCATTCTCAGACGGAGGTTCGAGTTGTCCAGCACGATGACATGACGCTTCTCCGTCTTGGCCCTTATTCACCGATGTTAAATCCGATCGAATCATGTTTCAGCGTCCTCAAGGCGAACATCAAGGGATATCTTGCTCGTCATACGTCGGCTATGTTTGAAAGACGTGAGTATCAAACTTCTCTCAGCCGACGAATGGCCTTACTTGAAGACGCTGCACGTGAGTCGCTCTCTTGTATCACTCAACCTCTTGTGATCCGTGAGGTCGTATTCTGTCAACGGAATGTCGAAAAAGCTCTGAACCTTGATGACATGGTGTATGGTCAATAGTTTCAAATTGATTGAGAGAATTTCATTTTGAGATGAGAATTTGTTTGGTTCAACGCTTTTTCGTGTTTTCAATAAGTTTTAATTACCATTCAATTTCAAATTGATTGGAAACATTCAACAAGTTGGGTGGGAAGTGGTGTAGAATATCTGAGTTGTGTTTGAGCGTGTGGATCATTCAAGTAGTGAGATTGTATTCTTCAGTCGTTCGTACTAGTATTTGTTGGGCTTTTTATACAGAAGGTCAAGTTCCTTCGTTCTACGAGATGCCCAAAATCATTTTATAAACTTTTCACATCGCTCGACGTTTTAGCATACATAATTCCTTCAAAACCCAAAACAAAGTCAGGTAGGTTTTGGATGTCACAAAAGCTGCATAAAGTATTTATCAAGATGAATTTTAGCTGGGAAAAGAATTATTTTCCTTAAATATCTATGTTTAGGTCTGAAGGGGTTTTGCTTGACAATACCAGCCGCTTTCGACACTGCGATGGGGCTGGTGATAGAACGCGCTACAAGTAAATCGACTCGTGTGTTATGTTAAGCAGCGTGGAGTTCATTTACCTTCATACTCTTAGACACATTGCCTCTGAAATAGAATATAAATACTTTGAAAATCTATATCTATTTTCCCATGAATTAGTGTGTTGCAACATTAGGACGATGGAGCAGGTGCAAGGTACAACCAGACATTTCGAAAATATAATTCGGAATACATTTATTCGAAGAAAAAGAATTATTCAAAGCATAGAAAGAATAGAATAATTTATTCAAAGCATAGAAAGAATAGAATAATTTATTCTATGTCTCTGCCAAAATGAATTATTTATTCGTCCAAAACAGAATTATTCTCATGATTCTCTTGATTCTCTTGAAGCAGCTTCTCAATGTCCATGACACCCCACAATTCCGAATTGACACAGAGAAACATTTGAGATTCGAAGTTCTGAGGAAGAATCCTGCCTCGTCGAGCGCCCAGTGCATGCTTGGCGCGAGAGAAGAAACGTTCACAAATGTTCGAGGTGGGCAACAGAAACTCCAAATCGAGGTAACCGTGGCCTTGACTTCGCTTTTGTCTTCATCATCATACATAGAGCACTGAGGATCACGTAAATGCTCAATGCTTGCACGTTCGGCGTCGGTCAAGCTAGAAACGTCGCCGAGTTGAACTTTCACAATAGCAGTTTCGAATTCGGGAGATTGAACTATCTCACTATTGGATGCAATTTTACGGCCCATGATTGGATAATCCTGAATAACCAGATCAAACGCAAGACGCACATCCTTCACGCTTGTGCGGTCCTGCTGGAGACCTTTCGTAACATCATCGAGCTTACGCAGAGTGTCAAGCAGCTGAAGAAGCTCACGTTCCTGTCGTGGACTAAGAAGCACCATATCCACATCCATTTCTTGCAAAGGACGAAGGAAATCTTTAATCAGCACATAACGCTCAACCATTTGAAAGGTCGAACTCCAGCGTGTCGTGTTTCGAGTTTTTGCAGTCAAATGAGTAAACTTCCGTAGCTTTGCAGCAGGTAGGGAGTACGAAAGCTTCACCATAATACTGTTAACCATACCAAGTACATGACTGTGGTCCTCCAAAATGAGATTCACACCCAAATTGAACCGGTGACTAGCACATCCAATTATTGGCACACCACAAAGCCGAGAAAAGGCCAAGTGTGTAGAGCAATTATCTCCAATCACAGCAGCCACATTTGTCCAATCTTTTCCATACAATGCTAAAACGTAGTCAAAGAAGTCTTTGTGCGCGGAAGCCGTCTGGGATCCATTTTCGTTCATCGGAGAGAATGCCAGGAGCACACGGTCATATCCGGATATATTTCCGGATAAATTTGACTTATCCGAAGGATTTTTTCCGGATTTCTTGGACAATGGAAATGTTGCAAAAACAGCGACCCAGTGAGATGAGTGCGCACTCCATCCATCAAACACCAAAGCAAATTTGGATGGCAGCACAGCAGCAATCTTCTTCTCCACCAATACAGTTGTTAAGTGCAAGTATTTCGTAAACGTGTCATGACCAATGGGCTCAAGCGAGGTGTACTTTCGCACCAAGCTATCCTCACATAACGAAAAGGGTACAAGCCACAACAAATCCATTCCATCCATCCATAAAGAATTTTTGCTTTCGATGAAGCCCAGTGTTTCAATAAAAAAGACTTGTTGGTGTCCCTGTCCTTTACAAGTTTGACATACTCGCTGTGTTTCGATGTAATATGTGAACACAAGTTACTGTTGCCATAAATTACTGTTACTGCCAGTAACAGTAATTTTGGTGGGGCATGCGCGGCATGTTGGACTGCCGGGACTTTGACGGTCGAAGTACTGCATTGCAAGCTCTTTTCCCTTGAGCAACGGCACAGCAGAGGACACCATAATGAGGAAGTAGCGAGCGTATTGACAATTTGAAAGTGTTACATATTATGCCTAACGCCTATTGGGATGTGCTGGGAAGCATCAGGATGCAAAGGAGCTCCAAGGATCTTCCAAGATGAATTTGTTGTCGTATCATTGTGAAGTGATTTGTTGAAGCATCAAAAATGAGTTCAATTTCAACAAATTGAATAATTTATTTTGTTGACCGAAAGAATAGAATAATTTATTTGTTTTGCTTTGAGAATAGAATAAATTATTTTCCTTGATTAAAATATAGAATATTGAATTTGAGAAAAAAATATGGAATAATTTCTTTGCAAATAATTTTTTCGGAATGTCTGGGTACATGTCATGGTTTGGCTTGCTACCACCAAGGGAACAGCAGGCAGAGGAGGGACTGCACATGAGGAATGCAGATGGGGATTGCATATGAAGAACTTGCATATGAAGAATGCATATGAAGAACAGCTAAGTAGTGGGCAGGACGTAGCTTAGAGTGAACCTAATCCATTATTCAATTTACCAAAAGCCCGATTCACTCAACAACCGTGAAGACACGGCATTTTGATTAATCAAATTTAAAGTGTCAACGCGTGAAGAATGAGTTCAAGTGTCAAGACATTAAGGTTTACCAAGACCCGCGAAGGAGGGGGGAAGCGTCCATGGAGGCCCCAGTACTCACTCAACGCGGATGGGAAGGATTTTTACGATGGAGAATGAGACTCGACGATCTACGAGTTTGGAATCAATACGAATGGGTCAACGACGTACATATGGAACGATTTCACGATGATGTCAAGTCCTTGCTACTCCGCACGGATCATTTACGTTACGTCGCGGCTGCCGAGGCACCCGTGGAGGATGAAAACAACCCTCCACCACTTGGAGAAAGAGTACGTGTAGGGCTCGAAGCTCTCACAAGAGCCTTTTGTCCGCGAGGAACGCGCCAACTATTACGGGATCGCTTGCGAAATCTATCAAAAGGAAAAAAGTCAGTCGTGGAATTTACAAACGAGTTCATGGAATACACCTTCATGTTCGATATCCTACAAGAAGGGGAAAATGAACCGCTGGCCCCACAAGAAATACAAGATTTGTACGTGGAATCAATGGATCAGGAATTGTTGTGCCTCCATCGAGACAGATTTGGTACAACCAACTTTGATGGACTACAACAACTGGAGGCATCTTTCATTGATTGTGAGGCATCATTAGCATTCAAGAACAATCTCCGCAACCGATTCGGGAAGTCTAAAGGCCACGACTCACAACGGGTGGACAGAGACAACACACAAACTAAACCGCAACATCAAAAGCGGGAACAACGTGGCAACAAAGAGTCTAAACCGGGAGGATGGACGGAAAAGTTTTGTCGATTCTGCAACGAGCAAGGATCAACCGCTGCAAGAAATCATAACAGCAAGGAATGCAACAGGCCAGACAATCCAAAGAACATGAAGGCCAACGATCATAAGATTGCTACATTGGAGGCGCAACTTAAACAACTCAAGGCCAAGACACAAACCAATTCTCGACTTGAGAGCAGTGCAGTATTAGAATTTGGAAGTGACAGCGAAGAGGCCCAGGGCGAAATGATTGCAATGGCCAGTGCTACAACCAATACGGCCACTCCGCAATTGAAAATGGTGATAGACGTGAAATTGGTGAACTACAATAACCAAGTCGTGCGAGGACTACTGGATTCGGGTTGTACCAAGACGGCAATCAATTCCAAATGGGCGCCGAAGGTGCAAATGGACACATCAACCACTACACGTTATATCAACGCTGATGGAAAATCCTGGCAAACCAAAGGCAGGGTGGACATGGCGTTGCAATTATTGGACTTCTCCGCGATCCGCACGTGTTATCAAGCATGCAATGTTGCTGATGATCTGTTGCACGATATTATCTTTGGATTGGATTTTCTGTCGGCCCAAGGGATGGTGTTAGACTTCAAGAATTATACCATTGAATGGGAAGGAATCTCGTTACCTATGGGAACCATGCCAAGCACAACAGAACATGTAGCCAGTGCTGGAGATGGTAGTGATTACTCGAAGCCACAGTTGGACGAAATGGTTCCTAGTCATCTAGAGCAACATCAGAAGGCGGAGCTTCGGAGTCTACTCGAGCAATGCCGACAAGCATTTGACGGATCAATTGGCAACCTTGCTATGGATCCCTACGTCAAACCAATGAAAGCTGACATGAAACCAGTGGCACTGAGAGCTTACCCCATACCTCAAATTCACTTGGCAGCAACAAAAGCAGAAGTGAAACGACTTGTCGATTTGGGAGTTCTTTAGCCTTGCAACAATTCGCCATGGGCAGCACCTACGTTCATCGTACCAAAGAAGTCGGGGGCTGTCAGATTGGTATCGGATTTCCGAAAACTGAACAGAATGGTGTCTCGATGCCCGTTTCCCTTGCCAAAAATCCCAGATATGATGCGCACCATGCAACGCATGCCATATCGCACAGCATTCGATTTGATCATGGGATACTACGCAAGAGTATTAGACGTGGCAAGCCGGGACTACACCGCAATCATCTTACCTTTCGGAAAATATCGATACTGTCGACTGCCCATGGGAATGGCCTGTGCACCCGATGAATTCCAGGCCGCTATGTCATGCCTTTTTGGTGATCTGGAGTTTGTTTACATTTACATGGACGATTTGTTGGTTGTGTCAGCATCTTGGGACGAGCACATCAAACACTTGAAAGTCGTGATGCAGAGAATGATCGAAGGAGGAGTCGTGGCCCACTGGCAGAAGTCGAAGTTGTGCGCGAAAGAAATAGACTACCTTGGATTCGTGCTCACTGAGGACGGCATTCGACCACAAGAAAGCAAAGTGGCGGCGATACTCGATCTGCAGCCCCCGTCAAATCGCAAACAAGTGCGATAGCTCGTTGGAATGGTGAACTACTACAGAGACTTGTGGCTGAGACGCGCCCACATCATGGCGCCGCTGACAGCTTTGACGTCAGAGAAGCAACCGTTTGTTTGGAGCCAGGAAGCCGCCGACGCCTTCGAGAAGGTCAAAGTAATGGTCGCGCAATGGACAATCCTCTCTTACCCCGACTTTAACGCTCCCTTTGATATCCACACAGACGCTTCACTACACCAAATGGGAGCGGTCCTTTCCCAAAATAGCAAACCGATTGCCTTCTGGCCGCGCAAACTGAATGATGCACAACAGCGCTATCCTGCAAACAAGTGTGAATTATTGGCGATCAAAGAGTTTTTGAAGGAGTACCGCAACGTGGTGTGGGGGCGTGAGCTTACGATTTACACGGACCATTTGAACTTTGTTTCGGAGACTTTCAATGACCCTTTACAGCTTCGATGGGCATGGAAATCGAAGAATTCGCGCCAAATCTCATTTACATCAAAGGTAGCAACAATGTCGTGGCCGACGCGCTCACCAGGCTACCAACCAACTCAGCTACGGTGGAAACTGTAGCGGGGCTCTTCGAGACGGACAACCTTTTCAACTTGGACTTGCACACAATTGGCAAGGCACAAGAAGCCGATGTCACTCTCGCAAGCTCAGACACTCGGGAAATTAGTGGCGTCACACTCAAAGTAAATGACAAAGGCCAGATCTTGGTGCCGCGCGAGCTTCAGCGTGCCATTATTGAAACATATCACGAGTGGCTTATACATCCAGGAGCGGTGGTGCTAGCAGGAACCATAGGCAAGACCTTTGCATGGAATGGTATGGATATCGACGTTCAGCGCTTCGTTAAAGCATGCGTGTTGTGCACAGCCAAGAAGTCGACAGCAAACAAGAAGTATGGCAAGCTACCGTACAAGACTCTCGAAGACACACCTTGGTTTGAAATCGCCGTGGATTGCATTGGTCCTTTTGGAAAACATGGTTTCAAAGCAATCACTATCATAGACACATGCACCCGCTTGCTTGAAATGGCGTCGATCTCGACATGCGACTCACTGCAGACAGCTCGAGCCTTGGACACCTTGTGGTTCTGTCGTTACCCCCGACCGGTGCAATGTGTTTTCGACCAAGGGTCCGAATTCAAGAATGAATTTTTGGACCTGCTTGACAGTTATGGCGTTCAACCAAAGCCAATTACTTCCAAGAATCCGGCTTCAAATGCGATTATTCAACGTATCCATCTCGTCATCGGAGACAAAATGCGCACGAATGACATTAAAACGGAGTCCGAATGGAAGGAATTTTGCAGCAATGTGGTCTTTGCAACTCGTTCTTCGGTTCATACAACGACCATGACTACTCCTGGCGAAGCTGCCTTCGGGCGGCAAATGCTATTCAACTTGCAACACGTGACTGACTGGGCTACCGCTCATCAACGCAACCTTCGTCGTCTTCGTCTCGACAACGCACGCGAAAATGCTACACGACTTGCCCATGACTACATGCCTGGCGACAAGGTCCGAATTCATTTTGCAAATGATGGACCTCGCTCAAAGATGCTACCTGCATCAATTGGACCCTTTGAGGTTATCGCAACCCGACCAAATGGAACGGTGGTAATTGACCGCGGGAAGTTCGCCGAAACCATCAGTGTCCGCCGCCTTCTCCCTGCCAACTAACACCATGGGGGGAATGTCATGGTTTGGCTTGCTACCACCAAGGGTACAGCAGGCAGAGGAGGGACTGCACATGAGGAATGCAGATGGGGATTGCATATGAAGAACTTGCATATGAAGAATGCATATGAAGAATGCATATGATGAATGCATATGAAGAACAGCTAAGTAGTGGACAGGACGTAGCTTAGAGTGAACCTAATCCATTATTCAATTTACCAAAAGCCCGATTCACTCAACAACCGTGAAGACATGGCAGTACAACGCCGCCAGGCGTGACGCTGGCCTTTGTCCATACGTTCGTGGAGTGCCACGGAGGCTGAGACGCGTTCGGACAGCTAACTGCAGCCGACTTTTGCTTTAAATTTGTCATTCCACTGACTGGTGCAACGAGATTGTCCATGGTCGACCACGTCGCGCAAGACCCAGCCTATGGCTCTGACTACGTCCAGCCTGCTCGGTGGTTTGTCAGTCACTCGTGGAGCTATCGCTTCTTGGATGTTGGGGATGCACTTGACTATTTCTTTGCCGAGAATGGCATGGATGACTCGACGGCATTTTAGTTTTGTATGTTCAACAATAACCAGCATGAAATCCAAGACAACGAGCGCGATTTCGCCTACTTATTTTCTATAACTCGCTGATCAGTATTGGCAATGTCGTGATGGTAATGAGTCCATGGAAGAACCCCGAGACGCTGACGAAAATGCAGTGTGTCTTTGAAGTCTATGCGAGTATTATGGCAAATTGTCGATTTCGGCTTTGCCAAATCGGATCGCATGGTTTTTCAGGTTCTCGAAGCATGGATCATGCGCACCCTTGAAACTCAATCAAGGCTACCAACAGCCAGCACAGCAATTCAAACCAAGTATTTGAAAGCATTGGGTAGCATCCACTTGGACAATAGAGCATATCAGCCAGTGAAAGAGTATTTGACTCGAGCGCGTGGCATTTATCGTCTTGCAAATGCGCCAGATGCTTGGTGATCTCAATCAAAGCTCGCCATGGCCGTGAAGAACCAAAAAGTGAGTGCGAACCACTCTTTAAAGAAACTCCGCAGCATCAAGAAGTCGAGCTTGGAACCGACCATCTCGATACAGTCACCACAATGGCTCTCTACGGTATTGCTCTCGGCCAACACCGAGATTTTCCTCCGGCGATTGACTTGCTCACTAAATCTGTTGAGATTCGGCAGCGAATGGGAGGACATGACGACTCCTTGGCTATTGAATGCATGGTAGCAGTCGGACGATTTCTGAGCTCACAGTCGAAGGTATCGAAGCGTCAACGTGGCTTGAACAGGGCTACGATCAAAGCTGTGCTATCTTTGGTCCAGATCACCAAAGTTCACTGGTCGCACGAGGTCATTTAGTAATTGTCTACAACATGCAAAATCGATTCCAAGATTGCCTAAATATGCTCCTGGAAAGCTACAACTCGTCCGTGCGGACGTTTGGCCGAGACCATATTGACACTTGGCACGTCCTGAGCAAATGCGCCATGGTCTATTGCGCACTGGGTCAGTATGCAGAGTCGGAAAGAGTGCTGCTGAAATGCCAGGACAAATTCAAAGGCGCTCTTGGCCATGACAGTGAATGGTACATCAAATGTGAGTACAACAAGTCCATCATGCGAAACTTAGTGTGGAATAGGTCAGCGAGATCTCGGGAAGCTTTATTATTGTCAAAAAGACTTTGAAAAAGCAGCACCATTCACCGAAATGGCATATCAAGCGCTCCTTGGCCAAAACGTTCCTCTCATATTGCACACAATCTACGACATGTATCTCCTCAAGCTAGAAATGCATGCACTGGAAACCCTTGACGACCTGGCTGCATTTGAAGAAATGTTGGAGAATGCGGACTGCACTGACGAAATGTGGAAGATGCCTTGCCGTGGCTGCTTTATTCGAGTCCAAGGTCGTCGTTTTGTCTGCGCTGAATGTCCAACAGAGTCCAGATGGTACTGCGCGTCATGTGTGACGGCAAGGAAGTTCACAGCCTTTTGTCCCCATGACAATTGGAACGAGTTTATTCCACCCGCACGATTCATCCTGGAAAAACGACTGTCCATCTTGGCTGACGCGTCAGCTTGGAACGAATACGACGCGGCATTTGAAAAATATCAAGCTTATTGCGATCAACACAATGTCCAAGACCGCCAAGAACGAATGCTGCCCTCCAAGACGACTTTTTGCTGCACTATTTCATAAAGTTCCGACGAGGAAGCACGACGACAGATGACCTTGACGGTAAGCTATTTCGCTGATAAATTGGACTCTTGCATCCAATGTATTCCCAAAGCAGACCTCACGCTCTGTGTGTTGTACGCCTGGCTGCAGCGTAATCAACGAACATGGGGACGTTGAAATGATATCCTAAGTGTACCATCGTATCCTAGACAGATGTGTCAAGCAAAGTGTATCGATGTCCAGTGGTTTGCAATGGCTGCAAGACTACAGAGCTACCAGCCGTGCAGCTCTTATGGAGACTCGGCGATGGAATTTGTCCAACACCGCTCACAATCTCTTTTCCATGCCTTGTGCCCAGTCTGTCGAGATAATTTACTGTCACTTTTGCAGTTGCAATCAACTGCGAATGCTCCTCAATCTCTTTTGATGAGCAATTTCTCCTAGCACTGCATAGTTGCGTTGAATGGTTCCTTTTATATCGAGCACAAGTGCCCAGGTCAATTCGGGTCGAGCGGAGACACACCCAGGTCAGGTCAACCCGTGGACAACTCGACTTGTGCATAAAATATCACCATCACTTGACATATCTTTCTCTACGAATACATAATCTCTATTAATTAATATATTCACTGTCAAACTGTATAATCTATACAGTGAATTCTTCTTATACCAGATCACAGTCAGTTCTTAAATTTCAGGAGCAGCCAACATGGAGCCGCCCCAGGAAAGTACAAAGCCCATCGGCGTGACTCTGGCCTTTGTCCATGCGTTTTTGGAGCGCCACGGAGGCCGAGACGCGTTTGAAAAGCTAACTACAGCCGATGTTTGCACCAGCTTTGTCTTACCATTCACGATTTCAACCAAACTGTCCTTGGTCGACCACGTCGCGCAAGACCGAACTTATGGTTCTGACTACGTCCGGCCTGCTCAGTGGTTTATCAGCCACGCGTGGACTTATCAATTTTTGGATGTGATCGACGCACTCGACTATTTCTTCACCGAGAACGGCCTCGAAGACACGACCGCGTTTTGGTTTTGTATGTTCAATAACAACCAGCATGAAATCCAAGACAACCAGCGCGATTCGAGCTATTGGTTTGATATTTTCTACAGCTCCTTGACGAGTATTGGCAATGTTGTGATGGTTCTGAGCCCGTGGAACAATCCCGAGACGTTGACGAGGATGTGGTGTGTCTTTGAAGTGTATGCGAGTATTATGGCCAACGCTCGCTTCGAAGTGGCGCTGGGGAAGACGCAAAAGGAAGAATTCCTGAAAGAAATTGTCCAACAAGACAACGCATTCTTTCGAATGTTAGCGAGAATCAAGAGCGAGACATCAGAGACCAAAGTCGAAGCCGACCGTGAATTTATTGAGGCAAAGATTCGAGCGGATGTTGGCTTTGCCAAATTGGATCGCATGGTCTTTGAAGTTATGGAATCCTGGATATTCCGCACGCTCGAAACGCAGTCGAACCTACCGACTAACGCGCCTGCAATGCAAGCCAAGTACTTGGAAGCATTGGGCAGCATTCACTTGAATGCAAGGCGATACCCCCAGGCCAAAGAGAATTTTACTCGAGCAAATGACATCTGGCGTCAAGAGAACACTCCAGACAAGTGGCGCTCTCAGAGTGAGGTTGCAATTGCAATGGCCGTCTGTCAAGAACCACGAAGTGAGTGGGAACCTCTCTTTCAAGAAGCTCTCGAGCATCAAGAAATCGAGCTCGGGTCTGACCATCGCGATACTGCCATAACTTTGGGCTACTATGGCGTTGCTCTCGGTGAGTGCAACGAGTATAGTCGAGCTACCGAATTGATCAAACGGGCATTTGAAAGCCAACAAAAAACGAGTGCGAACGATGTCATGATGGCGATTGACTGCAGTTTGAACATTGGAAAAATGTGCATGTTCCAATGCAACTACATTGAAGCCGCTAAATGGCTCGAACAAGGCTACGAGCAAAGCTGTCTTGTCTTTGGCCCAGACTACAAGAGCTCTCTCATGTTGCGGAATCACTTGGCGATTGTCTACGGAGTCCACAGTCGATACGAAGATTGCCTAAATATGCTCCTCGAGAGCTACAACTCATCCGTGCGTACGTTTGGCCCAGATCACATTGACACTTGGCAAGTTTTGAGCAAATCTGCGACTGTCTATTGCTCTCTGGGCCAATACGACCAAATGGAAAGAGTGTTGCTGCAATGCCGCGATAAATTCAAAGCGACGGAAGGTCTTGACACGCAATGGTACCTCAAATGTGCGTCTATCGACAAGTTTCTCCAATGAAATAACTCTAAAATAGGCGAGAGAGACCTTGGAAAGCTCTACTACATGAGAGAAGAGTACGAACGAGCTGCTCCATTGATAGAAATGGCATACCGAGAGCTCTTTGCGAAGAAAAACTTTCTTGTCTTTCACACAATCTACGACTTGTATCACCTCAAGCTGAAAACGCATGGCCTTGACACTCTAAAAGACTTGGCGGTGTATGAGAAGATCTTGGAGGATTCGAGCTGCACCGATGAAACGTGGAAAGCGCATCCTTGCCGTGGCTGCTTCGTTCTAGTCCGTGGTCGTCGATTTGTCTGCGCTGAATGCCCAACGGATTCCCGATGGTATTGTGCGCCTTGCGTCGCCGACAGGAAGTTCACAGCCTTTTGTCCTCACGACAGTTGGGAGGTGTTTTTGCCACCTCAACGATACATCCACGAACAAAGACTGCGGTTGTTGTCCATGGCGTCCGTGTGGGAGAAATACGACGCGGCCTTTGAAACATATCAAGCTTACTGCAATGAACACAATATCGACGACCGCCAAGAACGATTCGAGCCGTCCAGCAAGATCATCCCGTGCTGTGTTGTTTCATAAAGACACCAAAAAGCCTCAAGTCGACATTGCTGGGCTAAAGTCAGCTAGCTATCTCTTACGGCTAGCCCTCCCTGGAGTAAAGCTGAGCGACCAAACTGCACATGCGTCAAGTATTTAAACCAAGCGAACGACTGTCGCTGAGTACACACCGCCGAAACGCGTTCAAGCATGCCGCCTCGAACTGAGGGCTACAGTAGTGCTCTCTGCGGTGCTGACGTTTCCAGCTGAACCAGAGCCATTGGCCGTGTTTGCGTGGCTCTAAACAACAGACTCTTCGATCTATACTTGCTTGTAACTTGATCTAGCCTCCTAAATTGCAGTTTTCAGACGGATCACCAGTTCTTTGCCACGTTGATGTCGTTCGTTCGACCAAAGGAGCAGACACGTCCAGGACTAGCTTCATCGTCAACTTCAAAGTTATGCCATGCTTTGAGCACTGGGAAGATGAGAGACTGCCGTTCTCGACTCTTCAAAGCGAGGCCTAGTCGACATTTGAATCGCCTCCTCGAGTCGAAGACGTAGACTTGACGCGACTAGATCTCGATTCCATCTTTATGAAAGTCTGACGATCCAGTCGAGCATTCCGAGAAGACGGAATGCCTCTCGTCGGCGGCATAATCGCTCGTCGACCGAAAGCGCATGAACATTGTGCTCATGATGTCACCGTCTGCTTCACTTGAGACGACGCTGCTGTTGGACATGACGATAATCGGCGGGTTCTGCTCCACCGATTTGCTCTTTATGACGACCTCTCGATTCGCCTCCACCCGCCGTGGTCGGTCATTGTTTGGATTCAACTGTCGGCGGCGACGTCGTTGGAAGATGACAAAACCCATGACGGCACCAACGAGGACAACCGCTCCCACGACGACGAGAATAATCGTCGTGCTCTCTGGCGAGCCTTGTGCTATCGGGATCCCAACGTTAGCACCAGTCATCCGGGTGAAGCTTACATGCGGCAGCTGTGGGAAGTGTGGCTTGGAGAACTTCCGGAGCTCTCGTTATCTCGAGTGGCGCTGTCGTCGTGGTGGTTGAACTCGATGCGGTCTTCTCGGTTTCTACAGCGACAATTGAGATCATAAGCTCACGGAAAGTCTACCGCAGTCAGCAAGGAGGGGCTCAGGCAACGACGGACAACCAGGCGGCGACGCGGCTTTGTCCACACATAAAACCGTGTTGGCTGTCTGGGTGTACAAGCAAGGCGGACATCCACCCACAGTTCGATTGCACGTGAGACCACTCGCCATGGTGCACATGGAGGTGGCATGGCACGCACCAGATAAGGTTGTGGCATTCGAACTGGTCGCGAATGCCGTCTTGGCGACCGTTGGCGTCGTGTGGAGAACGAGGAGGAGGAGGAGGCTCCAAAGAGCGCTCCATGTACTCGCGGCACGTCTGGATGACATGCACGCAGAAGTTGATAGACTGACCATCAACCTCGCACCTGCTCTCAATGACGAGCCATGGCGAGAACGTCACGATTCTGGCGTGAAGTTGGGTTGCGCCACGCTTTTGTCCACTTTGCCGTATACAAAGTGCCGTTTAATCGAGTGCAAAGTGGAATTCCAACTAAGTCGGTGAGAACATTGGCCCATGTGTGACTAATGACCACGTGATCGTTCTCTGACAGATTGGCCACGCTCCAACGCGCAGTGTCTCCTGACACGCTTGCTCGTGAAATCTTGCACGAGATCTCGAAAACGGCACCGAGTTTGACGGGTTTCAAGCCGCCATCGCGAAAGAAAATGCGTTTGCAAGAGCCACGGTGCGACAGGCATGCGTCACGAGTTGGACGACGTCTGAACTCTGTTCTACAGGGTGAGAACTGGATAATTCACCGCGCAGTGGATCAGCAAACTTGGTCCTACGACACGATGAGAGATGTCGTGCAGAGGCAGGCGGTGGACGACTAAGTAACGCCACGAGTACAATATGTACTGTACTCGGAACCCAGTCGTCCGTGGTCGTCGCACTTGCACCCTGATGAGACTTACCACCGGAGGGGGACGGCACCGTGTCGAGTTGACAACTTTGCATCGATCGCGTTGAATCTCCCGCTTGGGCGCCCGTCGTCTGGCTTGTCGATTCTTCGCTCGTCCTTGTCCACGGCAACATTGAGCCTCCATTCTCCATGCAATGCTACAAAACCTGCCAACAGCGTCGTTGATTTCCGCCGTCTTGGCGTCCTTTTCGTACTCGACAACGTCGTTCCAAGTCGTCGTCCCATCAACTTTGCCGTCCAAGTGGCCGAGGGACTTGGTCGCCACGTTTCTTTATGCTCATGAGGTCGTCGTCGCGACGGCATCCTTCCTTTCGTAGATTGATTTGGCATTTCACCATCTTGAGCTCGTTGCGACGGTCGCTGTCGCTCGCGACAAAACGTGGCGTTCGGTCGATCTCAAGCTGTTGCCATGGCCGCGCCGCGCTTTTTTTCACGCGACCAACTCGATGTTCAGCCCGTTGTCGTCACGTGGTTCCCGCAGCACATGCACGATCTCGACATTTGTGCTCACCATGCCCTGGAAGTCGAGCTGGACCCGTCGGATCCTGGTTTAAACGACCCCGCGTACTGCGCGCGTCGCCAAGTTCTCCGTGATTTGGTCGTCAACTACCGCCACGGCCAGCCACTGCACCACGACGACTACAACGCGATGGAGACGCAGACGTGGACGACGATCTACCGCACGATTCGACCGCTGTGGCTCAAATATGCCTGTGAGCGTGCTGCAGCTCCTTGAGCGGGAAATCGGCTTTAGCGGCGTGGCGATACCGCAATTCGCCGCAATTTCATCGTTCCCGGAGTCCACGACGGGATTCACGCTCCATCCCGTCATGGGGTACCTCAGTCCGCGCGATTTCCTCAACGGCTTGGCCTTCCGCGTCTTCTTTTGCACGCAGTACATCCGCCACCACTCGGTGCCGTTCTACACGCAAGAATGGGCCACCGTCGCTGCCGCCGCTGATTTCATGCTGGTGTAGGCTCGTGACTTTGCCGACTTCTCCCATGAGATTGGCCTTGCTTCTCTTCCGATGATGATATTGTACGTCTCGCCGCATCTACCGCAATCGCAGTGGCGATCTCAAGGTTTGCTGTCGTCGAGGAGAGCGGCGTTTGATGACTGTGCGTAGGCGTTTGGAGCGGGGCTTTTCTCGAGCATTGCCGAGCTGGAATTCGCATGCAGCCGTGATCGTCCCGCTGGAAGTCGACAGGACGACGCAAACTACCGAGAGGTATAGCGCGTTTGAAGCGTCCAGGCAGACGTATCCCGTGACGGCGTTCCAGCCGTACGACTACGTCTCTGAGAGCATTGTAAGTCGATCGTTGGAGTCTGGACAGAGGGTTGAGGGGATTCCACAAGTCAAAGCCGGCGGTCGGGCGTATATTCAAGCGATGGATCGTCCTTTTATTGCAGCGAATGACGCGACGACGACCAAGTCCATTGTGCCAGATCGACCCGTCCTCGTCTGGAATCGAGGAAAAGTCTACGTTGAGTCATGAAGAGTCGAGCTTGTCCATCGCTTGTGAGTCGCAAGGACTTGAAAGTACCGGCTTGGTTCGCGGTGCAGGGCGACATTCAGTTCAACGTGGAGGATACAAGACCGTCGCGTCAAAGAGGACAAAGTTGATGGCGAGGAATCAACTCCCCACCGTGAAAAACTAGAATGAGAGTGCTGTGAAGCAGCCAAGACCTGCGCATCATCATGCATCATGTTGAAGAGGTCACTTCAACTCCATGCGATGCTGCTTCAACGCCATTTTCCAAAATTTCTCCCTAAGTCCGGCACTTGATTGCAGCGCACCGACGCGACCTCGTCCATAGATAAAGCAGGGAAGGGATGACAGTCTACCAAGTCCTTGGATGGGATCGGCAGGCGAGAAGGCTTGGATTCATCTTGAGAGGATCGACATTGGTCGGGTGGTAAGTCGTCACCCAGTCGTCGACCAATCGACGTGTCGGACTTAGCACACTATTTCGACATGTTCGTGGTCAAGGACCTGCGCAAGATCCCCGAGATCGTGAGGGATGACAACGATACGCGAGAACAATTGCGCCTCGGTCGTCGTGCGGCTGAGTTCCAAGGCGATTTGAGCATCCTCTGCACGCCGTCCAACGTCGCGGCGTTCTCCAAGCTCCAGAATTTGTCTCTCTACGACAACAATCTCCACTCGATCGAGGTAGTCCGTTGCCCCATACGCCGTGTATTCACCTTGGGAATCATCTAGCGCATTGGACTCTTAGCAGAAACGCCGCTGGCAATCCTCGACTTGGGACAGAATCAACTGGAGAGTCTTCCAGACGAGGTATGCCGTTCTTGTCTGGCTCTCCGCACGTAATGACGCTGTAGATGGGCACCCTCGTCCACTTGAAAGAGCTCTGGGTGACCAACAACAAGCTCACGACCATCTCTGAGGTATTAGTCTCATCCTTATCCGCTAAAGTTGCGATTCCGTAGGCAGTGCTGCGCTTACCACAGCTTACAATGCTCCATCTCTCCAACAATTCGATTTCATCCATGCCGAGTTCGATCGGCTTGGCGACGTCGCTCCAAGTTCTCTCGCTCGACAACAACCAATTGACGGACCTTCCCGCTGAGATCGGGCAGTGCAAGGACCTCGTCGAGCTCAATCTTCGGTATGTACCCCATCTCCCCCGTTCCAACTTGTCCTCGTAGCGGCAATCGCATGGAGATTCTCCCCGCGACGATCGGCGATTGCTCCAGCTTGGTTACACTCACTATCAGCTCGAATCGACTCCAAGTTCTCCCGGAAACGCTGGGCAAATGCCGCCAGTTGACATATCTCCATGCCAATGGCAACCCCATTGCACATTTCCCAGCATCGTTGGTCTCCTTTCCACGTACTTTTCGATCTCAAGCCATGGATTCCATCGACTGACTTTGAGAATTCTAGACATTCGCCTCAACTTTGCCAACACGCAAATCACATCGTTGGATCCAATCGTTCTGGAATCATGGACGGTGCTCACGCACTTGCACGTGACGGCAAAGGAGTCGTCACTGCAAGACGACAACGGCAAAAGCGTTGTCATTCTCAGCGGCTCGCCATTTGCAACCAAGAAAGCCAAAGTCAAGTCATAAAGCTCCATCACTTGACCCACTCGATGGCGGCAACAAGGCAAAGATAGATGGAAACACACTCATCATGACGAATGACATTGACACTTTCTAGTTTTCATTGACGACAACTTCATCGTTGGCGACTTCATCCACGACGACGGGACTGTCACGGAGGTATTGGATCGACGACTTGGACGACGACAAGTATGGCTCGATGAACGAACGCGCCGTGCTCAATCGAGCATACACACCAGGCTTGTTCAACTGAGCACAACCAATGCCCCAGCTGACGGCACCCACCAAACGTTCCCCAGCACTGTCTTCGATCGTCAACGGACCACCCGAGTCCCCTTGGCACGAGTCTTCACCCTTCAAACCACCCGCAGCCACCATCGTGCTGTCCACCGTGTACGGCGAGAGGTTCTTGGTGGCGTTGGCGTTGTCCCATGTCTTGACCTTCAACTCCTTGAGCACGGTGGATTGGGAGCCACCAGAGGAGGTGGTTCCCCACCCACGGACCCACGTGTCAACGCCAGTAGGGACAGTCTCGAACGACACTTTGACGGGTTGGATGGTCGTGATGGAGCGTTCGAGAATGAGGATGGCGACGTCGTTCGAGTGTGTCGATGCTCTGTACTTGGGATGTTTGATTTCCTTGGTGACACGAGTTCACCATCGGACCATCTGACGAACCGGAGAGGTAGTGCGATCCAATGACGGCATACGAGTGTAGGGTAGTTGGTAAGGTCAGAGAAAGATGAGAAGTGAGTTAGATTAGCCAGCTTAGAGTTAAATCTATAAACTAAACAATACGGTATAGTTTTCGGTATACACTCGGCACGGCTACGGAATAATCTTCTGAGGGCCGTACACTCCCTGAGAACACACGTGCCTCTGGCCAATCTCAACTTAGTCAGACGGTGTCGTCAGCGTTGGACACGCTTGACTCGACACTCGTCTTGCCAGGCGACAACTATTAACCATTACTTTATTACATTCTCCCCCCCTTGTCGCCCTGGCGGCTTAATTTCTTCGCTTGAGGTCTTTGAGCAGCTTCTTGAAATGCGAAACATGTTTGATGTCTCGCTCCAGCTCCCATGTAGCTTCGTGTTCAGGCAACCCATGCCACTTAACCAAATATTCTTTCTTACGATTAAACTGTCTTTGCTTCAGCAGGGCTTCTACGATGTAGAGCTCATTCCCTTCGTCATCGAGAACGATAGGCGTGGCTTTGGGGATCGGTCGGCCTTGAAATCGCGCGGGGTTTGGAACGTGGTGCTTCAGTCGTTAAAGACGTCGTGAAGTCGACTCATGCTCTTGGGCAGTTCAAGCCTCATGGCATTGAGATTAATTACTTCGATTATCTTAAATGGCCCAATGTAGCGCGGAACAAGCTTTGCCTTTTACGCCTGGCTAGCTACTTTGGCATGCTTCAACGGGATGTTTCGTGTAGCTAACAGAACAAAGTCGCCTTCTTTAAAGTTTACATTGGCTCATCTTCTATCGTAGTACTCCTTTTGTCTTGCTTGAGCCTTCACTAGGTTCTCCAAGGCCATCTTGACAAATTCTTTGCGACGCTCGGCAAAGTTCTTGGCATACTCGTTCAGTGTCTCGATGTCGTTCAACACTGGATTGCGTAGCTTCCTTCCAGTATCGACTTCGAATGGAGTTAAACCAGTAGACGTCTGTATTAAGCCTTGGTGGGCATACTCTATGGTGCCTAAGTGCTCACTCCAGTCATGGCCCAAGTAGGACACTTGACATCTCAACGCGTCTTCGAGCGTTCTGTTCTGTCGCTCGGTTGCTCCATCGCTTTGAGCTCTGCCAGCAGTAGTCATGAAATGCTTAACTCCCATTATCTTCATTAACTCCTGCCAAAACTGGCTGGTGAACTCTGGATCGCGATCGCTGATGATCACAGCAGGTAGGCCATGATTGCGAACGACTGTGTCGAAGAACTCCTTGGCTGCTTGCGGTGCGGCTACGTTTGACACCGTGGCTTGGGACGCTTTGAAGTCTTGTCAACGCATGTCACGATCGCATCGTTGCCGTTCGAGACAGGCAAACCGGTGATCCAGTCGACGGACACTGTGTGCCAACACTCATCAGGAGACTTGATGGGAATCATGTGTCCATTAGCTTTAGCACTACTAGACTTGTATCTTGCACACGTCTCGCATGTGGCGACATAAAGCTTCACGTCGTCTTCTAGACCCTTCCAGTAGTACCATTGCGCAATGTGAAGCTGCGTTCGACGGGCACCAGGGTGAGCTGCGGTGCTCGTGTCATGACTTTGCGAGATATTCTCGCACTTGAGTTCATCATCGTCGGGAACGCAGAGTCTCCACACTTGATCCTTAGACTTCACAAAGTAAAGATTGTCCTTCTTTATGTACTTAGAGCTATCGTTGTACTCGTTGCTCTTGGCATAAGCTCGCTCGAACCGCTTGACTAAGTCGTCGTTCATCTTGACTGTGCTATACGACACTTCTTCCGCATGGTTGATGACTATGTGTTGTGGAACCTCGACTTCGAGTAGCTTTGACTCCGTCTCCTCCCCCCGAGAAGGCGAGTCAGTCATCAACGCAAGTGTACGCATGTCAATAGATCGCAGAGTCGCGACGCGCTCAGTCCATGAGTGGATGCCGCGATAGCGGTTGTAGCACGAAGCATCGCAGTGATGAACAGCGCAAGTGTTAACTTGAGCGCTGGACCGAGGTGGTCGAGAGGGAGCATCAGCTACAACGTTCATCTTGCCTGGTCGATGATGTGGTGTGAAATCAAAACTTCCAAAGAAGTCAAGCCATCGTGTTAGCTTAGCGGTTAAGACTGGAGTCTTCAGAAACCACTGACATGTCGAGTTGTCGGTGAAGACATCAAAATGCGAACCGTAGACATAAGGTCTCCATTTGGTTAACGCTAACTTGATCGCATACAACTCCTTCTCGTGTGATGGCCAATTTCGCTCGGTATCGCCCAATTTCTTTGACAAGAACGCAACTGGGCGGTCGTTGCCATCATCGTCTTGCTGGGAAAGTACTGCTCCGCAGCAATAGCCTGAAGCGTCGGTCGTGATCATGAAGGGCTTGTCGAAGTTTGGTAATTGAAGGACTGGAGCTTGCTGTAGGGCTGCTTTGATGGTCAGGAAGGCTTTCTCCTGGCGATCACTCCAAGTCCAGGGAACACTGTCTTTCGCTAGATCGCTCATAGGCAACACAAGATTGGCATAGTTAGCTATGAATTTACGATAGTAACCAGCCATCCCGAGAAAACTCAACAGCTCCTTGCGATTAGTGGGAGATGACCACTTCTCGATCGCTCGAACTTTGTTGCTGTCGACTTGCAAGCCTTCGGCAGAGATCGTGTGACCCAAAAAGTCGACTTTGGGTACCGCAAACGCGCATTTCTCCAGCCTTGCATACAGCTTCTCCTTGCGTAACACTTCGAGAACACAACGCAAATGGTTGACATGTTCATTAAGATGCTTAGAGTGCACGCAGATGTCATCTAAGTAGACGACTACAAAGGGGAACTTGTCGAAAAGAGATCGCATAAGTCTTGACCAGATGCCTGACATGCCTGCCAGTCCCATCGGCGCAACACACCACTGCAAAATCTCCTTTTTGTGCGTTCGGAAGGCAGTGTACTTTCGAGCATGGGCTCGACCAGCATTTGGTGGTGTCCTGACGCAAGATCGATCTTCGTGAACACTGTACAACCATGCATGTTGTTGAACAGGTCTTCAATGTTGGGCAGCGGAATCTTGGGGATTTCCGTCTGTGAGTTGACATGGCGGTAGTCAAGCACCCAGCGTATAGGCGTGTTGGGCGTCGCAGTCTTTAGCCACACTTTTCGCGAAGGTAGCTTGCCGTTCTCGTCCTTCTTGGGTACGCCAAAGATATTGGAAACCCAGTCGCTCGTTGACAATTCAACCCAACCTTTCTTTTTCAAGTTATCTACGAACTTGTTTAACGCCGCTTGCTCAACCTTAGCTAGTCGCATCGGGCTTCAACACAGCAGATCGAACTGCACGGCACGCTTGGAAGGCAACTTATCAGGCAGCTCGGCAGGAAACACATCCTTGAACTCTTCCAGCAGTTCAACGATCTCTGGAGGCTTAGGCAGAGGCTGAGGATCGAAATGACAAAGCTTTATTATCCATCCAGGCACGCTAGTCGAGACGGTATTGACTTCTACTTCATTGTCTATCGACTCAATTTCATGCTTGCGCCAATTGATGACTGGATTGAACTTCCTGAACCACGGTTGGCCCAGTATCACATCAAACGCCTTGTCTTTGAGATCCCATTCGGTCATCACTGTGTCCTTGAACGTGAAGAAGTCAACGTGGATCGTCTCCTTCACTTCTTTCGTCTGCGTCTCCTGCGAGAGCACGCCATCATAGCCCGCAATTCGCACGTTCTTCATTCTCATGACGTTCTTGCCGAGTCCGAGTCGGCACAACGAGTTGGTCGCTCCTGAGTCAATGAGCACCTTCACAACTTTGCCGTTCATTACGCCAGACTTAATCATCAACGCTTCATTTTTCATATCCCGCGACCTCGCTGTCGCATGCGCCACTTGTCTTGCTTCTACTTCAGGCGCTATCGCACTTGCATCCGCGTCAACCTCATCAACACAACCAAAGGTGATGTATTCAACGTCCTCTGGACTTAACTCTTCTCGCACTTCGACATTGTTCTGTCGGCTCGGGGGCGGTTGCCCTGACACTCGTCGCTTTGGCTTTCGGCACTCTGACGCAATGTGCCCGATCTTCTGGCAGTTGTAGCAGCGAAGCTTGCTGCGGTCCTTCTTGTGTTCACGCCTCACATGGAGGTTGTCGACCTCCATGTCGTCAGGCTCACGCTGTTCGCTTCGTGGAGGTGGTCTCTCCTCATGACGCTCGCGATCTCGATCAAATCTCTTGGCTCGAAATGGTCTTTCCGACTTGCCCACTATGCCCAGTGACACTGCATGTGCACGCTCATACTCCAACGCCGCTTTGATGGCAGACGACAACGTTTGACACTGTCTGTGCTTGACCTCTTCGCGCGTCTTCAGTCGCAAGCCGCGCGTGAAGAAGGTCACCTTGTCCAACTCAGACATGTCACGCACTTCAGTACAAATACGACGGAACTTCTCGATGTATTCAAGTAGATCCTTACAGTTCTTCTGCTGGAGTGAAAACAACTTGTCGCGCAGGCGCTCTTGCAGGTCGTCAGGCTCGAACTCCTTGCGTAGGGCTTTCTCGAAGTCAACGAGGGTATTAAGGCCACTACCCCCTTTATGTGACGCCAACTCTTGGTACCATGCCGCCGCTTGGCCTTTGAGATTGGCGACCACCATGGCCAGACACCTCGCTTCGACTTCCTTGTCTTCCACATAGTTCAAGTTCTTCGCCTTGAAAAAGGTCTCAACACGGTGAATGTAAAGACCAATACTTTCATTAATGCGCCCGTGGTAACTAGGCATAGACAGTCCTTCTACTCGCCGCTCTGTGTCGCGTTGCACCGGAGGAGGTGCCGCTTGTGCTGGCTCTTGCTGCTTAAGCAAGCGTTCTTGAAGTACTTGCTGATTCTCAACAAGTCGTGCTTGGGTTTGGGTTTGTGTCTGCAGCAGCTGATTGATTTGCTGCTGCTGCTGTTCCATCGTCGCAAATAACCTCATAAAGAACTCTTCCATGTTTTCTTATTATCTTCCTTTTTTCTGGTCTTGACTTCTTAATTTGTTCTTGAATTTTTCTTAAATGCTTCTCTTTTGTTCTTTTTTGTCTTCTTTTTTCTTCTTTTTATTTCTTTTTTTCTTGAAAATGTCTTTTTTTGTATGGAAAAGAGTTCTTTACAGGTTAGCTAAGTACTCGGACGCTTCTGATTGGACGTCGGTCTTTGGCTTTTCTTCCTTGGGTTTAAGTTTGTAGTCGAGGAGGGCGTCGATTTGTTCGCCAATTAGTTCGCTCAAAATTTTTAAGTGAGTTTGAACGTCGACTAATTTGTCCGAAATGTACTTGGCGCGATTCGAGTACTTTCGCGGTTCTTCGAGACGACGGGTGAACCCGTTGGCGACGCGGACGAGGTTGGAGATCTTGTTGTCGAGGCTTGATCGGATTTCGTCGAGGTCCTTGATTTGATCCGCCTCCAAATAATGAATTTTACTAAAACTCGCTTTAAACCTACTCAATTCTACTCTACTCTTGTCGCCTTGGTCGCTCGCCTTACGCTTCTTGTTCGCCTTGGTCGCTGTCTTCATACACGACACGGTCTTTCACTTGCACCAGATGTAAGAGCCCAAGACTCGAGACTCCACCCAAGCAGGCTCTAGGATGCCCACAGCGCGGGGGAATGCAGCGGACAGGCTCAAACGCTAGTGTTCGCGTAGATCTAACACTGGTCGCCTGGACGGTCAGAGATGAGCCGTCGCGTGAACCAGATAAGATAACCCCTTCAACCCTCGAGCTATGCCTCCGGGTCTAGAGTCCTTGGTGTCGTGAACCACAAGTGCTACCAACTGTAGGGTAGTTGGTAAGGTCAGAGAAAGATGAGAAGTGAGTTAGATTAGCCAGCTTAGAGTTAAATCTATAAACTAAACAATACGGTATAGTTTTCGGTATACACTCGGCACGGCTACGGAACAATCTTCTGAGGGCCGTACACTCCCTGAGAACACACATGCCTCTGGCCAATCTCAACTTAGTCAGATGGTGTCGTCAGCGTTGGACACGCTTGACTCGACACCCGTCTTGCCAGGCGACAACTATTAACCATTACTTTATTACAACGAGAGTCCGTTGCCAGTGCAATGAGCAGCGGTCAAGATGACGTTGGGGGCGATCAAGCTACCACCGCAGCTGCTGGTGGCGGTGGTAGATCGCTTGAGACCCGCGAGGTATCGGTGTTTTCCAACGGGGGCTTCCTTGCCACCGACGATTTCGATCGAGTCGGTGGTGAAGTCTTGAGCCGAGACAAGGGCGACGAAGGAGGCGAGGACGAGTGCGAGCTTCATGATGCAAATTGCAGAATGAGCAGGACGGAAATGAGAAGACTGCGCGGTGCTTGGCGTCAGTTTGTCGATCTGTGTCTGAGTCGGAGGCTACTGTCGAGTCGTGTTGTCTAGCTTACTCCGGCGATTCGTGTGGCCCCGTCTAGAGTGTCTGATCCCATCCATGACATCTGTCACTCCTATGTTTGTCGGTGACTTCGAAAGTCCCTCCAAGTGTTCTTCTCGCTGATTGTCTATGAGTTGTTCATGCCACTTCCACCTTTCATGTCGTCGACGAAGCGGAAAGTCTGAAACTGGTTGGTTTGTTTGTACTGAGAGTGTCTGGTTCTCCAAAAGTGTGCACGACCACGTGCTTCGATCCTTCACGTTGTCTCTCAAGTCATCTGAACCATGCCTGTGCAGTTTCAGGTTGTATGGTTGACCACGTCTTGAATCCCACGAATGTGCGGATGATCGTTCAAGTGAATCGGTTTTTCAATCAGTCTTTCGTTCTTTGTGGCCACCATCATGAGACTACGAGGGGACTCCATGGCTGAAAGTCTTTGTGCGAGGACCTCGACGTCCGTGCTTGTTACATTCGAGAGCTTGCATTGAATGGCGGATGGTGTTTCAGTCTGACAACTCGCCAGCAGGTGGTCGTCGTCTGGGTACATACGCCGACGCAATTTGCAAGTGTCGAAAAAGGACAAAAAGACAAACGGGCTTGATAGTCAGCGACTTGCCGTCAAGCGACCTTCGAGTCAAGAGTCGATGGATTTCAGAGGCCGCTCAACCGTGCTTTAGGTGCCTCTCGAGTGGCGTTCGTTCTGTAGTAAATGTCCAGCACTCCAAGCTCGCAAGAAGCTGTCTCTGCTCGCCTTTCTGCATGGTGCTGATGACTTGAGAGACGACGATTTGGAGACAACGTATCCTCAGCTTGCACGTGGCCGTGCTGGTGAACCAGACACTCCGAGTACATTCGAGCCAACCACTTTCAGACTTTGCACTTCGTCAGCCACCTGATAGCTGGAATTTGGCATGTACAACCCATTGCATAGACGAGAAGAACACTTGGAGGGACTTTCATGAATTCATGATGTGTGCGGTGGCGTGGTTCAGCCATGCTCTGCCACGTCACAGGCTTGATCTTTGAACAGCCGAGTGTCTGCCGCCAGTGAATTGCACGTTGAAGCCACTTCAAGATCAAGACCAAGACTCAACGACCAAGGCTCAGGCGGAAGAATGCCGTACGGTCGGTGAGACGACAATCAAGAGTTCAACAAGTCAAGGAAGAGAAGATGAGATTTAGATCTTAGTCTCAGTCTGTGTTTTGCTAGCTACTGCGCAAGTCAATCAAGTGCATATTCACGGGAGGCGGCACTCCACTATCTGTGTGTTTGAGTTGACGAAACGCGGTGGTTTCAGGGAAACAGCACAAAGTATACTTTAGTGATAGTGTACCGAGCACCTTTGGTTATCCGGATACGATGGATCCAACCTGAACCGAAGAGGAACACAAGGAAGGACAGTTTGAAATTTGCACTGAGATGGAACACTCTGGGACTGTCTTGCCGCAAGGCAATGACGGTCTAGGTGAACCTGAAGAAGCGACAGCCGAGCGAGAAGATGCGACAAGAGGAGACAACGCGGACGACGAAGCGAGTTCTGAAGACAGTTCAGCGGACAGCTCAGCGGACGGTTCAGACGGCAAAGTCAAGGACATGATCAATGTCTACATTTCCGAAGATGAATACGATGACCGTGACCTGGACGAGAAGACGCGGAAGCACCTCGAAATGCGGGAGCGGAATCGGATCAACCGAGAACGAGGTGAACGCCGCAAGATCGAGAAATATGGACCGAATTTCCGTCGCGCAGAGTCAGATTCCTCCGTCACATCCCTCAGCGGCGAAGACACCGGTGGATACAAGGAGCGTAAGTATCAGAAAGCGCAAGCGAAGAAGGCGGAACAAAAGCGCAAGAACAAAGAACTCATGCGACGCAATCAACGAATGTATTCAACCGTGGTTGTTACAGATATCAAGCACCCGCGGATCACGAACTTTGATCGCAAGTTCCTAGTCGAATGGAAGAAGAAGCGCCTGGAATATGAACGGCTGCTCCGAGACAAGTGTCAACATGCGGGCAATGCGAAGAGTCAAATGGTCGGATACATCGAGTCATGCGATCCGAGCCTGCTGCGTGCCATGTGTGAAACGATCTGGTTCGAACCTGACATCACGGAACAGCGGCTGCGCGAAAGGATCGAAGAGATTCTGAACACACCGTCTCATTCATTTGGAATTACTGAAGCTGACCTAGAGGATTACTGCCACGATCTGCGCATGCCGGCTACAGGCTCGGTTGCCAGTCGTCTAGGCCTATTCATGATGCAAGTCAACGATGTCATTGACAGATACGCATTGAAGGAAGACCTCGAAGTGGAGGGAAGTCTCAAGATGTTTCTGAAAGCAGTGGTCTACCGAATCGACCCACCTGGACTGTCAACTCTGGTGCGCGATCAGATCAAGCGAGAACCAGTCTCCACGATCATCGAATTTGCCAAAGTTATGCGCGAACAAATGGACCGCATCGTAGCGTCGGACCGACTGGTGCAACAACAAGGTCTGGTCAGCAAGAAGCGAAGCCCGCCGATAGGGTGGGCCAACAGCGATGTCAAACGACGACGAGAAACACCAGTCATGGTGCATTTTGACAAAGTCACGGGCTGGGGCGACGGAAAGGGAGTCGTTGGAGTAGGAAGCCAGTAGGCTGAAGAGCAAGCGTACGACTTACTCCGCGATCATGAAGAACGTAAGCAGCGCGCAGAAGAAAGACGAAGAGTCTGGGAGAACACGCGCTACAATCGAAATTCGACAAGTCCTGGTCGCCGTGGCCCCGCTGGTGGCTACGGGTCAGGCAACTCGAACTCACCCTTTAGGAACGACAAGTACGGACCCAAGGAAGGATGTAAGGGAGAACAGACAAGCCTGGTTATCGCGAAGGCAACATATTCTGCTATGCATGTCAGAAGCCGGGACACAAGTCGAACGAGTGCCCGGAAAACAGTCCGAACTCACAACTCAGAGGGTACCGCAAAGGAAAGAATGCGATAAAGCGATTCAAGCGGAACAACAAGAAGAAGCCGAAGGTCCTGCGTGCTTGGCTAAAGGCAAGAGCCGCTTTGACGAGCGAAACAGAGGAAGAAGAGCGATGGATCGTGCTGAACGATGCGCTTGAAGTGCCCTACTGTCCAGATACCGGCGCCGACCAGAACATTATTCCAAGACGAATGGTGGATGCACTCATCAAGGAGCGACCAAGCGTGAAGATCGTGACGCTGGTTGAACCTATCAGTGGAACAGGATGCAACGACATGCAGTTTGAGACGAAGTCCTACGTCGAACTGAGACTCAGTCTGCAAACAGCAGCGGGAATGGTCAAGATCCCTGGAAGACGAGTGCGCTACATTGTTGAAGAAGGCGACGAATTCCTAGCTTCCCACGACACACTCAAATCGATCGGGCTCGATATTGATCGGTGGTTGGAGCAAGTCGCGATTCAGCAGTGTGAAGCGGACGGCGACGATCTGGGTGCTGAGTCTGACGCCGGCATAGTATGTGCGCGGAGGTCGACCAGCGATGTCGAAGAAGAGGAAGATCGCATGTGGAGAGCGACTCGAAGAGAAGAACACGATGGCGACGATACGCGTATGTCTGACCCTAGTGGTCATGACGTCGGTATGCGATTGTCTCGTGCGCCGAGTAATGGCGTCGATACGCGAGTGTCTGGCCCTCGAGGTCATGACGTCGGTAGTCGTATGTCTTACTCGAAGACTGATGACGTCGATACGCGCAAGTCGGGCCAAAGCAGTCATGACGGCGGTAGTCGTGTGTCTCGGTGGATGTTTGATGACGCCGGTATGCGCGAGTCGGACCTATGTAGTCAAGATGGCGATACGCGAGTGTCTCGAACAAGAAACAGACGAGTCAAGAACGTGCGAGTCTATTCGATGCAGGTGCGATTACCCGCGGCCAAGAACAAGCTTGAAGAAACTCTACAGGAGATGGTGGTGAGTGCTGTGAAGAACGATATCCCACAAGAACTGGCTGCGCATATGTGGAAAGTGCTGATCGAATACGACATCTGGAGAATCAAGTTCAATGGATCAGATCCCCCTGCGAAGGTCAAGCCATTGCGGGTGACACCCAAAGCCGGATGTGTTCCATACCGATGCAAAGGAAGGAAGAACAATCCGCTGGAAGAAAGATTTTTGCAGCTATTTGCTCAAGAGTTGCTGGACGCTGGAGTCATCAAGCGCAACCAGCAGTCAGCGTGGTGCAGTCCTGTCAACCCAATCATGAAGCCTGAAGGACGAAAGTCATTGAAGACGGCGGACAAATGGACTGACGATGATGTATTGAAACATTTTAGGCTGACGAATGACTATCGAGTGGTAAACAGCAAGACAGAGCCGAAAGCGGGCACGATACCGTTTCAAGCGACAATTACTCAACATCTCAAGGGAATGCAAGCGATGGGAGTGTTCGATCTACCCAAGTGCTTCTGGCAGTTTCCGCTACACGAAGACAGTCGCAACATGCTCTCATTCATGCTGAACGGATGCGTCTACACACCTGATCGCGTCATGCAAGGCCACGTCGATTCAGCTTTATACGTGCAAGCGACGAGCGAGGAGTGCTACGCTCCTCTGCAGTTGAAGCACCTGCTTGTTTGGATTGACGACATCCTAGTGTTTGCCAAGAACGCAGAAGAGTATCTCGAAACACTGCACAAGTTCTTTGGATTAGTGGTCCATCATGGTTTCAAGCTATCACCGTCGAAGACCGTGCTATTCACGAAAGAAGTCAAGTGGTGCGGACGAATACTCAGTGGTGAAGGAGTCAAGCAAGACCCGGAACGGATCGAAAAGCTTTGCGCGATCCCATACCCCACGAACGCTGGTGACCTGCAACAATTTGTGTGCGCCGCGAATTGGATCCGCGACTCGATTACGGAATATGCGATGACGGTGGAACCATTACAACAAGCGCTGAACAACGCTCTTGAAGGCAAAGCGAAGAAGAAGCGAATCGCCTCGGGCATCAAGATCGAGCTCACTGAAGGTGAAAAAGCTGCATTCGATGCTGTGAAGTCCAAGATGCGGGCGGTGGTGGACTTGTCGCACCCACGTGCTGGCGCCACACTGTGCCTGTTCACGGATGCTAGCGATCGAGGATGGTCTATTATTGTTACGCAGGTTGACAAGATTGACGAAGAGAAGGCGATACACGAACATCAGCACGAAATGCTCGTTTGTCAATCTGGAATGTTTACTGGAGGCAAGCTCATGCGTTGGGCTGGAATCATTGGCAGCTATCGTTATACAATCGAGCACATCGACGGCATCCACAACCTATGGGCGGACATGATGAGTCGATGGGGTCAGCCGGTTATAGGCAAGGCGACCCAGAAGGTCATGGCAGCTAAATGGACGAAGAAACGGAAGAACAAGAGTCCAAGACCAGTGCCGAAGCGAAATGTTTTGCGACCGCTCGGTGACGAGAAGTTTGTTTGACCATGTATTGAAGACATTATTCAAGCTCAAGCGCTACATGCAGCAGCAAGACCGACGCATGCGCTACGGACCTCTGACGACCAACCATGGGTTGTCGAGGCCCGAATTTGGATCCCAGCAGCGGCCAAAGAATTGATTCAACGCATTTTGGTGGTGGCACACTGTGGAAGCATGGGTCATCGTGGACAAGCCGTGCTGGTCAACCATCTCAAGCGATTATTTTGGATCGAGCGGCTGCAAGACCTAGCTGGAACGTTTATCGCTGGATGCCTTCTATGTCCTCATGTGAAAGGGGGGGAGTGGTGCACAGACCGTATGCACCGCTTTGGCACGCGAAGAGAAGAAACGAAGGACTACATTTTGACTATCTCTTTATCGGAAACTCTTTAGGCGGAGCGAAGTACGTGTTGGTACTCAAGGACGACTTGACACACTTTTGCGAACTCGTTGCATGCGATGCGCCTACAAGTCAAGTGTGGTTGATGCGATTGTGAACTGGGCGAAGCGATTCGGAATGCCAAGAGTGTGGATCAGCGATCAAGGAACCCATTTCAAGAACGTGGCTGTGAAAGCACTGGCCCACAAGTTCAAGGTTCATCATGATTTCACTCTAGCGTATTGTCCCTGGCGCAACGGAACAGTCGAGCGAATGAACCGCGACATACTACAAGTCATGCGAGTGATGCTGCGCGAATTCCGTTTGGCCGACCATCAATGGGACTATCTACTACCGGTGGTGCAAGCGAATCTCAATCAGACGCCAGTGCCATCCCTCGCAAACAAGTCGCCTATGGAGCTCTTTACAGGCTTGGAACCCACAACACCTTTGGATGTGATTGTACTAGGTCTCGATGAAGGGTTTCGTGACGTCGAGCTATCTGGCGTCGATGTCCGAAGCAGCCTCGAAGAACTGCGACTGAGTCTACAAGCGATGCACAAGCAAGTCCTCCAGAAGAACAAAACACGTGCACAGAAAGCAACGGCTGCGACTGCGAACGCTGACGCCTGCAATGTGTGCGAAGGAGACTACGTGCTATGGTCAAGAGTTGACGAGAATCATCATCCGAAGCTTCTCGTGACATGGCTTGGACCCTATCGAGTGACAGAAGTTGGCGAGTATTCAGTCGAAATCGAACATCTACTCACGAAGGAGCGACGTCAAACCCATCTGTCAAGGATCAAGCTGTATGCTGAAGAAAGCTTCCAAGTCACGGAAGAAATACTCGTACACATCTCAGAACAAGGTATTCTATTGACGGTTAGCGCTATTCTGCAGCACAAGATCGATCGAGACGCTGGCGAATATGCCCTGCTTGTACGCTGGAAAGGCCTTGAAGACATCGAAGCCTCATGGCAGCTGGTCAGCAAGTTGATGCGTGAATGCCCTACCATGGTGCGAGCGTATGCAAAGACGATCAAGTCCAAGAAAGCGCGAGAAGACCTTGAGACTGCGATGGCGAAGTAGCTCATGGTTTCAACCAAGCATGTTTCCTAGCGGAGCATGGCTTGGGGGGTGATGTGTGCGGTGGCGTGGTTCAGCCATGCTCTGCCACGTCACAGGCTTGATCTTTGAACAGCCGAGTGTCTGCCGCCAGTGAATTGCACGTTGAAGCCACTTCAAGATCAAGACCAAGACTCAACGACCAAGGCTCAGGCGGAAGAATGCCGTACGGTCGGTGAGACGACAATCAAGAGTTCAACAAGTCAAGGAAGAGAAGATGAGATTTAGATCTTAGTCTCAGTCTGTGTTTTGCTAGCTACTGCGCAAGTCAATCAAGTGCATATTCACGGGAGGCGGCACTCCACTATCTGTGTGTTTGAGTTGACGAAACGCGGTGGTTTCAGGGAAACAGCACAATTCAACAATTGTCCAAAGAGCGACCGACACACATAGGAGCGATAGGTAGACTTTCAATCACGACCATCCAACCCGTCAAGGTGTCGTTCGAGACTGTCCCTACTGGCGTTGACACGTGGGTCCGTGGGTGGGGAACCACCTCCTCTGGTGGCTCCCAATCCACCGTGCTCAAGGAGTTGAAGGTCAAGACATGGGACAACGCCAACGCCACCAAGAACCTCTCGCCGTACACGGTGGACAGCACGATGGTGGCTGCGGGTGGTTTGAAGGGCGAAGACTCGTGCCAAGGGGACTCGGGTGGACCGTTGACGATCGAAGACAGTGCTGGGGAGCGTTTGGTGGGTGCCGTCAGCTGGGGCATTGGTTGTGCTCAGTTGAACAAGCCTGGTGTGTATGCTCGATTGAGCACGGCGCGTTCGTTCATCGAGCCATACTTGCCATCGTCGTCCAAGAGTGCGTCGGTGGGCTACATCCGTGGCTCCACCGACGTCGTGAGCACGGACGGCGTTGTGTTCAACGACTAAAACTAAGTCACAGTCGTAGTAGCTCACTCTTGTTCTCCCAAACAACATGGTTTTTGTGTGTGGCTCGGTGCCATGGGTTGTAGAAGAGACTGTCGTCCAAGAGAGTAGGTTCATACGAACGGTTGATATTAATTCTTGGTCGTCAGCTCGCATGGTCTTCAACATCGTCGGAACACTGCAGAAAGACTGGAACAGTCGCAGCTAAACTGACTCGGGTGCACGTCCAAGCAAACCGGTGCATGAAAGGCTTTCAATTCCTTGACAATCTAGCGTCTTGCAGATGGAGTCTGCTCCGGTTGGAACATTGCATGATAAAACAGCAGTAGGTCATGTCGCTATTCATAAGATGCTCGAGAGGTACGAGCCACAGAGAGCTTTGGTCGAGAAGAAGCATCGATTGCGGCTGGTTTCACATTAAGCGATCTGCCACTATCACCAGCAGCTTGATCGCCTCCAACGTCATCTTGACTGCCGCCCATAGCACTCACGTAGGTCTTTCAGTCTTTCGATCGCACTATCTCTCTGGCTCGTCCGACGGTCAACTCAAAATAGAGTAACCATGCTTCCGTCTTGACTCTCTCAAAGACGTGGGTGTGAAACAGAACCACTCAATTTCAACAAAGCCAACTGGAGCACAATGTTGGATTGAACGACCGGTTGAGTTAAGAGTTCACTACGGCCCCGAATTAGTTTTCGTCAGCGACATCAACGTCTTCCGTACTACGAGTATAGCCCACCGAAGTCTTGGATGCCTTGGTATAGCGCTCGATGAACGAGCGAGCGGTGCTCAAACGAGCATACACACCAGGCTTGTTGTCTTGACCACAGCCAATGCCCCAGCTGACGGCGCCCACCAAACGCACGCCAGCACTGTCTTCGATGGTCAACGGACCACCCGAGTCCCCTTGGCACGCGTCTTGACCCTTCAAACCACCCGCAGCCACCATCGTGCTGTCCACCGTGTACGGCGAGAGCGCCTTGGCTGCGTTCGCGTTGCTCCACGTCTTGACCTTCAACTCCTTGAGCACAGTCGATTGGGAGCCTCCATCTGACGTGGTTCCCCAGCCACGTACCCACGTGTCGACGCCCGCGCCGACCGTCTCGAAGGAGACCTTGACGGGTTCGATGGTCGTGATGGAGCGTTCCAAGAGGAAAATGGCGACATCGTTCGAGTTAGTCACTTCATTGTTCTTGGGGTGTTTGATTTCCTTGGTGACCTTGACGAGTTCACCGTCGGACGAGCCAGAGAGGTAGTGCGATCCGACGACAGCGTACGAGAGACCGTTGCCAGTGCAATGGGCGGCGGTCAAGATGACGTTGGGGGCGATCAAGCTACCACCGCAGCTGCTGGTGGCGTTTGGCAACTCCTTGAGACCAGCGAGGTATCGGTGTTTGCCAACGGCGGCTTCCTTACCACCGACGATTTCGATCGAGTCGTTGGTGGCATCTTGAGCAGCAACAAGGGCGACGAGGGAGGCAAGGACAAACGCGAGCTTCATGGTGCAAATTGGAGAATGAGCAAGCTGCAGTCTGGAGTGTTTCGATGGCCATTTATATGCTCTGTGGTCATCAACTAGGTGCATTCGACATTGATAGGGCAAAACCACCGTGCTGGATTCCAATGTGCAGCCAAAGTGGCAAAGTGGCGCTCTTACAACAACCCAAGCAGGTTACTAACAGTTCAATGCCAGGACGCTCTTGAGAATATTATTATTAATATCTCGAAGCAAACACGCTTCAGATTGCAGTGTAGTCTGGATTGTACGTGACACGTGTGCTCAAGTTTGACGTTACAATTCCACCAGATGATCTTGGGTCTTGCCAGTGAATAAGGAGGCCAACAGACTCCTACACGACGGGATTTCATCAAGGAGGAATTCCCCGGCAGCGGGTGTGGGACACCCGCTCTCGGGGATTCCGGATAATTACCTAAAACAAGTATATCCGGATAAAATAAAAAATACGGATAAGTTTGCAGTGTTGATTTGTGCGTGGGGCGGACCAGTTTTCAAGGTGACAATGCCTTCCTATGTGTCTGAAGACTACTTGCTGGCAGCGGTCAAACACAAGCTCACAGCAGCGCCCGTTGAGACAATCGATGGATTTGTCGTCGATGAAATAATCAATTCCGTGGAGAAGCACAATTTTGGGAGCTTAAGAAATGTCAGGTCGGCTCTTGATCAACTCAGCCTAGAACAAGGCTTCCACGTGGCAAAAAAATACCAAAGTGCGGCTGACGCTCGTTGGATATGCACTGCATCTCACTGCGAGTTCTTTGTGCGTGCGAACAAGAAGAAGGACGGTTCGGTCATGATCACAGCCATGAATCTCATGCATAGTCACCCTTTGTTTCAAGGAAAATCAGCAAGACATCACCCTGGGGTGACACTTGACACAGTACGTTGCACGTCTATTTATGCTGTGTGTTTGGTGTACAAACCATATCGTCTGATATGAACTGTGTTTTACTGTTATCTTCTGTTATTTGCCGTTATTTACATATATGTTGTGCTTAATACATGTGCATTCTGATTCATTATATTATTATGTGATCTAAATTGTGATTTAACTTGTGCAACATGTAGATATTGGAAACACTTCAAAAGTACACTGACAAATTTACCACAGACCCAAGACATCTCACGGGACAGTTTATCATCGACCTCTTTCAGCGGGAGCATGGACAAATCATCTCAACTTCAAGTGCAAGCAGAGCAAAATGTGAATTGATCCTGTTCAGGTATGGAAATGTTGACGCTTCATTCAAGAAACTTGAACACTATTTGCACCAAGGTGCCGATGCTAATCCTGGCTCACTCGCAGATGTCGAGACACTTTGTGGTCATTTCTACAGAAGTGTTTTCATCCCGTCGTTTTGTATTTCCGCCTTTGTTTATTGCCAAAACGTCATTGCAATTGATGGTGTGTGCAAAATATATTATTTGTTTTCAAATCATTGGTAGGAACTCATCTCAAGGACCTAATGAACACTAATGGAACACTCCTCGTTGCTGCAGCAAAAGATCCAATAATCACGTTATTGTGCTAGGTTCTGGTGATTTGGAGGTAATCTTACCTCTCGTAGATATAGCTATTGTCCCTGTCGAAAACGCCGTTCACTGGACATGGTTCTTGAAAAAAATTGAGGTGCTCAGGCATTCTTGGAGCGGACTCGGTTGTTATATCAGATCGTCAAAAAGGTAAATAATACATGTTATATGTCGATATAGTCAAGTCAATATTGATGTTTTCTTTTGTGTACTGTTATGTACTGGCATTTCCTGATATGTATGGGCACATTTTGCTGAATACAGTGATGTGCTAGTATGTTGTGTTTGTTTTGTATTGTATTTTACGTTTGAATACTTTACCATTATAGTTGAATGACATATGCCAATACATATGTGCATGTAAACGAAGTGACTAATAAATATTTTGTTAGGTTTAATTCAGGCGTGCTCCAATGTGTGCCCTGATGTACCTCACAGATATTGTATGCGTCACATTGTAGCAAACATAAACGCTCAGGGTGGACTGCGACTTCCTGACGACCAAGTTGCGACTATATACAAACTTGCCAGATCCGACAGCGTCGAAACATTTGAGCGCATACACGAAAGACTTCGTTCGATGAATTCATGTATGCTATTGATTTGTATGCTCAATCCGACAATTTGTTCATAGTTGCGGCGGAGTATTTGAGGCAAATCCCGCTAGAGCACTGGGTTACGTATGCATTTCCCCGTGCAACATTCGATAATGTAACATCTAACGTCGCCGAATCCGCGAACAATTGGATTGGTGAAGAAGTTCGCAGTTCTGACGCTGTGACCTTGCATTTTTTGTACATGTTACACTTATTAAAGAATATCAACAAAAGAAGGTAGGACGTGAATGAATACATGTCACACTACTGTACTAGAGATGCTTGTTTATCTTGGCCTGACGACGGCCTTACTCCTGTGCAGCAAAAACTGCTCGGGGTCATGAACACGAAATCAAAAAAGATTGCAGTATGCTCGTCTGATATGATTGTGTTACCGTATTTTAGATTGAAGTAGTTAATCCTGGCAAAACGTTCTTGACCATGTATTACGATCCTGAGACGACAAATCAGCACCTTTGGCGCCTTGTTGACCTGGACGCTAACGCTTGCCAATACCGCTTGTGGTTTGACGGAAAGAGACCATGTATTCATGCTGTGGCATGTCTGAATTCAATAGGCATGGATCCTTTCACTTTGTACGACGAGAAATATTCCATTGCATCGTTCAGGGCTATTTACAGTGGCCATTTAACCCCGCTACCACCACAAAAAAAAATTACAAAAAAAAAAATTTGCTACGGAATACCCAGTCATTGGCCCCTGTGATTTGTGATCCGTCAAAATCCTCGACTAAGCCAGGCCCAAAGCCAAAGAGAAGGAAAAGATCCAAAGGAATGTGAGCAATGTTAGTTCCCATAACTGCATCTTCTGCATAATACATAAAGTGTCGTTTGAGATAATTCAATGGCATACTCTAACGTTCTAAATAGTAAATTAACCTCATGGTAATATATGTAATCAACAATCATGTTTAATAACGGTATATCACATTCGTTTACATTAAAATTGTGAAAAGTATGGAGTAACATTAAATGTTATATATAATATACTATTGCATTACATCTCAGTATACCCCACATATATATTATCAACTATTAATATGTACTAACACATCCCTTACGTAATATTACATAAGGTGATATATGTGATGTAACATTACATATGTTGAATAACAGTACATCACCATGAATAACATTTACTTCATTATATACCATTAAATCACGGTGATACCATTCTATCATGTTGTGAACTGTTAGATTTAATATTATACTTGCCTTAAACATACATTACTAGTATATAAAGTTTGTACTGGTATACAAGCATAGTAAATGATATCTACTGTGAGATATCTAAGAAAATACACAGTCGTCAAAGAATCAAAGAAGAAAATGTTCATTAATCCAGTTATAAAAGACTCTAGCACTAACGAGCTTTCCCTTTTTTACGCGCTGGAACGGACGTTCTCTCGCTTCGTCGGGCAGGAACAGGTAGTTCAGTCGAATGTTCTTCTTCCGCAACTGAAGCTTCAGTGGCGTTGCGGCGACGTTGGTCCAGAACGTCGTGTAAGATGTTTCCAACAGTTGCAACAGTGTCAATGCCCAATCGATGGCACAACACAAGACCAAGTCGAACGCTCGTTTCCGCAAGAGCATGTTCGCGCTCTACTTGGTCGAGGATGGCCTTCTCTTCGTCCGTCATGGTGGTGACACTCGCAATGTTGCTCACTGCTGGGCTGCTTGTAGTGACAGATTTGCGTTGGCGACGAGGTGGGGCGTCTGGTTTGCCCTCATCGACCAAGTCGCCATACACTTCGCGACCGCCGTAGAACCAACGAACTTCCGGGTGTATCTTCATGACATGATATGGGAATTGGTTGTTCGAAAAGGGACCCGTGTGAACGCATCCAGCAACACGACACCACCATCGACGCTTATGATTCTCCGTCACCTCGACATCAAAACAAAACTGTATAATAGCATTGTTGGTGTAAATAATGTTAAATTATAGCCAATCTTGGTATGTTATGCTTTACAGCCAATTATAAGTGCTCAAAATGATTGGTGTCCAACTGCCTCATCTTTTTCAATCTCGGTTGGCTTATATTTTGATATGGTTGTATTTTAGCCAATTAGAAGTGCTTAAAAGATGTGCCATTCCAACTGCCTCATCTTTGACAATTGCTGTTGATTTTCATTGCCCGTTTTGTAAACTATGCGGAATCCCCGAGAGCCGGTGTTTTTTGGGTCAAAGCGGGTGTCCAACACCCGCTGCCGGGGAATTTCTCTTTCATCAAGTGCTGGGTGAATAGGCGCACCCGGATTTACTAGAAATCGCGCCAGCACTATTTTATCGAATCTATCTATTGGTGACACTCGAATGCACCCAAAACCAAGAAATTATATATTTTTTTTACAGCGTGGTAATGTTTACCCATTGCTTACTGACGAGATTTGTGTCGTGTGGAACCCAGTTGGATGCTTTTCCTCGTCAAGTTCAAAGCAGTGCATTGGTACCAGGAGGCTCAACTTGAACCCCATGAAATTGAGCGGTGGGTTTGCGTCTGGCGTGGCCAGGAAGAATGATGCAGTCGGGTGACCGGTGGGCTCACAAAAGCAATCACGCCGTATCCTCCGTGAGGAATGGCCGCCAGATATGATAAAATAGCGCTGGCGCGATTTCTAGTGAATCCGGGTGCGCCTATTCACCCAGCACTTGATGAAATCCCGTTGTGGAGGAGTCTGTTGGCCTCCTTATTCACTGGCAAGACCCAACCAAGATCGTCTCGTGGAATTGTACACCTTTTCCAGTTCATCTCCAGAAAATTCAAGTTAAGTCCAGATTGCTCCAGTTCAAGACCAGACAGAACTCTATAAGATTATAGTTTAGGCATAACAAGAGTATTATGTTTTAGAGTGCTCCAACTTGTGTGACCATCGAGCAGTGTATGCCAGTCATTTCACGACATGACAAGAAAGCGATACGACACGCGACCGATTCATCCTGGTGGCCAAAGAGGGCAGAGACTGGCAGTTGACTGCCCAGCACAACGATGTCAACTTGAAGACTGCTTGGATGTGGATTGACGAGAGCAACCGAGGTATTACGCGCGGCGCTCACGGAGGTAGGCACTACCACAAACTGAATGAAGAACACGTGGACTTCTTGGTTGGTCTCCTTAGTGAGGACTGTCAGTTAACCTTGAAGTACATGGCAGACAAAATACTCTCGCGCTATGACACACAGGTCTCAATTCAAACAGTCAAAAACCAGCTAGATGGAGTTTGTTTTACACTTAAGCAGGTACATAAACAACCTCAATATATCAATACAGAGCAAAACAAAGAAAAACGGCGCGCATTTCTCGTCCGTTTAAATGAACTCAAAGCCCCAGGGAAGAAGGTTTTCTACATGGATAAAACCAATTTCAATCTTTGGACAAGCCGGAGCAAGGGTTGGAGTCGTGTTGGTCAGCGTGCTGTCAAGACAGAGAAGGCTGGTGGTGGCCAAAACATGCAAGTTCTTGCCTGCATTGGAATTGATGGTTTGGCTGCGTACGAAACGTTTTTTGGTCGCAATAATTCCGAGAATGTCAACTTTTTGTTTCAAGATTGTTACGAAGACTGCAAGAAAACTACCCTCTCGATGATGTTGTGTTGGTGATCGACAATGCACCGTGTCATGCTCGCACTGAGCGCGTCTTTCAAGAAGCGGAGTTCTTGAACGCAACTCTTTTACGCTTGGGGCCTTACTCCCCAATGTAACGTCAAACTTGAGTACGTTCAAGTTGCATTGCATATCCAACCATTGCCATCTGTGACAGACCATGACCACAGAAATTGACGCATTTAGCACGACTCGTAGAATGGTCTTCATCATAATGATTCCACACCACACTACGCTGTTCATTTTTCATTGACAAAGACAACGGAAGAACGAAAGGCGCCGGTCAAAGGCAAAACCACAACCGAAAGATCATCCGGAACTTATCTGGCGTGCGTGTAAACCACGAGGCATTTGCAATGTTCTCAAGAGCGTCCTGGCCTTGAACTGTCAGTAACCTGCTTGGGTTGTTGTAAGAGCGCCACTTTGCCACTTTGGCCGCACATTGGAATCCAGCACGGTGGTTTTGCCCTATCAATGTCGAATGCACCTAGTTGATGACCACAGAGCATATAAATGACCATCGAAACACTCCAGACTGCAGCTTGCTCATTCTCCAATTTGCACCATGAAGCTCGCGTTTGTCCTCGCCTCCCTCGTCGCCCTTGTTGCTGCTCAAGATGCCACCAACGACTCGATCGAAATCGTCGGTGGTAAGGAAGCCGCCGTCGGAAAACACCGATACCTCGCGGGTCTCAAGGAGTTGCCAAACGCCACCAGCAGCTGCGGTGGTAGCTTGATCGCCCCCAACGTCATCTTGACCGCTGCTCATTGCACTGGCAAAGGACTCTCGTATGCCGTCATTGGATCGCACTATCTCTCCGGCTCGTCCGACGGTGAACTCGTCAAGGTCACCAAGGAGATCAAACATCCCAAGTACAGTGCATCGACTAACTCGAACGATGTCGCCATCCTCATTCTCGAACGATCCATCACGACCATCGAACCCGTCAAGGTCTCCTTCGAGACGGTCGGCGTGGGTGTCGACACGTGGGTCCGTGGGTGGGGAACCACCTCCTCCGGTGGCTCCCAATCGTCTGTCCTCAAGGAGTTGAAGGTCAAGACATGGGACAACGCCAACGCCACCAAGAACCTCTCGCCGTACACGGTGGACAGCACGATGGTGGCTGCGGGTGGTTTGAAGGGTGAAGACTCGTGCCAAGGGGACTCGGGTGGTCCGTTGACGATCGAAGACAGTGCTGGGGAGCGTTTGGTGGGTGCCGTCAGCTGGGGCATTGGTTGTGCTCAGTTGAACAAGCCTGGTGTGTATGCTCGATTGAGCACGGCGCGTTCGTTCATCGAGCCATACTTGCCATCGTCGTCCAAGTCGTCGATCCAATACCTCCGTGACAGTCCCGTCGTCGTGGATGAAGTCGCCAACGATGAAGTTGTCGTCGATGAAAACTAGAAAGGTTTCAAGCTGTTGATTTTGATCTCGTAATATTGAGTGTTCGTATTCTATATGTTTTCCCAGGAGCCTTGGCTTTTAGATTTCGCGGCCACCAGCCACCACCGACTGGATCGAAATCGTCGGTGGGAAAGAAGCCTCCGTCAGAAAGCATCGATACCTCGCGGGTCTCTGGACGTCCGTCACGGGTGGAAGCATCTGCGGTGGTAGTTTGATCGCCCCCAATGGCATCCTGACCGCCGCGCATTGTACCGGCCATGGAATCTCATACGCTGTCGTTGGATCGCACTACCTCTCTGGCTTGTCCGATGGAGAACTCGCCAAGGCGACCAAGGAGATCAAACACCCCAACAACGTCCCGTCGACTTCTCCAACGATGTCGCCATCCTCCTATCGGAACGTTCTATCACGACCATCGCCCCAGTGAAGGTACTGTCCCTTCTGGAGTGGACAATTGGGTCAGTGGCTGGGAAACCGCGTCCTCCGGTGGCTCCCAATCGACAGTGCTTAAGGAACTAAAGATCAAGTCATGGACCAACGCGAACGCCACCAAGGCCCTCTCGTTCGTTCATCGAACCATACTTGACGTCGTCGTCCAAGAGTGCGTCGGTGAGCTACATCCGTGGCTCAGATGACAGCAGCGAAGTTGTCGGCACTACTGAGGACAATTTGTCAGTCAAGATAAACAATGCTTACACATTTTGTGTCCAAAGCACGATCCTTTTAGAAAATCTTCATTCAAGACTACATCACTCTCGACCAAAAGACTGTGCTAACGACTGAGTCTTCATCTAGCACTGGACTTACAAGGCAATCAAGTTGAGCTTGGATTCGACGCCACATTGTCATGCTTTAATGGGTGACGAGGCTGCAAGCTGTAGTCCGTCCTGGAAACTCTACACAATAGTCGTCGATCTGCGTCGATCACTTGACAAAATCCTGGTCGCAGGCGGCGGTCAGGGTGATAGATCTCATCGATTTACTAAACAAAGCGACTCAAGAGCACCCTGCTCGAATTGAAGAAGATGCTCGAGAGTTGCGAGCCACGGAGAGCTTTGGCCGAGATGATTGAATTGTAGCACAGGTCACGACGGGAATGAATTTTGCGTCTCTGCAGACCAGAAAAGACACATCTCCAATGCCATGTCGATCCTATCGATGTGAATCCAGCCTTAATCAATGCTGGCAACAAGATCATCTCGGCCAAAGCTCTCCGTGGCTCGCAACTCTCGAGCATCTTCTTGAATAGCGACACGACCAACCGAAAGTATGACGAGAAGTCGCACTGATCGACCAAGAGGACAATGCTAACTCAATTCCTGCAACGATAACTTCGAAGTAGCAATAAAACGATTCATAGATTGAGTTTAGCACATCAGCAACTCAAAGCCCAAGTTAGTTTTCGTCAGCGACCACATTGTCTTCAAGACTCACAACGTCTGCCGAGCTACGGATGTAAGCCACCGACTTGCCCTTCGGCTTGGAAGACTTCAAGAATGGCTCAATAAACGAACGAGCTGCACTCAAACGAGCATTCACACCTGGCCTGTTGGCCTCAGCACAATCAATGCCCCAGCTGACAGAACCCACCAAACGCACGCCAGCAGCGTCTTCGATTGTCAACGGTCCACCCGAGTCCCCTTGGCATGCATCTTCACCTGTCAATCCACCAGCGGCAAGCATCGTGCTGTCAACCTTGTTGAAAGGAGAGAGCACCTTGGCTGCGTTCGCGTTGGACCATGTCTTGACCTTCAACTCCTTGAGCACAGTGGATTGGTTTCCACCCGACGAGGTGGTTCCCCACCCACGGACCCACGTGTCGACACCAGCAGGG